>OW121743.1:92284794-92426830 GCA_933228675.1 Stomorhina lunata | reverse complement strand
AAATTTTCAAAAATTTACTATTTATAGGAAATTTTTCAAAAAATTTACTATTTATAAGAAATTTTTTCAAAAATTTACTATTTATAGGAAATTTTTCAAAAATTTACTATTTATAGGAAATTTTTCAAAAATTTACTATTTATAGGAAAATTTTTCAAAAATTTACTATTTATAGGAAATTTTTCAAAAATTTACTATTTATAGGAAATTTTTCAAAATTTACTATTTATAGAAATTTTCAAAATTTACTATTTATAGGAAATTTTTCAAAATTTACTATTAAAGGAAATTTTTCAAAAATTACTATTTATAGGAAATTTTTTCAAAAATTTACTATTATAGGAAATTTTTCAAAATTTACTATTTATAGGAAATTTTTCAAAATTTACTATTTATAGGAAATTTTTCAAAAATTTACTATTTATAGGAAATTTTTCAAAAATTTACTATTTATAGGAAATTTTTCAAAAATTTACTATTTATAGGAAATTTTTCAAAAATTTACTATTTATAGGAAATTTTTCAAAAATTTACTATTTATAGGAAATTTTTCAAAATTTACTATTTATAGGAAATTTTTCAAAAATTTACTATTTATAGGAAATTTTTCAAAAATTTACTATTTATAAGAAATTTTCAAAAATTTACTATTTATAGGAAATTTTTCAAAAATTTACTATTTATAGGAAATTTTTCAAAAATTTACTATTTATAGGAAATTTTTCAAAAATTTACTATTTATAGGAAATTTTTCAAAAATTTACTATTTATAGGAAATTTTTCAAAAATTTACTATTTATAGGAAATTTTTCAAAAATTTACTATTTATAGGAATTTTCAAAATTTACTATTTTCGAAAATTTATGTGACAAAATTTTTTAACCCTCCTATATTTTTGCATAATACATTTCAGTCTTAGTAGATAATGTTTATTCATGATTTTCTATTTTCTTGTTTTTAGTTAAAAAGTTTGTAACACTTTTTCTCTACACATGCAAATTTACATGAATATTTGTCTGATTTTTCCATTTACATTTGAAATCTTATTCAATTGCATTTTCCCTTCATAAAATATTCTATTATATTTACAAAATATTTTGTTTGCTAAATTGACATGAACAAATATTTGCTATAAAATACAAATAAAAAGTAATTTTACTTGGTTACATTATTTGCATACAAAAATGCATCCATATCTCCTAAATACAAACGCATATCGCAAACTAAATACTAAAAATTTTACTAAATGTGTATAAGATGATGGATAGAGTTTATTTGGTTAGAGAATTTTAAGTTGTTCTTATAATTTTAAATGAAATATAAAAAATACATAAAGTGTTCATTTCAAAAATATTCTTAAATCCGAAGTGTGATAATAAGGAAGTTACAGATTTTTTTCTTAAAAAAAAAATTGTAAGTAATTGTTAAGTTTGAGAAATATTATCAAACTAAGGTTGTTCCAAGAAGTTTTTAACATTATATAAGGTTTTTTTAGTTTTTATTTTAATATGATTTCAATGAAATCTTTACATGATTTTTGCTAAGATCAGAATATTTTATTAAATCTTCAAATCAAATTGAATCCCTTTTATAAGTATTTGCTTTTATGTATGTATGTATGTATGTTAAGTTCATATGTATAACCAAATTCAATTTTAAGACAAACCCACATATGAACGAATGTATATTTTAAAAGGTTTTTAATGCCGATAATCTGGTTTTAGCATAAATTTTTTATGTCAAAATATAATGGGGCTTATCTGAATATAATTGACAGTTTTTGTTATACATTGAAATGGGATCAAATAAATAAAATATTGCTTACATTAATATGCAGAGATTAGGAAGTAATATATTTTTAAATTTCCTATATATAGCAACTTATTGAAAAAAAATGCTATAAATAGGATATTTTCGAAAAATGTCCTTAAATGTTAAATTTTCGAATAATCACGTATAAATATTTTTACAGGAAGTTATTATTTTTATAGTAAATTTCTAAAACAATTTTTCAAAATTTCTTATTTTTAAAGGATTTTTTTTTAAATTTCTTATTTTTAAAAGAATATTTTTTAAAAATTTCTTATTTTTAACGAAAATTTTTCACAAATTTCTTATTTTTATAGGAAAGTTTTCAAAAACTTCTTATTTTTTAGGAAGTTTTTCAAAAATTTCTTATTTTTTTAGAACATTTTAAACATTTTTTTTTGTTTTTTAATAAAATTCTTAAAAAAATTTTCAAGCAATTTTTTTTAACTTATATTTAAGAATTTTTAAAAAAATTGTGTTTTTAGAAAAGTCTTCAATAATTTAAAAAGGAATCTTTAAAAAAATTTCTTATTTTTATAAGAAATTTTACAAATTTTTTAAAAAATTTCTTATTTTTATAGGGAATTTTCCAAAAATTTCTTGTTTTTGTAGGAAATTTTTTAAAGTTTTCTTTTTTTATAGGAAATTTTTCAAAAACTTATTTTACTTATTTTTATACAAAATTTGTCAAAAATTTCTTATTTTTATAGAATTTTTTTTTATTTTTATAGGAATGTTTTTGCTTATTTTTTTCAGGAAATTTTTCAAAAAATTCATATTTTGATAAGAAAATTTTTCAAAAATTTCTAATTTTTATAGAAAATTTTTCAAAAATTTCCTAATTATTATATGGAAAAAATATGGAAAATTTTTCAAAAATTTCCTATATTTTTATAGGAAATTTTTCAAAAATTTCCTATATTTTTATAGGAAATTTTTCAAAAATTTCCTATATTTTCATAGGAAATTTTTCAAAAATTTCCTATATTTTTATAGGAAATTTTTCAAAAATTTCCTATATTTTTATAGGAAATTTTTCAAAAATTTCCTATATTTTTATAGGAAATTTTTCAAAAATTTCCTATATTCTTATAGGAAATTTTTCAAAAATTTCCTATATTTTTATAGGAAATTTTTCAAAAATTTCCTATATTTTTATAGGAAATTTTTCAAAAATTTCCTATATTTTTATAGGAAATTTTTCAAAAATTTCCTATATTTTTATAGGAAATTTTTCAAAAATTTCCTATATTTTATAGGAAATTTTTCAAAAATTTCCTATATTTTTATAGGAAATTTTTCAAAAATTTCCTATATTTTTATAGGAAATTTTTCAAAAATTTCCTATATTTTTATAGGAAATTTTTCAAAAATTTCCTATATTTTTATAGGAAATTTTTCAAAAATTTCCTATATTTTTATAGGAAATTTTTCAAAAATTTCCTATATTTTTATAGGAAATTTTTCAAAAATTTCCTATATTTTTATAGGAAATTTTTTCGAAAATTTCTTATATTTTAATAGGAATTTTTTTATATAGAAATTGTTCGTATATTTTATAGGAAATTTTTCAAAAATTTCCTAGATTTTATAGGAAATTTTACAAAATTTTATTTTTTTTATAGGAAATGTTTCAAAATTTTCCTATTTTTATAATAATATTTTTAAAAATTTCTTACTTTTATAGGAAATTTTCGAAAAATGTTTAATTTTATAGGAAATTTTTCAAAAATTTCTTTTTTTTATAGAAATTTTTTTAAATATTTCTTATTTTTATAGAAAATTTTTAAAAAATTTCTTATTTTTATAGGAAATGTTTAAAAAATTTCTTATTTTTATACGAAATTTTTAAAAAATTTCTTATTTTGATAGGAAAATTTTCAAAAATTTTCTTTTTTATAGGAATTTTTTTTAATTATTTTGTTTTTAGTAGAAAATTTCTCAAAAATTCTTATTGTGGATGAAAATTTTTCAAAAATTTCTTTTTATTTTCTATAAAATTTCTCAAAAATGTTTTGTTTTTATAAAAAATTTTTCAAAAATTTCTTATTTTTATAGAAAAACATTTTTTATTTTTATAAGAAATTTTTCAAAAATTTCTAATTTTTAAAGGAAATTTTTCAAAAAGTCCTTATTTTTATAGGAATTTTTCAAAAAATTCATAATTTTATAGGATTTTTTTTTTAAATTGCTTATTTAACCTGAAATTTTTTTAACAACAAAACTTCCGATTTTTTGATAGAAATTTTTTATTTTTATAGCAAAGTTTTTAAAAATTTCTTATTTTTATAGAAAATTTT
Source organism: Stomorhina lunata (assembly GCA_933228675.1). Classification (NCBI taxonomy): domain Eukaryota; kingdom Metazoa; phylum Arthropoda; class Insecta; order Diptera; family Rhiniidae; genus Stomorhina; species Stomorhina lunata. Next base: position 92,422,721 of record OW121743.1, on the reverse strand, counting down.
TATTTTGAAAAATTTTCTATAAATAGACGATTTTCGAAAAATCTCATAAAAATATTAAATTTTTTGCTCAAATCATTTAATTATGAGATTTGTTCCGATTTTAAAACTTAAGATAAAAACAAACTTTACTTAAGTGATTTAAAAACCCAAACATTTTGTCTCTAAAATATCGAAAGGGTGCCAAATGTTTTTATTAGTTTTGGGATTTTTTTCATAAGTTATTTTAGTTTTTGTTTCCCATTATTTTTGTAACCAATTTTAAAGTAAACTATTTAATACTTTTACTCAACTAAAATTTAGGTCATTCGACTCGAGTCGCAAATATTTCAATATCATAAAATTGTTATATATATATTTTTATAGAACCCATTTTAGACAATTGAGAGAGTTTTAGTAGAAAAGTGTTTTCTGTTCGATTTTAGTTTTCTTTTATTTTCTATTCAACTTTTAGTAATTGAAGTTTAAACTAGTTTTTTATGATTTGATGTTATTTGTTTGAGACTAAAAGGCTGAAAGCAAAATAGTATTATAGACATTTGTCGTGTATGTTGATGATGATGATATCGAAGAAAAACAAATCTCACACTTTGTCTTTGGAGAAATTTCATACATTAAGGGAAGAATATCATGAACATGGAAAAGTGTATAGTTTGACCTAGTTTCTTTTTTTCTTAGTTGATGCAACACTAGATTTTTACAATGCTCGTAGATTTGTATTTAACAGCCTTTAATATTTCGTAACGTATTTTTTCCCATTTACTCGTATGGATAAAAAAATAATTTGTTGCATACTTTTTGGGGAAGAAAAGGAGAAAGGGCGTGGATTTCTCATTCCTCTCTGCTCCTGCTTCAATAAATATTTTATTTTGTGCCACATTCAATTGTATGAGTATGAATGCAACTGTGTTGGGTACACACGATGCTTACAACCTCAAATATAATAATGCATTTTATAGCTCCTGGGTTTACATCCGGTTTACTCTTATTGTTCTTGTTGTTGTAACTGGCGTTGCTGCTGCAGCTGCCACAGTTGTGGCACAACAGGCAACATGTTAAGGAAACTTATAAACTAAAAAGGACAAACTAGGGAATAATATGGAAATAACAGGAGTAAAAACCATTATGATTACATTTCTTCTCACATCTTTATATGGCGTGTAAAAAAATACAAATTGTATATAGGACCTTTTAAAAATGTAAGAAAAAAACACTGAGCAATTTGTAATAAAATTGTATATTTTTTCGTTTTAACTTTTGTTTGAAATCACAGGTTCTGAACTTTGTGATGTGGGATGAGTTGAAAGGGGAAATTTTATATACAATGACCTATTTTTCGCTTATGTACATACACTAAAACATTTATATGCACTTAAATATGTATATATAAATACATATGCAGGACTGCATTTATAAAAGCATCTAGGTATGTTAATACATATGTCATCTGAAAAAATAGATTAGGAAAAAATTTTAAATCTTATATTTAAAAAAATTTACTCTTTGCATAGGAAATTTTTCGAAAATTACTATTTTTATGAAATTTTTCGAAAATTTACTAATTATAGGTAATTTTTCGAATATTGACTATTTATTGGAAATTTTTCGAAAATTGACTTTTTATAGGAAATTTTTCAAAAATTTACTATTTATAGGAATTTTTTCGAAAATTGACTATTTATAGAAAATTTTTTGAAAATTTACTATTTCTAGGAATTTTTTCGAAAATTTACTATTTATAAGAAATTTTTTCGAAAATTGACTATTTATAGGAAATTTTTCGAAAATTTACTATTTATAGGACTTTTTTCGAAAATTTACTATTTATAGGAAATTTTTCGAAAATTTACTATTTATAATTGATAAATTGACTATTTATAGGAAATTTTTGAAAATTGACTATTTATAGGAAATTTTTCGAAAATTGACTATTTATAGGAAATTTTTCGAAAATTTAGTATTTATAGGAATTTTTTCGAAAATTTACTATTTATAGGAAATTTTTCGAAAATTTACTATTTATAGGAAAATTTTTCGAAAATAACTATTTATGGGAAATTTTTCGAAAATTAACTATTTATAGGAAATTTTTCGATAATTTGCTATTTATAGGAAATTTTTCGAAGATTGACTTTTTATAGGAAATTTTTCGAAAATTTACTATTTTTAGGAAATTTTTCGAAAATTGACTATTTATAGGAAATTTTGCGAAAATTGACTATTTATAGGAAATTTTGCGAAAATTGATTATTAATAGGAAATTTTTCGAAAACTGACTATTTATAGGAAAATTTTCAAAAATTTACTATTTATAGGAAATTTTCCGAAAATTGACTGTTTAAAGGAAATTTTTCGAAAATTTATTATTTATAGGAAATTTTCCGAAAATAGACTATTTATAGGAAATTTTTCGAAAATTTATTATTTATTGGAATTTTTTTTCGAAAATTGACTATTTATAGGAAATTTTTCGAAAATTTATTATTTATACGATTTTTTTCAAAAATTGACTATTTATAGGAAATTTTTCAAAAATTGACTATTTATGGGAAATTTTTCGAAAACTGACTATTTATAGGAAAATTTTCAAAAATTTACTATTTATAGGAAATTTTCCGAAAATTGACTGTTTAAAGGAAATTTTTCGAAAATTTATTATTTATAGGAAATTTTCCGAAAATAGACTATTTATAGGAAATTTTTCGAAAATTTATTATTTATTGGAATTTTTTTTCGAAAATTGACTATTTATAGGAAATTTTTCGAAAATTTATTATTTATACGATTTTTTTCAAAAATTGACTATTTATAGGAAATTTTTCAAAAATTGACTATTTATGGGAAATTTTTCAAAAACTGACTATTTATAGGAAAATTTTCAAAAATTCCGAAATAGGAAATTTTCCGAAAATTGACTATTTATAGGAAATTTTTCGAAAATTTACTATTTATAGGAAATTTTTCGAAAATCTACTATTTATAGGAAATTTTTCAAAAATTTACTATTTATAGGAAATTTTTTGAAAATTTACTATTTATAGGAAATTTTTCGAAAATTTACTAATTAAGGTAATTTTTCGAAAATTGACTATTTATAGGAAATTTTTCGATAATTTACTATTTATAGGAAAATTTTCAAAAATTTACTATTTGTAGGAAATTTTCGAAAATTTACTGTTTTTAGGAAGTTTTTCGAAAATTGACTATTTATAGGAAATTTTTCAAAAATTGACTATTTATAGGAAATTTTTCGAAAATTGACTATTTAAAGGAAATTTTTCGAAAATTTACTATTTATAAGAAATTTTTGAAAATAAACCATTTATAGAAAATTTTTCAAAAATTTACTATTTATAGGAAATTTTTCGAAAATTATGAAATTTTTGTTCTTATTTTGTTGTTTATAGGAAATTTTTCGAAAATTGACTATTTATAGGAAATTTTTCGAAAATTGACTATTTAAAGAAAATTTTTCGAAAATTGACTATTTATAGGAAATTTTTCGAAAATTGACTACTGATAGAAAATTTTTCGCAAATTGACTATTTATAGGAAATTTTTCGAAAATTGAGTATTTATAAGAAATTTTTCGATAATTTACTATTTACAGGAAATTTTTCGAAAATTGACTATTTATAGAAAATTTTTCGAAAATTTACTATTTATAGAAAATTTTTCGAAAATTGACTATTTATAAGAAATTTTTCGAAAATTGACTACTGATAGAAAATTTTTCGAAAATTGACTACTGATAGAAAATTTTTCGCAAATTGACTATTTATAGGAAATTTTTCGAAAATTGAGTATTTATAAGAAATTTTTCGATAATTTACTATTTACAGGAAATTTTTCGAAAATTGACTATTTATAGAAAATTTTTCGAAAATTGACTATTTATAGAAAATTTTTCGAAAATTGACTATTAATAGGAAATTCGTAGAGAATTGGCTATTCATAGAAAATTTTTCGAAAATTGACTAGTAATAGGAAATTTTTAGAAAATTGAGTATTTTTTAGGAAATTTTTCGAAAATTTACCATCTTTAGGAAATTTTTTGAAAATTGACTATTTATAGGAAATTTTTCGAAAACTGACTTTATATAGACATTTTTTTGAAATTTGATACTTATAGGAAATTTTTTGAAAATTTTTTATTTATACTAAATTTATTTATAGGAAATTTTTCGAAAATTTACTATTTATTTGATATTTATTTGATATGTTAATTTAAAAGTTTGTATTATTTTCACCATCTCTGTAGATTTGATATTTTATTTTTAATAATTTCATTGTGCCGTTTTTATTGAAATTTAGTAAAATACTGGGACTGGTTTAAATTGAATTACTAGAATATTTTTTGGACATTTTGGCAATAGCTTCAGGTAATTTTCACTTAATGTGTAATTAAGTAAAAAATAATTGAATATTAGTAGCGAACAATTTTGACCATTTTATTTAATTAATTGTTAACATAGAGAAGCGGTGAGTTTTATTTTACACCATGTTACCAAATTAAACCTTTCGTAATGATTTTTGTTTATCAATATATTTTGGTATCTTTCTGATGGCCCTCTGCATATTTATTAGTATTATATTGTCTAAATTAAAATATTTAAAAAATTGACTTTTCTCAGATCCTCTGTTTGCTATGAGGCTCCCTATGAGGTTTTTTATTAAACAAAATATAACATCTTTTGTTATTATTTATTCAATTAAAACCTTGCCATGAATTTTTTAAATTTTATCTTACAACATATAACTCTTCCCTTCCTTCACATAAAGGGCTACCACAAAAAAATTAAAATTTTTCCATGACTCTGTAAATTTTCTTTGTTTAATATTTTAGTTTGTTTCCTTTCAGTTTAAAAATTAAAGTTTCCCGCTGTTTTTTTTTTGCAACGATTTTCAATGAAACCCACAAAGTTTTTCTGTTTTTTTTATATTTTTTATCAGTTTTAAGCCAGTAGATGAAGGATTTTCTTCTTGTTGCTTTTGAATTTTGTTAAACAGTTTTCTTTGTTCGCATAAGTCAGCATAAAGCCGAGAAAAACAAGGGAAATCAAAGAGAAAAAATACAATGAGAAAAAAAAAATATTTAATTGGCAAATTCAGGTTTCTTTCGGCAGAGATAAAGCTTTAAAAAATATATGCGGAATCTACACTGAAGTTAAATTTATATATATTTTTATTTAATTTTGACTGCCAACTAATCAACCGTTAACCATTTTCGAAGATGATGATGATGCAAAGCAGTTTAATAAGTCATCCTTTCTTATTAAAGTTTATCTTCTTAGTGATTTGAAAAAACCCAAAGATTTAAGAAGAAAGTTTTCTAAGAAATCACACAAAAAAAAGAAAAAAAATAAAAAATAACAAAAAAATTTTAAATTTTAAAGGAAAGCGTTATTTTGGAAAAATGTCTTTGTTTGAAATACTTGATTAAATTTGGAATTAAGGTTTTGGCTAAAATCTAAATACGTAATTTTTTTGTGGTAGACATATTTTTAAATATTTTGCAAAATTTCATATAAAAAAAGTTTGAAGATTTTTCTAACAAAATAAAAATTTTTGAAAAATTTCCTATAAAAATGGGAAATTTTTGAAAAATTGCCTATAAAAATGGGAAATTTTTCAAAAATTTCCTATTTATATAGGAAATTTTTCAAAAATTTCCTATTTTTATAGGAAATTTTTCAAAAATTTCCTATTTTTATAGGAAATTTTTCAAAAAATTTCCTATTTTTATAGGAAATTTTTCAAAAAATTTCCTATTTTTATAGGAAATTTTTCAAAAAATTTCCTATTTTTATAGGAAATTTTTCAAAAATTTCCTATTTTTATAGGAAATTTTTCAATAATTTCCTTTTTTTATAGGCAATTTTTCAAAAATTTCCTATTTTTATAGGCAATTTTTCAAAAATTTCCTATTTTTATAGGAAATTTTTCAAAAGTTTCCTATTTTTATAGGAAATTTTTCAAAAATTTCCTATTTTTATAGGAAATTTTTCAAAAATTTCCTATTTTTATAGGAAATTTTTCAAAAATTTCCTATTTTTATAGGAAATTTTTAAAAATTTCTTCTAAAAAATACTTTTTTAAAAAATTGGAAAATTTCCTCATTGTCACCAAATTTTTTTGTATTTTTTTTTAATAAAATATTAACGTTTTACTACCACTTTAGTTTTCCTAGACTTCCTACTTTAGATACAATTAAATTTAATAAGACCTCTTAATACTTTTAACTTTAATGGAATAAGCCACTTTATAAATAATTTAAATTTAGTACTTAACGATTCTTGGAAATTCGAAAGTATACTTCTTAGAAAATCCCAATATTGTCCTTTCAATTTTGAAACCCAAAATAATAAACTCAGTTTTTGATTAATGATTTTATTTTGCTTTGAACAGACAAAAGCCAGGCAAAATTACATTTTCTCCAACAAGAATCATAATTAGAGTTAATTGTCTGGAAAATAGGTCAAATATTACTTAAACATTTGATATTAATGAAAAGAGCAAATACACATACACACACATACATACATTTGATGCTTTTCTTAATACAACGACGACGACTAAAGGCAGGAAAAATGTGAAAAACTGGCAAAAGAGGCAAAGTAGATTTCATAAAATTTAAACAACAAATGGCTTTTAAATATTGTATAAGCACAACTTGTAAAAAGTAAAATGTAAGTAGATGTTAACTTGGCTTGTTCGAAATGAATTTGTTCCACACAATGTGAATGAATCTTTTAGGTTGTAGAAATACTTCTATATTTGTACTAGAACAAATTGTTCCATTACGTGTTTTCAGTTGAGGCTAAAAAAATAAAGTTTTACAATTTTTCTAAAAATTGTGGTTTTTCTTTGCATTTATTTTTAAATTCTTAAACAAATTGCAAGAATAAAAAATCGGAAAAGTTGAAAATGAAGTTGTTAGGTTTTTCTCCATTTGTGTGTGCAAATGAAGTATTTAGTGTGGTTAGTTTTCATTTTAGTTTTTACTAAAATTCTTTTATTTAAAAAATATCTTTTTTTTTCTTCTTATTTTTTAAATGTCTTCTTATGTTATTTGTGTTTTCTAGCTGTTATTTTCATTTGTTGACTATTCATTTGAGCGTTATATAAAAAATATATAAATATTTTTATTTTCTTTTATTCTTTGTTACATTTTGCCCTACAATTCGGTTTTCTTTTGTATGTATTTTTATTTTTTTCCATTTATCCTAGAGGCCTTTAGCAAGAAAAATAACACGAGAAATGTTGTTATTTTTTCAGGAGAAAACAGACAAAACAGCTTGAAACTTTATTTAATAAAATTCGTTCGTTTGTTGAAGAAAAATGTAGGCGACTGGGCAAAAAGTTTAATGAACTATTATTTTTTGTAGTTTTTGCAGTAAGAAAACAAAAGCAAACATTTTTTAGGGATTTTATTTAAATTTAAGTATGAGGCGTATACTTAATATTTAATTCTTTGGATTACAAATTATGTAAAGTATACGCCTAGTGTATCTCATTGCAAAATAATGTTATTGTTTTCTTTATATTGAAGGCCTTATTTTGAAAGTTGTATAAGTCCACATCTCGAAAAATTTGAGTTAACAATGGAAAAGGGTACAGCAATTTCGGATCTTACTTACTATGTGAAAAATAATTGTTATACCATTCCCCACCATAGTTGGAAAGCGTATATTGGGTTAGTGCTGATATTTGTAACGCATAGAAATGTTGGTCTAAGACCCACCTTTTAGTATACCAATCGACTCAGAATCACTCCCAGAGTTGTTTTAACGATGTCCGTCCGTCTGTCAGGCTGGCTGGCTGGCCAGATGTCGGGACAAAGTAAGTTACATTCTATAACTGAAACATTAATTAGCTAAAAGAGAAAAATTCCGACGTTAATAACACTACTCTACGAAATGAAACTTTTTGTGTTAAAATTGACCACAACTAAATGTTTTTAATTTGTTGTGGCCTCCTAATTATAAAAACGGTCGAGATTTAAAATTCTATGGATACATTATTTTTTTATTTTTATACTCTTTACCACCATAGGTGGAAGGGTATTATAAGTTTGTGCTGATGTATGTAACGCATGGAAATATTTGTCTTAGACCCATCATTTAGTACACCTATAGGCTTAGAATCACTTAATGAGAAGATTTTGCGATGTCAGTCTGTCCGTCCGTCTTGCTGGACCCCCATATAAACCATGTAATCAAAGAAAAGTTCGCAATTCTAAAGATAATTTGATGAAATTTGGGACAAATAATTTTTTTGATAGTGGGACCATGGCTATTGAAATTCGTCAAAATCGGTCCATTATTTATGGTACCTCCCATAGTTTCCACTTCCCGGAATTGATATTTTGGCCACGAATATCAATATTTTAAAATTTAAAACAAATACTGCTTATGTAAACCAAAATCACTGTACCAAATTTCGTTGAAATCGGTTCATATTTGATCATAGCTCCCATCCAAACTCTTCTGCCAAAATGTTGGTACGTATGAGATAAAAATCTCTAAAACGCTCATAACTCTGAAGATAATGAGAATTATGAGTTTATTTTTTTTCATACATAATGTTTGTAAAGACTGTAATCAATTTGCCAAATTTCGAGATAATCGGTCCACATTTGACCCTAGCTCTCAAATAAGTCCAAATGACGGAAACAGCTTAAATATATAAGTTTTGACAAAATGTTTGTATAATGACAAAATTTACCAAATATTTGTCTTTATATAGGAAAAAGAACACCTTTGACCTTAGTGGTGAAGGGTATCGTATAGTGCGGCTTGACCGACTATACTACTTTCTTTATTGTTTTTAGATATTTTCGATCCAAACAGATCGAAAACAGATCGAAAACCTCGCATTATTACTAAATTTAAAAACATAACTATTAAGAATTATGTTCATAAAAATTGGGGATAATCCTCCTGAAGAGATGGCTTAACCAACCATCGAAACGCGTCGAGGAATTTGGTTTCTCCGCAAACATTTTTTGGCTTTTTATCAATAAATTGGTCTGTTACATTAATAAATAAATGTAACAGATTTGGGATCAAATGCAAATACACTTCTTTTTGTATAAAAATTTTCTATAGAAAAATTTTTGATAAAAAATTTTTATAGAGAAAAATTTTTGATAAAAAAATTTTCTATAGAAAAACTTTTGATAAAAAAATTTTCTATAGAAAAATTTTTGATAAAAAAAAATTAGCTATAGAAAAATTTTTGATGAAAAAATTTTGTACTTTTGATAAAAAAATTTTCTATAAAAAATTTAGATAAAAAAATTGTCTACAGAAAAATTTTTGATAAAAAAATTTTCCATAGAAAAATTTTTGATAAAAAAATTTTACATAGAACAACTTTTGATAAAAAAATTTTTCTATAGAAAAATTTTTAATACAAAAATTGTTATATGTAAAATTTTTTTATCAAAAATTTTTCTATGGAAAATTTTTTTATCAAAAATTTTCTATAGAAAAATTTTTAATACAAAAATTTTCTATAGAAAAATTTTTAATACAATTTTCTATCAAAAATTATTCAAATTTTCTATAGAAAAAATTTTCACAAAAAAATTTTCTATAGAAAAATTTTTGATACAAAAGTCTTTTTAATACAAAAATTTTCTACAGAAAAAATTTTGATAAAAAATTTTCTATCGAAATTTTTGATAAAAAAAATTTGTCTAAAAAAAAATTTTGATAAAAAAATTTTCTATAGAAAAATTTTTGATGAAAGAATTTTCTTTTTTTGATTAAAAAATTTTATATAAAAAAATTTTTGATAAAAAATTGTCTGTAGAAAAATTTTTAATAAAAAAATTTTCTATAAAATTATTGATAAAAAAATTTTCTATTGAAATTTAAAGAAGCCATTCCCAAGATATGATAAAATCAATAACACGACCTCTGTGAAAATCCGTAATTTTAGAAAAAAAAATCGTGTTCATAGAATTCTAAATGTTGGCTGTTTTTGTACTTGGGTTGTCATAAGACATCGAAATGAAATATTTAGACTTTAAAGTAATTTCTCTTGTTGGTCAGTGTTATCCATGTAATCTTTTTATCAATGTATAGATCGAACTTCAAAGATAATTTGATGAAATTTAGCACAGGCTCATATTTAAGTCAAAGAACTATCCCTTTATGCCTTTTTTGGTAAAATCGAATTAATATTTCAGGTACATCCCATATGAATGCCTTGAAGGAATAGAGCTTTTGGTCCTTAACAGTTACAAATTTAGTTGTAGTTTAATATTTATTCAGCACAAATTTAGCTTATGATAACCTAAATCAATGTACCTAATTTTGTAGGAATCGGCCTATATTGGACCATACCTCTTATACATTCTCAAAAGTATGTAGTTTAAATGCTCATAAAAGCACAAAAACGCTTATAAATCTAAAGATAAATGCAAGTGATTACTAAAGAATTGCACAGATAAATATTTTATAAATAAAAACCGATAATCGAAATTTGGTAACAATCGGTCTACAATTGACCATAGCTCCCATATCAGGCCCTTAGTAGGAAATGACATAAATCTACTTAAATTTCGACATTAAAAAAAATGGCGCATAGTATATATATGCATGTAGCATATGTATGCATGTCTATTAGACTAAAAAAAACTTGTTAAATTCATAGTTGACCTTAGTAGTAAAGGGTATCATATAGTCGGGCTTGACTGACTATAGCTTTTTTTACTTGTTTTAAAATTCAAAGAACCCACTGAAATATTAACAGCTACATATTTTGTGTTTATTAAATTCATACAAACTTTTATTTTGAAAGTGCTATAAGTTCATTATTTTTATTAAAAATTGTTTGAACTAGGAGAATGTTATATTTTTTATATAAATTTCTTCGAAATCGAATTTGACTCGTTTATTTTTTTGATTAATTTTTTTAAAGTTGAAAATTTTCATCAATTCGAAAAAAATAATACCTTTTTAGAAACGCCTTAATGGATTTGGGCTGATGTTTATATCCAAATTTTCAAAAAGTCACAAAAAAACGATGAACTTCAAAACTTTTTAGAAAACATTAATCTAAATTTTACATAAATGCACTTAAAATTGTTCAAGCTTAAATTATTTAGAAGTTAATTGTTTAGTGTATAAGAAATAAAGTTTACAAGTTTATCAGCCAAAACACTTTGCAACTCCATAAGAATATACTTAGAAACAGTTTCGTTCACTATATTCTACATAAATCTATTTTTACATAATTAAACTTTTTTAACCAAAACACATACGAGTATTTTGTGCATGTCACCACAGACACAACCACAAATTTCTATTAAAATATCGGAATGAGTCGTAAGTGTGTGGTTTTTGTTGGGGGGAAAACTCCCCCTAGTGACAAGCAGACACAATAACAAACAAGCACACAAACATGTCCTAAACACACCATATGTGCAAAATACCAAATGGATGTTACATGTGAATCCTCGAATCTGCGTTTGTCTGTTTGTGTGAAATAATTGTCAATTATAACTTCATACTTAATAAAACTCACAGACTTGTTTTCTTTTTTTTTTTTTGCAAAATAAACAACAAAAATGCTAAAGACAACAACATTAGCAACATTATTATTATTGTTGTTGGAGTTGTTATATCATGAACACAACATGCTGACTTTTAACACGTACTAAAAAAACAAAATTTATTAAATTCTTGTACACATAAAAAAATGTTATATTCTCATGGAGGGAAAGAGAAAGAAAGATGTCAAAAAAACAAAAAAACAGGAAGAGTTAAGTAGTTTTTGTTTCAATGTTAAATAAAATATATATAAATGTTCATGCAAATTTATAGATATTTTTAGTTCAATAGACATTTAAGGGAAATTTTTACAGAGTATCAGGACAATATTCTCGTATATACATAAATATATTTTGTATAGTGTTTCTATAACTATTGCAAAAAGTTTTTTTTAATAGTTAAACAATTGTATGTGTATATGTACAAATTTCTTTTTAATAAGATTTAGTAATATCTTTGTTGTAAGTATTACATTTCACTCTGTTTTAGTTCTTTGCCTGTTAAAGCACATTTTCATTAGTTGCTTTTACTTTAATATAGATATACATTTTTTTGGTTTTTCTGTTCTCATGATTCCCTTTAGTGGCAAAATTTATGATAATTTAAAATGTCTGCATGAATACCAGATAAAGACAGTTATTTAAAAGAATGAAAAAGTTTTTTTTTTTACTGATAATATTTTTAGATCTATATATGTGGAGCCGCGGAACAAAAGGTTAATTTTGCATACTTTTTACATTTTGGTTTTTTGTTATTTTTGTAATATTTAGGTTGAAATCTTTCAAATACAATTGAGAAACCATAATAATTTTTTTATTTAGTAATGAAATGGACATTAAAAAAGTTTTTACTAAACAAAAGGTTCTTTTCTACTTTTTTTAACAAAAGATTCTTTTTCCATAGTAAGTAAGTTACATATTTTTTCCCTTATTCGTGTAGTTTAGGGTGCACCTTATTTTATGAAAGTGCGCAATCGAACCTTTACTCCCCCTAGAAATGTTCTAAGTAATACAGAAACATGCTACACAAATTTTTTCCGCCCACAAAGTGGTAAACTTTTTGGAATAGGAAAAAAGGGAGTATTTTCGGTTTTGACCAAATTAAATTTTTTACTGGAATATAAATAATTGACAAAAATATAACAGCTATGATGACAAAATTTGGTATCTAGAAGTTTTACATAAGCACTAGCCAGTATATAAAATTTCATCGAAATCGGTTCACATTTAACCAAAGCTCCCATATAAAAAAAATTACGAAAACAGCCTAAATTCCAACTGAAATTTACTTAAATGCCAAAAAATGATAAATTGTAATAGCTTTGGCCACTAAATTTAGCACAAGTAAGTCTTATGTGAATGCCAGTCAGTGTGCAAAATTTTGTCACAATCGGTCACCATTTGATCATAGCTTCCATATAAAAAACTTACGGAAACACAAAAATACAAAGAGAAAAGGAGATTTATGTCCGTCTGTCCGTTAGATAAAAGCGCGATTGCTCCTTAACTACAAGAGCTAGAGAAACAAAATATTACAGAGAAATTTTAATATGTTATAGAAGTCGTGTACTCAAAATGGGCGAAATCGGTTCACATTTAGTTAGAGCTCCCATATAACCCCGCCCCGGGAAACACATGAATGCTGAAAAATTGAGTATAATTGTAATAGCTATGACGACTAAGTTTAAAATAGAGAAGTTTTATGCAACTATTTTTTAGTATATCAAATTTTATAGGAATCGGTTCATATTTGACTATAGCTTCAAATAAAAAACACTCCCGGAAACCAAAAAATATGAAGGACCAGTTAAAAGCTATTAAATTAGAAACTGTGACAGCTATTGCCACTAAATTTTGCAAAAATAAGCTGTATATAAATACCAGCCAGTATGTGAAATTTTGTTACAATCGGTCAACATTTGGCTATAATTATAATTCTTATATATATATTACGTCCCCTTTTTTTATATCTACAATCAAAAATATTCGGACTATGTATATGGTAGATGCATTAGGAACTCCTAACAAAATATATGGACCTGTCGTATTACTATCAACTTCTTCCTAACTAAATATTAAGGTAAACGAAAAGTATTTATCAACTTATTAATGTTGAACCATACCCGGTTACGATAACGATTTTTTTTCAAAGTAAATAAATACTAGGAAAACCATTTACACACTTTTGAATGTTGAAATATAAAGCTACTGCAACCGAAGTTATACCAAATATTTGACCAACAATACCAACTAGCGTAACAAGTTTTTTCCAATTTGGTCCACGTTTTGAATTTGCTGCACCCTCGAATATATATGAGATATGTTTCTAAATTTAATACAACTTGATGGTGGGTATATAAGATTCGGCACAGCCGACAGCCGAAAATACGAATGAAGTACAGAACTTCTGGTTAAAAAAATCTCTGTGCATCACATATGGTTCACACTTTTTTGTAAGACAATCCTGTTTAACATTACTTAAATTACATATTATAATAAAAGAAATAAATAGGCAATTTTGGGGCAAGCAAAGGGTGAAATACTAAAAACGCTTCTAAATATATTAAATTGTTTCAAATTTTAAAATTAAACATTTTTGTTAAGATTAATTTTCATCGATCTTTTAATTTAAGATAAAAAAAAAATAAATAAATTGAAATTATAGAGGAATCAGTTCTCTTTATGGTACGTTATATGTGGTAAAATTATCTAAACAATGAATTCCTTCTTTTTAGACTCTGACCAGCATCTATTACTTTAGAGACAAAGAATAGTAGAAACCTTAATTCTATTATCATGCTTTTAGCACACGTTACTATTTTAAATATACATATATTTTTGTTAATAATATTTCATGAAACAAAATGTTTCTATTGTCTAAAGAATCTCTAAGGAATTTTCGTACTTGGTACTAGAGCATAAAGTTGGGCAGAATTAGCAATAAATTTAATAATAATTTTCATTATTAAAAGCTTTAAGCAAAACAAAAATAACTAAAGTTTTTGCAATACAAATTTGAACAACAACTTAAAAGTTAAAGCTTATAGTATGTTTGGAAACTAAAATAATTCAAATAGCCAAAACTTGTTCCTTTCTCCAATTACGTGTTTAAGTGTTTTATCGCGAAATTTAGATAAATATTTAAAGATTTATCTTATTAAAAATTTAAGACGAATTTCGTGATTACTCAATTTAGCCGCGGAAAAGACATGTACAAAATCATTTTATTCGTATATAGAACAAAGATTGTATTAAAGCATAAGTGGCAAAAATTGAGTTGAGCAACAAAAAGAAATGAAAAGCTCTTGAACTTTAACTGATGACCTGTTTCGCCGATTTTTTGTTGGCTTTTTTCTATATACTCCCGTTTGCATTTAGTTTCACGTTGATTTCATTTTTTTCTTTTTTTTTGTAATTTGTGGAAATTCTGTTGAGTGTCGACCCTTAAAAGCACTTTAATATTAAGTGGACACACAGAGAAATTATTATGTTCGGTTTAATAAATGAATGCCCGCGGCCAATAATGTTGGACAAATGTAAATAATGGTTTGCGGCAAAAGTTTTTACGAAAATTAGAAAATGTTTGATTTTGTTAGAATGAGAAAAAAATTGCCTGAAGGCATTTAACAGGTAAACATTTGAGAGTTTTTAATGTTCAAAGTTAAAGGGGGAAATTGGGTATGAAAAAGTGGGAATTTTAATATGAAAGCAGATTAGGTAAATATTAAACCTTTAAATAAGCTTAAAGTTTCTGGCTTAATGTCTTTTGATTGAGGTTTTAAAGGTAATATAGAAATTGCATAAAACACTCGCAAAATTAGATAAACTTTTACATTAATAACTTTTTTATTAAAAGGTGTACCATAAAGTAAGTAGAAAATTATAGAATTCTGAAGTGTTTTAAAATGTATTGCCTACTTTTAGGAGTTTCATTATTACAGTAACTAAATTTAATGCTTTATTGAATATTTTATTTTTCATTTTCTTTTTGCATAACTTTAATACATTGTGACCCAATATTTACTTAAGTGTAATTCTTTGTTACAGTTCTTCTTGCTTTGATCAAATGTAAACTTTCCTTTTTTGATTTGATTTCTTTTTTTTACTGTAGTTTATTGTAAAATGAGTACAAAAAACATAAATGACTACTTGACATCTGTAGTGTAAAGTGGCACAGAAAATATTACATAGGTATATGTATGAATTTATTTGTGTCTGCAGAAAAACTAAATTAGATTCATGTCAGATTGCCCTGTAGTTTTAAAATGTAAGTTCTGAACTTCTTCAGATGTTTCTAGAATGAAATTAAAGCATTCGACAAAACTATAAATATAAAGAAATGAACGATTTTTAAATGTATTGCATACTTCAAGGAGGATTCGCTTAAATTATACTTCTAAGCTTTATACTTAAGCTATCAATTTTGTGGCTTGGTGCTAAAAGGGCCAATGTCAATTTTTTGATGTCATTGCATTAAATTCTCTTCTTTACCCTGTCTCCAACTTAACTCAGAACAGATTTACAAAGGGTCTTCTGGGCAATGTAACTATGAATTTATATGGAAAATAAAACTTTGAATCAAAATTTCTCAAAACTAATTTTTTTGACATTGGTCCTTTTAGTACTAAGCCACAGAATTAAGGTGTAATATAATAAATATTGTTGCAATAAACTTTTCCCGGAAACTCTTTCAAATTAGTAAAAAAAAACAGAATTCGATATTTAAACACATATTTCAATAGATAAATCCAAAATGAGGTGAATGATCAGTGATTTTTCCTAAAAGCAGATTTTAGTACAATACAACATGATATGATTGATGGAAGGGGTATATTGTATAAGTGCTGACGTTTGTATTCCAAAGCCGTTTTGGCCTTAAGTCACTTTCTGAGTCATTATCGTCCGGTTTCGGTTTTGTAAAATTATAAATAGGCATGCAAAATTTTCGGAATTGGCTTGAATCTAAAAAAAACACAATTCAATATCTTAGAAGAATATCTAATAACTGTGAATTAGATGCTGTCAATCATATCCTCATTGTTTCGATTAGTGTCTCTAAGTTAACTATCAAACCTTATGACAATTGGCACAGAAGTTTTAACGTTTTTTTATATCTGAAATTTGTCACATTTCTGATTTTAAGTAGTTTTTAGGATTTTTAAATTTTTTAAATTTTTACATAAGTTACCTTGAAGAACATATAACAAAATGCATTAAAATAGGGCTGAAATTAAAGAGAAATAAAAAAATTAATTAAAATCCAAGACATTTAAGGATTTATGTATAGTTATATGATATTAAAAAAAAAAACTATTTTTGTTTGGATTAGAAAAGAAAGGAAGTGTTGGGAACTATTGAAAAAAGAGGAAGTGCGGAAAATGTGGTATACTAATTAGTTTTAAGATTGTCATATTTTTAGTTTTTGTCCGAGATTTTTTGCTCTAGAGCTGTGATCGGCAAAAGCTAGCCCGAGGGCATTTATCTCTTTCATTTTCACACATATTGCTCGCACAGATAGGAAAAAGATAACAATTGTTTATCTTAAGATAAATCATTCTCTCATGAGCATTCAACTAAACAGGTTTTGTTGTTAGTGTCTTACTAGCAAAACAACTTGTTTGTTTGAATACAGTGCTTAGATAAAGAGAGAATTACAAAAATAACCAACACAAACACAAGATGCGATAGTATTATTTTGCGGGACACTGCTCTAGAGCAGGGATGTCAGCGTCATACACAATTGTGCAAATCAAACTCACATGTACACTTACGCTCTTTTATTTTGCGAGCGTAAAATATGATTTTTTACTGAGAAATACTCTTATTCAGCGGAAAATATCGCAAGGCCTGTTTTGAGGCCTCTAAATTGAAATAATATATTTTTATCGATAAATATACAATAAATATAAAAAGGCTGGTTGAAATAAGCTGGAACCCTTGTATGTAGTAGGTGCGTCTTTTCGAAAATTTCTTAATGTAGGCTTTTTGCAAAAAATTGTTTCTTTTTGTATTTAAACTATCCAAATGTTCAGGTAAAAACTGGAGAAATATTTTTAAATTAAATATCTTTTTTCTGCATAAAATTAGCTGTGAACCAATGTACTTATGTATGTTAACTTTATTTGCCTATTGCAAAGTTAAAATTATATTTATTTATCGTTTAGACAATAACGGTAAAGTAAAACTTATTTAATAATCGTAAAGACTACGATATTTCTACATTAAAAAATAAAATTAACCTCATCTTTTTTTATTTAACAAAATCCGCATTGATAAATAAAAAATACTTGTCTTCGTATTTTTCTGCATTTTTTTAGCAGTACAAATCTCAAGGCCTCGCAACCGCACATTTTTCCCGCTAGGAATGTAAGAGTCAAGAGTAATCTCACCAACACAATCATAATTGACACCACTGCTCTAGAGCAATGTTGGGCAAAGTATCTCTGATTCTCTCATATTTTGTATTTTGCTACCCCTAGGGTTAGCAAAATACAAAATCGGAGAGACTTTGCCCAACATTGCTCTAGAGACTCAAAGTATACCACAATAATTGCATTTGTGTTAACTGTAGATATTGATATATTTAAAAAAAATTATTATATATATTCCTTCCTTATTTAGTACTTACTAAATATTTTACTCTTTCATTTATTAACTTTAAAATACACCTTTAAAACAAAAACTTACACTAATCTAAAAAACTAGCTCTAATCCCAAAAAAGTTATTTTTTTAAACTGACTAACAGAAGAACTTGCAATATTAAAAGCAGGCGTATGCATCCCATACCACCAGAAGCCGATGATTATTTTGTAATTTTCGTTAATATAACGATCATTAATTAAACTCGTGAAAATGAGTATTTAAAGAACTCAGTTGGAATTTGAATGTTAGCAAAGTCGGTTGGTGGGGCTTTGTTAAAGAAAATACAAAAACAAAATCAAAATCCAATTTATGGCAACAAAAAAAACATGGTTTGAACATTGTTGCCACAACACTTTAATTTTTGTAAACATTTTTTGAAATAATATTTTTTTTTGAAAATATATTTCGAATCAGAAATATATTCTAGTATAAAAGAATTTTATATTTTTTAGACAAAAAAAATATTTTTTAGATATTTTCGATACAAAAATTTTTTTATAGAAAAATTTTTGATATAAATATTTTTCTATAGGAGGTTGTGAGTTCGAGTCGGGCTCAGGTTCATATCATAAATTATTTTTTTACAAAACTAGGAATAGGTAGGAATACTGAAATACAAATACGATTTTATGTTAACACTCATTTCTATTTCACTTATGACCATATGATCGATTTAGTTAGACGAACTTAATTTCTTTCAAAACAATGTTTCTTTCAAAAATTGTTCTATAAAAATTATTTTTTATAAAAAATATTTCGATTAAAATACTATTCTGTAAAAATTTTCAAAAAAAATATGTAACTATCGAAAATTTTTCTCCAAAAAAAAATTTTTCTATAGAACAATTTTCTATAAAAATTTGTTTCTGTAGAAAAGTTTTCTAAAAAAAATTGTTCATGAAAAAATTTTCTATGTAAACATTTTTCATAAAAAAATATTATATAGAAAAATTGTTGATAAATAAATTTTCTATAGAAAAATTTTACATTTTAAGTAAATATATTAACAAACTGGAGTAGAAAACTTTTTCGTTTTAAAATATCAGAACTACACATTGAAAAAATACCTGTTTTAGTTAAAAGTATAAAAAACGGCAACTCTGCCGACTATTTTTTGTTCTGTTCTCTTTTGTGCCGACCTCTTATTGAAAGAGTTCGTTATACTCTTTTTCTCCGAGAACATCAAACTATTACGTTTATTAAAGAAATTTACATATATATTGTCAGTTTAAGAGAAATGTTCTTATACCACATTACCAGCACTTACTCTATTTGTCAAATTTTTTTATATAGAAAATCTTCTTTATAGTTAATTTTTTATTAAAAAATTTGTTTAGACAAATCTTTTAGTATACCAATAGGGTTGGAATCACTTTCTGAGTCGATTTAGCGATGTCTGCCCGTCCCTCCGTCTGGACGACTGGACCCTCATGTAAATGATGTAATCAAAGAACAGGTCGCAATTCTAGAGATAACTTGATGAATTAAAATCGGTCCATTATTTATGGTACCTCCCATAGGTCCCACTTCTCGGATATTGATATTTTGGGCACAAAAATCAATATTTTTCATTAAATTTAAAACAAATACTGCTTATGTAAACTTAAATCACTGTACCAAATTTCGTTGAAATCGTCCACATTTGACCATAGCTCCCATACAAACTCTTCTGTCAAAACGCACTTAATGAGGCAAAAATCACTAAAACGCTCTTAAATCTGAAGATAATGAGAATTTTAAGTTTATAACATAATTTATGTAACAACTGTAATCAATTTGCCAAATTTCGAGATAATCGGTTCACATTTGACCCTTGCTCTCATATAAGTCCAAATGACGGAAACAGCTTAAATATATAAGTTTTGAGAAAATGTTTGTATGATGGCAAAATTTAGCAAATATTTGTATTTACACCAGAAAAAGAACACCTTTGTCCTCAGTGGTGAAGGGTATCGTATGGTTGGGCTTGACCGACTTTAGAACTTTCTGACTTCTTGTTTTTTTTAATTTTGTTAATTTTTTTTTAAATAGAAACTTTGTATATTCAATTTTGTAACAGAATTTTATCTATAGAAAATATTTTAGTATGATTTTTTATAGAAGAAATACAAATTTTAAAATATTCTATAGAAAAAGTTTACATTAAATTTTTCTATATCTAAAATTTATATTTAAAATTTTTTTATAAAAAATTTTTTAATTTGAAATTTTTTCTTTGAAAAAATTTTTAAAAGAAAATTTTCTAAAGAAAATATTTAAGTTAAAATTTTCGATAGAATATTTTTTAATAGTAATAAAAAAGAAATCATTTTTTAATATAAAATTTCTATACATAAAATTTCGACAAAAATGTTTGATGTCCCAAAATTTTTAATAAACCTGTTTAAAAAAACTTTGTATTTAAAATTTTTCTGTAGAAAACTTAAAATTGATAAAAATTTCAAAAGAAAAAATTTTTTTCAATAGAAAATTTTTGAAAAGAAATTTTTGTTTAAAAAAATATATATTTTTATAGAAAACTTTAAGATTTTTTAGAAATCTTTGGTTTAGTATTCCAATAGAAAAAAAATATGTAAAAAAACTTACCCCCTTATTCATAAACGAATTATAAAATTTCAAAATCTTTATCAGGTATGTGATGGACATTTTTCGTTTTCAAATCGATTTCAGACATATTTTTTTAGCTAATTTTCCGTTATTTCCCCCAAAAAAATGAAAATTTTGGCTTTAGTCATTTTGACTGATATTTTATCTTTCATTTGGTTTGATTTTTTTTGGGAAAATAACCGAAAATTATCTCAAAAATATATCTGAAATCGATCGATTTGAAAACGTTCATTTTCCATCACATACCTGTATAATAGGAAATTTGTATGAAAAAATTGATTTATGAGGTTGTCATATTAATATTTTTCGTTTATGATTTAGAAGTGTAAAATTGAAATTTTTCTATAGAATTTTTTTTAATAGAACATTTTTTTTAAAGAACTTTTGCTATAGAAAAATTCCATTTTTATGGAAAACTTAATTTTTTTTCTTCGGTATAATTTTTTTCAGAAAATTTTGTGTATACAAATTTCAGAAAGAAAATTTCTGGTATAAAAGTTTTGCTTATCTTAAAACCGGGTATACATTTTTTTTAAATTTTGTTAAAAATAAGAGCTTAAAAACATTTTTTAAAGCAATTTTACTCGGTATTAAGTTTATTAACTTTTTTTATAATTCTATTAATACTAAATAGAATTCCCGATACCTTTGGGATACTTTTAATTAAAAAAAGTCTTTTATTGCCCTTTTTCAAAAGATTTGCGAAATATGCAGCAGACACTTTGATACAAAGTATAAAGGCAAAAATGAATGAATGAATGAGAAAGTGAATGAATGAATGTCTAAATGCTAAAGAATTAAATGATGAGTCTGTCTGTCTCATTGACACCATAGTATGTACTAAGTAAGTAAGTAACAGCTGCAAAGTAGTAATAGGTACTAAAACGGTCAACAAGCTCATTTTTAATTCAATTATTCAATTTAAAATTATAAAAAGAGGAAAGCGACAAATCTCATTCTTTTTGTTATACATTAATCTAAAATACAATTATTGTAGTATTATAAAATCGCAGCAAATCAGACAAACTTAAAATCATTTATAAGCCATTCATCATTATGTACGGACGTAAAATATTTTAAAATAAAAGATACAAAAATAATTTTCTCTTATTTCGGGAAGTGTGAAAAACAATAATAATTTTTTTAGTTACTAAAGTAGTTTGTAAATTAGCTAAAATTTATTTACTCAGTCATTTAATAATACAATGTCTCGTTCAAATTCAACTTGCAGTACTATAACGGATTCATTGCCATCAACATCTTCGGCAGCTTCAACTAGTGATACACCTTTAGCCGCCACAACAACATCTTCATTTGCTGCTGCCACCACTATATCCTATAGGGATGAACAGACGCAGCAGCAGCAGCCGATATCGTTGCCATCAGCACAAGCCATTGTAGCTAATCAAAAACCCGTAGTTCGTCATCAGTTAAGTAGTCATCATCATTATCATTTACCCCATCAATTCCAGCATCCACATCATCAGAATCATCATACACACAATCACGGTGTCGTACCAGTTCCAACACCCACTGTACCGGCTTCTTATACAGCATCTAGTTTGCTACAAGAATCCCGTCATATGCGCGCGGCTAGCGGCAGTGGTGACGAAACGTTATTGAGACGCCCTGCCTCTTCGCCACCGCCACCATCGACTGTGACACCTTCACCAAATCTTTTGGTATCCTCGGATGCATTATCACACGACTCTGTGTCGCCGGCCAAGTCAACAACTGCCCGTATGCGGGACTCGGGTTCACAGCATCGTGTGACTATTGACGAATCAAATTTGCCGGTGGCCTCTTCAATGAGTGGTGTTTGTGGTGGAGGCGGTGGTGGGGATGGTGATGGTTCTGGTCCTCCGTCGCCAGGTACATCGTCGCATCAACAGCTAACGGGCGATGAACGGCAGACGGGCCATTTGGCTTTGATGTATCATTCTAGTCAGTTGACTAATTATCCAGTGTTGCCAGCGATCAAGAGAACTCATCGTCCTTCATTCATTTATCCACCAATGCCAAGAGTTAGAGCGTAAGTAGTTGCTTATATTATTATTATTATTATTATTATTTCCTAGCATGCAAATTATTATTTAAAATAACATTCATTACTTTAGTGTCTCTAAGTAGAAAGACATGTAGTTAATTGTCACTTTATAACCCAAAAGTAGTCAGCTTCGTGCATTCCATTTTATTTTAAAATTTAGTTAATTTTTAAGAAATTTTCTATAGAAAAGTATTCATTCTCCTATTCTATTGTTTCCTATGGAAAAATTTTTAATCTAAAATTTTTCAAAGAAAAATCTTTTTTTTACAAAAAAAAAATCATTAACAAAATTGTTTTTGAATTAAATTGTTATTTTTAAACTTTTCAAATTAAATATTACTTTCTTATGATTAATTAAAAATTGAAATTTCCATTATTCAAAAACAGTTCACTAACTTTTCTCTTCCATTTCCCTTTTTATGAATAATAAACGAATTCAATAAGAAATTCCTGTTCAATGAAAATCAATTTCCACTAAAACTTTCTTCATTTATCTTTCGCTACAATAAAAAAACGAATAGCGAATAAAATTGAAATTCAATAAAGTTTAAACAATTTTGTAAATTGTTTTCACTTACTTCAAAAAACGGAATAGATTTTCAACGGGCACAGGTGTCGAGCATGTGGGAAAAAGGTTAAAGTGCTAAACAAATATATTCAGTTTGGGGAAGTAGTCTAATGAATTTAAATGGCTTTTAACTAACTTTTGTTGGAAAAAAAATGTTATAGAAATTTTTCTGTAGAAAACATTAAACTTTAAATTTTTTTAGAGAAAATTTTAAAATATAAATGTTTCAACAAAAATTTTTTTATACAAAAGTTTTGAACATAAATTTTTCTAGAAAATTCTGATTAAATTTTTTTTGTAGAAAACTTAATAGATCTAAATTTTTATATAGAAATTTTTTAAATAAAAATATTTCAATAGGAATTTTTTATATAATTTCAAAAAAATAAATTTTCTACAGAATTTTTTTTATAGAAACCTTTTAAATAGAAAGATTTTCACATTGAAATTTTTATTTATTAAAAATTTCAATAGAATATTTTTATAAAAGATTTTTGAACATAAATTTTTCTGTAAAAAAAATTTTAACAGAAAACGTCTTCAATAAAAATTTTTCTACAGGCAATTTTTTATAGAAGACTTTTCACCAGAAATTAAAAAAAAAAAATTTGAATGTACAATTTTTCAAAAAGAACATTCTTATAAAATTTAAAAAATTGTTTTCTTATAAAGTTTTAAGAATTAAATTTAGAAAAATGTTCGTTATAAAATTATTTTCTAAAGAAAAATTTATGTTATAAAATTTTTCCTATAGAAAAATTTTCGTTAAAAAATTTTTTCTAAAGAAAAATGTCCCTTATAAAATTTTTTCTATAGAAAACTTTTCTTATAAATTTTTTTCTATATAAATATTTTCGTTAAAAAATTTTTTCTATAGAAAAATTTTCATTATATAATTTTTTCTATAGAAAAATTTTCGTTATAAAATTTTTTCTATAGAAATATTTTAGTTAAAACATTTTTTCTATAGAAAAATTATAAAAATTTTTCTATTGAAAATTTTTTAATATAAAATTGTTTCTAAAGAAAAATTTTCGTGATAAAATTTTTTCTAAAGAAAAGTTTTTCCTATAGAAAAATCTTCTTTATAAAATTTTTTCTATAGAAACATTTTCGTTATAAAATTTTTTCTATAGAAAAATTTTCATTAAAAAAATTGTTCTATAGAAATATTTTCGTGATAAATTTTTTTCTGTAAAAAAATTTTCATAGTTAAATGTTTTCTATAGAAAAATTTTTGATAAAAAATTTTTTCTATAGAAAAATTTTCGTTAAAAAATTTTTTCTAAAGAAAAATGTTCATTATAAAATTTTTTCTATAGAAAATTTTTCTTATAATTTTTTTTCTATATAAATATAATATTTTAGTTAAAACATTTTTTCTATAGAAAAATTTTCGTTATAAAAATTTTTCAATTGAAAATTTTTTAATATAAAATTGTTTCTAAAGAAAAATTTTCGTCATAAAATTTTTTCTAAAGAAAAGTTTTCCTTATAAAATTTTTCCTATAGAAAAATTTTCTTTATAAAATTTTTTCTATAGAAATATTTTCGTTATAAAATTTTTTCTATAAAAAAATTTTCATAGTAAAATGTTTTCTATAGAAAAATTTTTGTTATAAAATTTTTCTTATAGAAAAATTTTTGTTATAAAATTTTTGTATAGAAAAATTTTTGTTATAAAATTTTTCTATAGAATCATTTTCCTTATAAAATTTTTTCTATAGAAAAATTTTCGTTTTATAATTTTGTTATAGAAAAATTTTCTATAGATACAAAAAAATTTTTTCTATAGAAAATTTTTCGTTAAAAAATTTTTTCTATAGAAAAATTTTCGTTAAAAAATTTTTTCTATAGAAAAATTTTCGTTAAAAAATTTTTTCTATAGAAAAATTTTCGTTAAAAAATTTTTTCTATAGAAAAATTTTCATTACAAAATTTTTTCTATAGAAAAATTTTCTTTAAAAATTTTTTCTATAGAAAAATTTTCGTTAAAAAATTTTTTCTATAGAAAAATTTTCGTTAAAAATTTTTTCTATAGAAAAATTTTCGTTAAAAAATGTTTTCTATAGAAAAATTTTCGTTAAAAAATTTTTTCTATAGAAAAATTTTCGTTAAAAAATTTTTTCTATAGAAAAATTTTCGTTAAAAAATTTTCGTTAAAAAATGTTTTCTATAGAAAAAATTTTCGTTAAAAAATTTTTTCTATAGAAAAAATGTTCGTTAAAAAATTTTTTCTATAGAAAAAATGTTCGTTAAAAAATTTTTTCTATAGAAAAATTTTCGTTAAAAAATGTTTTCTATAGAAAAATTTTCGTTAAAAAATTTTTTCTATAGAAAAATTTTCGTTAAAAAATTTTTTCTATAGAAAAATTTTCGTTAAAAAATTTTTTCTATAGAAAAATTTTCGTTAAAAAATTTTTTCTATAGAAAAATTTTCGTTAAAAAATTTTCATTAAAAAATTTTTTCTATAGAAAAAATTTTCGTTAAAAAATTTTTTCTATAGAAAAAATGTTCGTTAAAAAATTTTTTCTATAGAAAAAATGTTCGTTAAAAAAATTTTTTCTACAGAAAAATGTTCGTTAAAAAATTTTTTCTATAGACAAATTTTCGTTAAAAAATTTTTTCTATAGAAAAATTTTCGTTAAATAATTTTTTCTATAGAAAAATTTTCGTTGAAAAAATTTTTCTATAGAAAAATTTTCGTTATAAAATTTTTTCTATAGAAAAATTTTCGTTAAAAAATTTTTTCTATAGAAAAATTTTCGTTAAAATATTTTTTCTATAAAAAAATTTTTCCATAGAAAAATTTTTTCTATAGAAATTTTATCTATAAAAACATTTTTAATTAGAAGTTTTTTCTATAATCATTTTGTAATTAAAGATTTTTTTATAGAAAATTTTTTCAATTAAATTTTTAAAGTAATTTTCTATATAAAATTGTCTATATGAATTTTTCAGTTTGATATTTTTATACAGAAAATTATTCAATAAGAAATTTTCTACGGAATACTTTTTATTGTGAAATTTAAAAAAATATATATACAAAATTGTCGGGATAGTAAACATTTATTCAAATATAAGTTATTCGCACTTATCCCCAGTCTATTACGTTTAATTTGTTGTAGACAATTTATTGATAAAAGCCAAAAAATGTTTATGGGGATAGCCAATTCCTCGACGTGTTTCGATAGTTGGTTAAGTCATCATCTTCAGAAGGAGTATCCGTTCTTTTGGACAGATCGAAAACGAATTATGTTTGTAAACAAATATTATAAGCTAAGATTATGAATTTAAAATTTTCTATGGAAATCTTTTAAGGTATAATTTTTTTTGATATGAATATTTTTTTCAATAGAAAACTTTTTAGAATGAAATTTTTCTATAGCAAGCTTTAATTGTTTAAGTTTTTCAAAAAGAACTTTATACTGCGGTTTTTTAATGTGAATTTTTCTGTTGTAAAGTTTGTGATTTTTCTGTACGAAATATTTCAAAACTAATTTTTTTTGTTTACAGAAAACTTTTTGGTACATTTTTTTCTTTAAGAAAAGTCATTTCATTTTGTTTTAAAATCGAACTGTTGGCAAAATTCTAGTTATAAAATTCATTTTATTGGCTTTACTTCCCCCTAACATTTTTGAAAAAGCAAATTGTAATAAATCTTTCTTTCACTTGCTCGTATTCTCTACTAAAGACACAAAGAAATTTTCTAAAAAGGCGATGGCATGAATGGATTTAAAACAATCTAAGGCAATAAAGAGACAAATAACCAAATGATTTATGACTAGACGAAAGTTAAGAATAGAAAATAGTCACACAAAAATAGACAGACAGACAAAAGCAAATACAGAGACATTCTAGCTTCTAGTTAGAATACATGTTAAGGTTTACTACATACATACATACATACATATGTTTAGAACCAAGAAAATGAAAAATCTTGATGACTGAATGAATGACTATATGTATAATCATTATTTGTAGTTATAGAACAAAAAGTTGCTATATACATATACATCCATTCTAGGATTCATAGTTTAAAGATACAAATTGCTAGAAAAAATCTACTAGTTAAAAGGTGTTGTCTGTCTAATACTGTTGGCGTTAAAAAGGAATATAAAATCATTTTTAAACAAAGAGAATTGTTTGCGATTTTAGTAACAATGACAAAAAAATGTCACAAAAATATAAACGAGAGAATGTGGAGACAAAACTTACAGAATTTTATTTTTTCATACAAAAACAAAATAAATATTTAGTATTCACTGAAAACAGAAAGAAAGGTTATTGCACGAAAATTGCTCCACTTTTTTTTTGTTACTATTTTTGTTTTTTTTTGTGTTTTTACAAACAAGGAAATGCAACAAATAATTGCAACCACCCTTTTTTGGTTACAATTTTGCATACGACTAACGCGTTAACAAATAATAATAATACATGTAACATGTAGAAAATGCAAATGCCCAAATCTTTTTTTCATAATTACTAAAAAAACACTTTATTTGCTTTTAGCCATGTAATTTTTATATACAACAAAAAGATTTAAAGGAAGATTTCCATTAAAAAATACAGATTTTTTTTTTATCAGGAAGGGATAATTTAAAAAGCAGGAATGAAAATTCGAAAAATTAGTTTTTAAAATCTTTTATTTGATATTAAAAGCTTAAAGTTTGTACGTGTGTATCTAAGTGTATGGTTCTAATTGTCATCTACATAATTTTCTTCATAATAATCTAAGATAGCACTTACATATCATCGTAAGTTGTTGTGTTTGTAAGTGCTCAATTATTGTTGACAGTTTAATGTATGATTTTATATTTAGTTTTAGTTTTTGCTTTTTGGTTTTTATTATCTTTCCAGTTATTAGGGTTTGCGTGCTTCGTGTCGTATAAGTGTTAATGCTTATTGGTATATGTAAGTTGAAATACTATGTGTGTGTATAAGTTGAAGGTTTAAAGTAAATCGAACCCGGCAGTACGTATAATGACAGTAGATGACTTAAGCCACTGTTTGAAAAAGAAAATTTCTCAAATTTATACTAAGCACCTTGCACTTGACTCCAAGAGTCCATTACAAAAACCGACGTCGATCTCCGAAATGGGTCAAATAAACAAAAATCAATTTATAAGCTCAATCCGATTTTTTAAGATACGAGTAAAGCCAGTGCACTTCGATAATTGACTGAATTCGATGAAGGCCGAATTAGCTTCATTACGAGTTTCGTAAAAGCCGATTTTGTTTGTTTATCATCGGATAAAGATAACCTTAAATATTAGTGGCACCATCATAAATTCAATATTAAATTGCATTAGTTCCGATATAAAATGATAAGTCAAAGGTTCAATGATTGAAAGTTTATTTTTTCATTCGAAAACCACATACTATTATCTATTTCCAAAACAAAATAAACACGAATTATAATGTAAGCCGTTTGGTGTACAATTTTCGCTTTTAACATTTGGCTTTCGAAACATTATAATTCGTATTTATTTCATTTTGAATATGAGAATTAGTACGTTTTTCTATCTGATTAAAATTAGACATGGCCTACTGATAACAAAACAATTTATAATAGAAATTTATAAAATATTTTTCCTGTAGAAAAATACTTATATTATATTACAAATTTATATTGAAAATTTGTCTATAGAAAAAATTTTATATTGAAAATTTGTCTATAGAAAAAATTTTATATTGAAAATTTTTCTATAGAAAAAAATTTATATTGAAAATTTTTCTATAGAAAAAATTTTACATTAAAAATTTGTCTATAGAAAAAATTTTATATTGAAAAATTTTCTATAGAAAAAATTTTATATTGAAAATTTGTCTATAGAAAAAATTTTATATTGAAAATTTTTCTATAGAAAAAAATTTATATTAAAATTTTTCTATAGCACTTTTGTCTTAGTCGCCAACAAAGCAACAACAAAAGTGTGGGAAAATAAAGAAATGATAAAACTGAAAAATGTTTGTGTGTTTCTGTTCGGATGATAATCTGCGCTTTATGTTGATATTTGTTGGACACAATAATAATAATTCGTATTTATTCAGTCCCTCAAATTATACATAATGTGAGGTTTTCGCTCTGTCTAGAATTAGGGATAATCCTCCTGATGAGATGGTCTAACCAACCATCGAAACGCGTCGAGGAAAGGTTTCCCCACCAACATTTTTTGGTTTTATCAAAAAACTATTTATTACAATAATAAATAATTGTAATAAATTGAGATTCTTAGTGCAATACACTACAGTAAAACTTTTTAATGAAAAAATTTTTTATTGAACATTTTTCTATAGAAAAAATTATATATTGAAAATTTTTCTATAGAAAAAATTTTTAATATAAAAATGTTTCTATAAAAAAATTGTATATTGAAAATTTTTGTATAGACTAATTTTTATATTGAAAATTTTTCTATAAAAAAAATTTTTTGATGATAATTTTTCTTTATTAATGAAAATTTTTCTATAGAAAAAGTTTTTAAATGAAAATTTGTCTATAGAAAAAGTTTTTAATGAAAATTTTTCTATAGAAATAATTTTTTAATGAAAATTTTTCCATAGAAAAAAATTTTTAATGAAAATTTTTCGTTAAAAATATTTTAATTGAAAATTTTTCTATATAAAAAATTTTTCTTTAGAAAAAATTTGATATTAATAAATTTTCTATAGAATAAAAACTTCATATGGAAAATTTTTCTATAGAAAAAATTTTACATTGAAAATTTGTCTATAGAAAAAAATTTTATATTGAAAATTTGTCTATAGAAAAAATTTCATATTGAAAATTTTTCTATAGAAAAAATTTTATATTGAAAGTTTTTCTATAGAAAAAATTTTATATTGAAAGTTTTTCTATAGAAAAAATTTTATATTGAAAGTTTTTCGATAGAAAAAATTTTATATTGAAAATTTTTCTATAGAAAAAATTTTATATTGAAAATTTTTCTATATAAAAATTTGTATATTGAAAATTTTTCAATAGAAAAAATTGTATATTGAAAATTTTTCTATAGAAAAAATTTTATATATTGAAAATTTTTCTATAAAAAAAAATTCTATTAAAATTTTTTCTATAAAAATTTTGTATTGAAAATTTTTCTATAAAAATTTTATATTGAAAATCTTTCTATAAAAATCTTATATTGAAAATTTTTCTTTAAATATTTTTTTATGGAAAATTTTTTAATAAGAACTTTGTATTGAAAATTTTTCTATAAAAATTTTATATTGAAAATTTTTCTATAAAAATATATTGAAAACTTGTCTATAAAAATATATTGAAAATTTTTCTATGGAAAAAATTTTTTATTGAAAATTTTTCTATAGAAAACATTTTATATGGAAAATTTTTCTATAGAAAAAATTTTTCTATAGAAAAAATTTTATATTGAAACTTTTTCTATTGAAAAATATTTATATCGAAATTTTTCTATAGAAAATATTTTATATTAAAATTTTTCTATAGAAAAAAATTTATATTGAAAATTTTTCTATAGAAAAAATGTTATATTAAAAAAGTTTCTATAGAAAAAATTTTATATTGAAAATTTTTCGATAGAAACAATTTTTCTATAAAAAAAATTTGAATATTTTTCTAAGAAGAAATTTTATATTGACAATTTTTCTGAAGAAACATTTTATATTTTATAGAAAAAATTTTATATTAAAAAATTTTCTACATGTTTAGAAACTTTGTATTGAAAATTTTTTCTATAAAAAAATTTGTATTGAAAATTTTTCTATAAAAAAAAATTGTATTGAAAACTTTTCTATAGAAAAAATTTTATATTGAAAATTTTTCTATAGAAAAAAAATTTCCTTATTTTATATGAAAATTTCCATTATTAAAATTTTTTTATATGAAAATTTTTTTGAAATAATTTTTTCTATAAAAAAGTTTTTGTTGTACAGTTTTTTTCATAAGAAACATTTTCATTACTTAACAGAAATTTTTCATTCAATAATTTTTCTATAGAAACATTTTTGTTTAAATCGTTAATTTTATAAAAAAAATTTCTATAGAGAATCTTCGTTAAAAAATTTTTTCGATAGAAAAGTTTTCGTTAAAAAATTTTTTCTTAGAAAACTGTTTGTAAATTTTTTTCGGTAGAAAAATTTTTCTTAGAAAAGTGTTTGTTAATTTTTTTTCGGTAGAAAAATGTTTGTAAAATTTTTTTTCTATAAAAAAATTTTTCTCATAAAGTCTTTTCTATGGAAAAATGTTTGTTAAAAATTTTTGTTTGTAGAAAAAATTTTCGTTAAAATTTTTTTCTATAGAAAAATTTTCATTAAAAACATTTTTTCCATGGAAACATTTTCGTTAAAAATTTTTTTCTATAGAAAAATTTTCGTTAAAAAATGTTTTTAAAGAAAAATTTTCTTTCAAAATTTTTTTGTTCATGGAACTATTGGGTTATATCTAATGTATGTTTGTTATCTCTTCTTTGTTGGAGCGTGTTAAGAAAATTCCTTTTTAAATGTTATTTAACTTTGGTTTACTGCTTCTGTTTGTCTGTCTTTCGGTCTGTCTATCTGTTGACTATTTGCCAGAGTTTTCCCTGTCTTTAAGGATTTGGAAATTTGCAATTGAGTGTGTTTTTATTTGTCTTTTCTATTTTATCAATTTTATTAAATATTATGTTTTCTATTATATTGGGTTTATATTTGTGTCTGCATATAAAATGTTTTTTTATCCGAAGGTGTTTATAAAACTTTTACTGATTGCTTTATTGAAATAGAAATTAAATATTATTTATATAATAAATTCAAGTGGAATAATTGAGGGGATTTTGTTAAAACAGTTTTTAAGGAAGAATATTAAAGTTTTTTTTGTGGTTGAAAATTTTTAAAATTTTATTTTTAAGTATTTAATAACAATTATTTCGTTTTGTGTTACATTCATCGTTTCTTTCACAATATATTTATTTATTTAAAAGAAATTAAAAAAAAAATACATTAAAAAAAAATTTAGCTCAAAAAGTTTTTTTTTTGTATAAAAAACCCTAAAATGCTTGAAGCATAAATTTTTGTCTTTCTTTTTTTCTTGGTGTCTAGAGCGGAACAAAATTTAAATACAATTTCCAAAAGATTATTAATTTTATGCTAAGCGTGTTATGTAAAAGTTTATATACCTCAAAAAAATACATAATATATATAAAGATTTTAACTTCTCTTTGTCTTCTTTTTTTTCACTTTACAGAGGCGATGCTTTGGCAACGTTATTCTCAGCCTTGTATGGCAAAATATTGGTTGTTATGGGTATAGCATTTCCAATGGCAGAGGTTATATCCACTTATATACCACCATCATTTTATGAGGTAAGTTAAGCGTTAAACTAAAACCCACTACTACTTAAGTGTAGATGGCACAGGAAATAGGATTTTATTACACACACAGACAGACATAAACACTATTCACACACACCTATACCTATTTATTAGTTTGTTAGTGTGATCCTTTGAAAAGTGTGTATGTGTGTGTTTTAAGACTTTGGGGCTTAGCTTTAGTTTTTGTTGGAAATATTATCTAAAATTAACTATTACACTTTTATTTTTTTACTCTCATAAATACACTTATGCATATTAAAATATGAATTTAGAATATGGTTAAATGTTCCAACACTAGGCAACAAAAAAATACCAAAATTTTTGTATTTGATGTTATGTAATCCCTTACAAAAAAAAAAAAACAATTTAAATTTTAAACCCCTAATTCATAAACGAAAAATAGTGATATGACAGACTTATAAATCAAGTTTTCCATACAAAATATTTTGATATTCGTTTACGAATTAGGGGGTAAGTCTTAAGATAATTTTTTCCCTAAAATGAAAACTTTAACAAAAAAGAGTGAAGAATCTTATATACCCACCATCAAGTTATATTAAATTTAGAAGCATATGTATCTCATATATCTATGAGGTTACAGCTAATTTTAAATATGAGCCAAATTCGGAAAAATAGATATTTTAACCCTTAACAGACATGGGGACCAAGGAATATAAGAGAAAACAAAATTATAAATTAATAAAGAATTTATAAAAAAATATTTTTTTAAATTTTCATTTTTATTTGAAATTCTAATATTTGGGTCATTTTAGTCCCTATGTCTGTTAAGTGTTGAAATAACTATTTTTAATAAAACAATATAAAAAAATAACTATTTTGGTTAATTTTGGTCGAAATTCGCCACTAAATTCATAACATTTTGTATTTTTGCCACTAAAAATTCAAATATTGACCTTTGACCCCGATGAAAAAAAGGGTTAAGCTCACCTAATACCAAGGAAAGTACTAGTGAACATTCCTCAATAACTGGGCAATGAAATTCAGTATTAGCTTTAACAAAAGTAAACTTAAATAAAATTTTCTATGCATTTACTTAAATAATGTCAAAAAATTTACTTTTTTTGCGAAATTTTACGATTTCCTTACTCTAAAGTTAATTTTTTTGCTGCATATCCCTAGGCGTGTTGAAAAGGACACGAATTTTCTGGGTCCAAATTGGAATAACTTAAAAACTACTGCAGGGATTTTAAGTTTTTATATCTCTAATGAAAGCTGATTTAGTTGTCTTCTACGTCTAATTATTGGTTTTGATAAAAACATAAATTTATTGGTTGGAATTTAACAAAAACCGAACAAAAAACTCATATTTTTCCCCCATACAAATGGGTCCTAGAAATAAGTTTCTTAGGTCAATGTCCGGAGGTGGCACATTGACCTAGGAAGACCCAATTTTTTTTCTGAGCACCTTACGGTGTATAGCATCGATTTTTAACTCAGGCTTATCGAATTTCAATAAAATTTGTTTTTTGCTCCACCCTATTATAGATATAAAAAGGGGATGTTATATATATGAACTATAGCCAAATGTTGACCGATTGTCACAAAAGTTTTTACAGTGGCTTGTATTTATATCAATCTTATTAATGCATAACTGTCATAGTTAATAATTTAATAGCTTATAACTGGCGTTTGTGACATTTTAGTGGTTTCCGGGAGTGGTTTTTATAT
The DNA here is from genome assembly GCA_933228675.1 of Stomorhina lunata. Classification (NCBI taxonomy): domain Eukaryota; kingdom Metazoa; phylum Arthropoda; class Insecta; order Diptera; family Rhiniidae; genus Stomorhina; species Stomorhina lunata. Next base: position 92,388,274 of record OW121743.1, on the reverse strand, counting down.
GAAAGCTATGGTCAAATATAGGATTTTTCCCATAAAATTTGACATACTGACTAATAGTTGCACAAAACTTCTCTGCTCAAAATTTAGTCGTCATAGCTATTTCATATGTAGTCAATTTATCAGCTTTAATGTGATTCCCCGGGCGGGGTTATATGGGTGATCAAACTAAATGTCAACCGATTTCGGCCATTACACAACTTTTACGAGATATCAAAAATACTTTTGTAAAATGCTGTGCCTTTAGCTCTTTTAGTTAAGACGCTATAGCGCTTTTATTTGACTGATAGTCGGACACAAATTCCGTATCTTTTTGGTATTTTGTGTTTTCTTAAGTTTTTATATAGGGCCTATATGGTCAAATGGTGACCGATTATGGCAAAATTTTGCACACTGACTTGGATTGACATAAAACTTCCTTGTAATAAATTTAGTGGTCATAGCTATTGCAGTTTATCATTTATTGGCATTAAAGTGTATATAAGGTGGAATTAAGGCTGTTTCCGTAAGTCTTTTGTATGGGAGCTATGGTTAAATGTGAACCGATTACATGTAAATTTTATATGATGCATAATGATCATGTGAGACTTCGCTATACTAAATTTTATAATCCTGCCTATTAAAATTTGCCATTTATTAGCAAATAAGCGATTGGCCTAGGCGAGGTCATACGGGAGCTATGGTTATATGTGAACCAATTTCGTTCAATTTCAATACCAAAATTTTCCAAGAAATGAAGAATATTTACGCCAAATTTCCGTGACCTATATCCTTTCGTTAAGATTTTATTATGCCTACAACAGACAGACAGACGTACGGACAGGCAGACGGACATCGGTCAATCGTCTTAGAATTTCATAAGGATTCCGAATATATATCCCTTTTGATTTTGAAATGAAAAAATTTTTTGTCAATTTTCAGTGATCTTGCACTTTTCGTTTAGGCGTTATCGTGCCGACAACATACAGACATACGGACAGTTAGGCGGACAGACAGACAGACAGACAGATATACAGACAGACAGACAGACAGACAGTTAGGCGGACAGACAGACAGATAGACAGACAGACAGACAGACAGACAGACAGACAGACAGACAGACAGACAGACAGACAGACAAACAGACAAACAGACAAACAGACAGACAGACAGACCGACAGACATCGCTCAATCGTCTAAGAAATTGATAAGAACTCAGAGTATATGTACATTAAATTTGAGTTTTGAGCCAATATTAAGGAAATCACAAACGGAATGACAATCTTAATATACCCCCTTTCTTCCTTATTTAGTAATTAAACTTTTCTTGTTGCCTAGTGTAGTTTCTTTCCAAATTTTCAAATCTACGACAGAGTGCTTTTGTTTAAATAACACCTTAACTTTAATGATATTTAAATATTTATGAGTAAAAATTTTCCCAAAAAAAACCCTTTCAAGGTAATAAATGTGTTGAAAAATAATTGAGATTAATATTTTTGCCTTAAAGGCTAAAGAATTACATGTGTTTAACGATATAAAAGGATACCATTTCATTTTACTTTGCTAAGTACTTTGAACAAAGTTTGTTTTCACTTGCATTAAGTAGGAACAAATTTCCAACATTTTTGTTTGTTTTTCCTGTACTTAAAAAGACATTGACTTTTTGCACTCTCGTAAGCCGGAAATTAATCAACCAAAGAACCAAAAATCAATTTTTGTGCAAATCACCCAAATCACTTAGAGAGCGAATGATTTGTACTACATTGAAATAATAAAGTTGTAGATACACAGACAGACATACATATATAGCAGACGTTCAGACATGCATGAAGAAACCCCTGCAGTTTCGAAATTCGTGATCGTCTCGATATTGGTATGTGCAAAATCGAAAAAAAAAGAAGATGGTCTAAGAAATTTTATTATATGACTAGAGGCTTTGCAATATCATTTATCAATATTTTGAAAAAAGTAACAAGTATTCATTCCCCTTATATACTTTATATACCACAAAGTAATCACAAAGTAAATAATAACCATAAATATATTACAGAATGTCTAATTGTAAAAATTTTAACAAAATCTATAAGACGTTGCTGAAATCAATTTGTGCTCTTTCTACGGTCAGAACTACATAAAATATTTCATTAAACTTCCTTGCAACTGCAGTACTTAAATTGTATCTTGTACTTGTGTATATTTTAAAATTGTTGATGCTGTTACTGCTGCCGCACATCATGTTCGTTATTTTGCCTGGCAGCCAAATGTCATGTTCAATTGCTTACGACATTAACTTTTTGAAAAGGTAACAGACTGTATTAATTCACATATAGACTGATGGTATTTGAATGAATTTGCCACAAAAATTCTAGACATTTCAATGATATATAACTATGAACATTTGTCACCACGATGTCATGTATTTATGTATATCGTTTTATAGATATATCTGTTATATAAACAATACATAAATAAGAAATTTGAAAAGGAGTTCAAATTGAAAAATTTGTATAAATTGAGGAGTATCTGTCAACGAATTGACAGCTTATTAATGCAAACACAATATTTTCTTTTACACGAAAAATTATGGGTAATATTTAATCTTTATTTTGCTTCTCTAATTCGCGAATATTTTTCTAATAGCAAGGAAATGGGTTATAAAATTTTGTTGTCCTGTAAAAGGTCTTTGTGACCAAACAGGTATGAGATTGTTATTTTGGCGGAACACGTTTTCCAGCTGTTTTGTTATCCGAAAAGCTTTAAAAAAATAAAACTTCTATAAAATCTCATCAAAGCGGATCATCTTTTTTTCTGATTGATTGTCTTAAGTTTGGCATTGTTATATGCAACCCATTTTTTTGCCGAAAATTATGCTTTTTAAAAATGGACTACGTTTCAGAAGCGATTCGAAAATTAAACTATCCATAAAACCATTTGTCAATCTATAACGTTAAATCCAGGCCTATACATTGGCCATAAATTTATACATAGAAAAATTTTGGTGTAGAATTTTGATACAAAAACATTTTGGTGTAAAATTTTCGGTTCAAAATTTTGAAATAGAAAATTTTTCGTTTAAAACTTTTTTATAGAAAATTTTTGGTGTAAAATTTTTATATAGAGAATTTTTGGTGTAAAATTTTTATATAGAAAATTTTTTATGCAAAATTTTTATCTAGAAAATTTTTGGTGTAAAATTTTTATATAGAAAATTTTTATATAGAAAATTTTTTATGCAAAATTTTTATCTAGAAAATTTTTGGTGTAAAATTTTTTTATAGAAAATTTTTGTTGTAAAATTTTAATACAGAAAAATTTTTAGTGCAAAACTTTTTTACAGAAAAGTTTTTATTGTAAAATTTGAATATAGAAAATTTTCGTTGTAAAAAATTTTAATATATAAAATTTTCGATGTAAACAAATTTTTGAATGATCGATGTTAAATTTTTATAAAGAAAAATTTTCATTGTGAAATTTTTATATAGAAAAATTTCCGGTGTAATATTTTTACATTAGACAAATTTTCGGTGTAAAATTTTTATTCAGAAAAATTTACTGCAAAAAATTCTTATAAAGAAAATTTTTTGGTTTTAAAAAAATTTTATATCGAATTTTTTTTTTTTGAAAAGCTTCTATATAAAAATTTTACACTAATTTTTACATAGATAAATTTCGGTATAAAATTCTTTTAAAGAAAAATTTTCGGTGTAAAATTTTAATACATATAGAAACATTTTTGCTGTAAAAAAAAATTTTATATTAAAAAATTTTCGGTGTAAAAAAAACTTTAATATAGAAAAATTTTCGGTGTAAAAATTTTTTATATACACAAAATAAAAAATTGTATATAAAAAATTTTCGGTGCAAAAAATTTTTATATAGAAAAATTTTCGGTGGAAAAAAAATTTTACATAGAAAAATTTTCGGTGCAAAATTTGTCAGTGTAAAATTTTTTAAAGAAAAACTTTTGGTGTAAGATTTTTGTATAGAAAAATTTTTGATATAAAATCTTTATAATTTTCGATGTAAAATTTTTATAACGAAAAATTTTCGGTGTAAAATTTTTATAAAAAAAAATTTTCGGTGTAAAATTTTTATATAGAAAAATTTTTGATGTAAAATCTTTATATAAAAAATTTTCGGTGTAAATTTTTTATACAGAAAAATTTTCGGTGTAAACAAATGTTTATTAGAAAATTTTTCGGTGTAAAATTTTTATATAGCAAAATTTTTGGTTTAAAATTTGTCAGTGTTAAATTTTTTTAAAGAAAAATTTTTATAAAGAAAAATTTTCTGTATAAAATTTTTATATAGAAAAATTTTTTTGAAGAAATTTTTATTAGAAAAAATTTCGGTGTTAAATTTTTATATAGAAAAATTGTCGGTGTAAAATTTTTATATAGAAAAATTGTCGGTGTAAAATTTTTATATAGAAAAATTGTCGGTGTAAAATTTTTATATAGAAAAATTTTCGGTGTAAAATTTTTATATAGAAAATTTTCGGTGTAAAATTTTTATATAGAAAAATTGTCGGTGTAAAATTTTTATATAGAAAAATTTTCGGTGTAAAATTTTTATATAGAAAAATTTTCGGTGTAAAATTTTTATATAGAAAAATTTTCGGTGTAAAATTTTTATATAGAAAAATTTTCGGTGTAAAATTTTTATATAGAAAAATTTTCGGTGTAAAATTTTTATATAGAAAAATTGTCGGTGTAAAGTTTTTATATAGAAAAATTGTCGGTGTAAAGTTTTTATATAGAAAAATTTTCGGTGTAAAATTTTTATATAGAAAAATTTTCGGTGTAAAATTTTTATATAGAAAAATTTTCGGTGTAAAATTTTTATAAAGAAAATTTGTTGGTGTAAAATTTTTATAAATTTTGCGTGTAAAATTTTTATATAGAAAAATTTTCGGTCTAAAATTTTTATATAGAAAAATTTTCGGTATAATTTTTTTTTATAGAAAAATTTTCGTTATAAATTTTGATATAGAAAAAATTTTAGTCTAAAATTAAAACTTTTCTTTGTTTTTTGGTGAAAAAATTTTAAATGGAAAATTTTTATGTAGAAAAATTTTTGGTGTAGAAAAATTTTTATGTAGAAAAATTCTCGGTGCAAAATTTCTATATAGAAAATCTTTGGTGTAACATTTTTATAAAGTAATATTATTGGTGTTAATTTTTTATATAAAAAATTTTTGATGTAAAGATTTATATAAAAAAAATTTTGGTGTAATATTTTTATATAGAAACATTTTTGGTGTAAAATTTTAATATAGAAAAAATTTTCTTTACAAAATGTTTATATAGGAAAATTTTTGTTATAAAATTTTTATACAGAAAAATTCTCTTAATAAAATTTTTATATAGAAAAATTTTCGATATAAAATTTTTATTTACAAAATCTATGGTTTATATAGAAATTTTTATATATCGAAAAATTTTCTTGATAAATTTTTTATATAAAAAAATGTTCATTATAAAATTTTGATATAGAAAAATTATCGTTATAAAATTTTTATATAGAAACATTTTCGTTATAAAATTTTTATATAGATAAATTTTCGTTACAAAATTTTTTGATTTAGAAAAATTTTCGTTATAAAATTTTTATATAGAAAAGCTATTGTAATAAAATTTTTATAGAGAAAACTTTTCGTTATAAAATTGTTATATAAAAAAATTTATGGTGTAAAATTTTTATATAGAAAATCTTTGGTATATAGTTTTTGTATAGAAAATTTTTCTTTGTAAAATTTTTATATAGAAAAATTTTCTTTATCAAATTTTTATAAAGAATTTTTTGATATAGAAAAATTTTCCTTACAAAATTTTAATATAGAAAAATGTTTATTACTTAATTTTTATATAGAAAAATTTGATGAAAAAAATATTTTTTTAATTTATTTAAATCGATTTACGGTATTTTTTGTGAGAACTTCTATTTATATGATTAAGACAGATTTTTTTTTCTCAAACAGAACAAATAAGATTTAGATTTGTCCTAAAATATCTGAACTTTAAAAACATGAATCAAAATTACGATATTACCTTTTCGGTCTTATATTTAATTTCAAATTAGTCTCAATCGAAGCAATTTTATTAAGAAAAATTATAGAACCGAATTAAGGTATTTAAAATTAAATAAGCTTAAAATAAAATTTCCATACTTAAAAAAACGAAAGGTTTCTTTGTATAACTCGTTCATTTTTGATTAAAAAATGTAATTAAAAATATAATTAAATAAAGACTTTAATAATATATTAACATTTAAGTACTACATAAATAAAAACATATCCTTCTAAGGACTCAACCGTACACTCATTCATCAACATCATAAATACCCCTTCCCAATACATTTACAGACAACCTTGCCAAGAGTCCCCTCCCTCATCCATTATATCCTTGTGTGTCGAACCTTGTATGTCACTTGACAGATGCCAGTAGCATCTAACCAACTTCAGTAAATTTGTACTCATAAATAAACCTAACACATAAACATCCTGTCAGTAAATACAACAACAACAAAGAAACAAACAATTCAGTTTATAATTAACATGTAAATTTCTATAACTCCCTGGTCTGATGGTGATGTTGATGTTGATGCTGTTGCTCTTGTTCCATTACAGGTCTATTATTTGTATCTATACATTGGCAGCATGATATTCCTGCTATTTATGTATGCCACTTTGTTATGGGGTCGTCCTAAAATACCTGTCAATATTGGTAAATATTTATTTGCTTCGATTTTTTTCTGCATAATTTTTTTTTTATTTCAAACTTAGTTCACAATTTCTATTAAGGGAATGAAAAAAATTAAAATCTCTTTCATTTGTTTGCTGTTTTTTTTAAATCTTCTTTTTTAGCATCTCCTACAAAATTATCAGCCAAAACACGTTCGACAAGTGCTTCAGAGAGCATGGATGAATCGGATACGGATAGCAATTCAATGCATAATAGACGTATGCCATCTGCTGTTCCCTCGGCTCGAAGACCCTCATTGTTGTCACCTTTAGGTCGACAGCATCATTATGGCAGTTTTTACTTGCGAATGGGTGCAGTGGGTAAGTCAAATTGGTGTACAGTGGTTTAGAGAGAGATAAATGGTAATAAATTTCCATAATCAAAATTTATCAATATAAAATTTCTGTATAAAATTTTTATATAGAGAATTTTCGGTATAAAATTTGTATATAGAAAATTTTTTGTTACAAAATTTTTATATAGAAAGATTTTTGTTATAAAATTTTTATATAGAAAAATTTTCGATATAAACGTTTAAATATAGAAAAATTTTTGACTTATAATTTTTATATAAAAAATTTTTGGTTAAAATTTTTATATAGAAAAATTTTTGAAACAAAATTTTTATATAGAAAAATTTTTCGTACAAAATTTTTATAAAGAAACAATTTCGTTTTAAAATTTTTATATAGAAAAATTTTGGTTTTAAAATTTTTATATAGAAAAATTTTCAGTATAAAATTTTTATATAGAAAAATTTTCGGTATAAAATTTTTATATAGAAAAATTTTCGGTATAAAATTTTTATATAGAAAAATTTTCGGTATAAAATTTTTATATAGAAAAATTTTCGGTATAAAATTTTTATATAGAAAAATTTTAGGTATAAAATTTTTATATAGAAAAATTTTTGGTATAAAATTTTTATATAGAAAAATTTTTGGTATAAAATTTTTATATAGAAAAATTTTTGGTATAAAATTTTTATATAGAAAAATTTTCGGTATAAAATTTTTATATAGAAAAATTTTCGGTATAAAATTTTTATATAGAAAAATTTTCGGTATAAAATTTTTATATAGAAAAATTTTTGGTACAAAATTTTTATATATAAAAATTTTCGGTACAAAATTTTTATATAGAAAAACTTTTGGTACAAAAATTTTATATAGAAAAATTTTCGGTACAAAATTTTTATATAGAAAAATTTTCGGTACAAAATTTTTATATAGAAAAATTTTCGGTACAAAATTTTTATATAGAAAAATTTTTGGTACAAAATTTTTATATAGAAAAATTTTCGGTACAAAATTTGTATATAGAAAAATTTTCGGTACAAAATTTGTATATAGAAAAATTTTCGGTACAAAATTTTTATATAGAAAAATTTTCGGTACAAAATTTTTATATAGAAAAATTTTCGGTATAAAATTTTTATATAGAAAAATTTTCGGTATAAAATTTTTATATAGAAAAATTTTCGGTATAAAATTTTTATATAGAAAAATTTTTGGTACAAAATTTTTATATATAAAAATTTTCGGTACAAAATTTTTATATAGAAAAACTTTTGGTACAAAAATTTTATATAGAAAAATTTTCGGTACAAAATTTTTATATAGAAAAATTTTCGGTACAAAATTTTTATATAGAAAAATTTTCGGTACAAAATTTTTATATAGAAAAATTTTTGGTACAAAATTTTTATATAGAAAAATTTTCGGTACAAAATTTGTGTATAGAAAAATTTTCGGTACAAAATTTGTATATAGAAAAATTTTCGGTACAAAATTTTTATATAGAAAAATTTTCGGTACAAAATTTTTATATAGAAAAATTTTCGGTACAAAATTTTTATATAGAAAAATTTTCGGTACAAAATTTTTATATAGAAAAATTTTCGGTACAAAATTTTTATATAGAAAAATTTTCGGTACAAAATTTTTATATAGAAAAATTTTCGGTACAAAATTTTTATATAGAAAAATTTTCGGTACAAAATTTTTATATAGAAAAATTTTCGGTACAAAATTTTTATATAGAAAAATTTTCGGTACAAAATTTTTATATAGAAAAATTTTCGGTACAAAATTTTTATATAGAAAAATTTTCGGTACAAAATTTTTATATAGAAAAATTTTCGGTACAAAATTTTTATATAGAAAAATTTTCGGTACAAAATTTTTATATAGAACAATTTTCGGTACAAAATTTTTATATAGAACAATTTTCGGTACAAAATTTTTATATAGAACAATTTTCGGTACAAAATTTTTATATAGAACAATTTTCGGTACAAAATTTTTATATAGAACAATTTTCGGTATAAAATTTTTATATAGAACAATTTTCGGTACAAAATTTTTATATAGAACAATTTTCGGTACAAAATTTTTATATAGAAAAATTTTAGGTACAAAATTTTTATATAGAAAAATTTTCGGTACAAAATTTTTATATAGAAAAATTTTCGGTACAAAATTTTTATATAGAAAAATTTTCGGTACAAAATTTTTATATAGAAAAATTTTCGGTACAAAATTTTTATATAGAAAAATTTTCGGTACAAAATTTTTATATAGAAAAATTTTCGGTACAAAATTTTTATATAGAAAAATTTTCGGTACAAAATTTTTATATAGAAAAATTTTCGGTACAAAATTTTTATATAGAAAAATTTTCGGTATAAAATTTTTATATAGAAAAATTTTCGGTACAAAATTTTTATATAGAACAATTTTCGGTACAAAATTTTTATATAGAACAATTTTCGGTACAAAATTTTTATATAGAACAATTTTCGGTACAAAATTTTTATATAGAAAAATTTTCGGTACAAAATTTTTATATAGAAAAATTTTCGGTACAAAATTTTTATATAGAAAAACTTTAGTTATAGAAGTTTTTATATAGAAAAATTTTCGTTATAATATTTTTATATAGAAAAATTTTCGTTATAAAATTTTTTATTGAAAAATTTTCGTTGTAAAATTTTTATATAGGAAAATTTTCGTTGTATATCTTTTATATGGAAAAATTTTTGTTGTAAAATTTTTATATTCAAAAATTTTCGTTTTAAAAATTATTACTATGAAAAAAAAATTTGATTTAAAAAATATATCGGTAAAAAAAATATGGTTATAAAATTTTTAAAATAGAAACATTTTTAGTATAAAATTTGAAAAATTTAGAAAAATTTTGGATATACCAGAAAATTTTTTATTTGAGAGTTCCTTTTGCTTTATTTAAGATTGAGAGTTTAAATAAAATTTCTTTTAAATAACTAGAAGTTTTTGTTTGTCTAAAACTAATTGCATACACTTATAACGCTAATCTGTTAAACTAATTAGATACATATAATGATTTAAAATTGAATTTTATCCTCGTACTTACTGCAATATCCATATAATTAGAGTTTACTACTATTTCCCTATTCCTAGGTATTTCCTCTTCCAGAAATTTGTAATCAAAAAAGCTCTTTTATGTCGACAAATGAAACTTGTTTAAATTATCCCACCATAGCCACTTACTTCACTTAATTTATTTTTCCCTCCCTTCTATAAAATCTTAAATTCTTTCACTTATTTTTATTGCAACTCCTTGAAATCCTATTCATTTCTTTTTCTGTCTGTTTATCTAGGTATTAGTAGCAGTGGGGTATTAGTGGTAGTGGGACATTTGTAGTAGTGGGGCATTAGTAGTAGTGGGGTAGTAGTTCAAGTACTTTCAGCCACTTGTAAAGTAGTGGTAGTTAGTTTTTATTTTTTTTCGTCTCATTTAATTTATGTTTTGACTAAAAAGCTTTTTTTTCCCCTCTTAAAGCCTTAATGTCTTTTTTATGTTTCTGTTATTTTCGTTTTTTTCTTATTTTTTTATTTCAGGAAAATCCTTATTTTCCAAAATAGCCTAGAAATTGAAGGGGAGAAATAAATTAAAGCAATTCTTTTGATTCTATAAGAAATATTTAGTACTTGGTAGGAGTAAGGCTAGAAATAAAAATGAGTCTGGTAGTAATATATTGTCTTTTGCCTTAAATATCCTTAAACATGACATTATCTGTGTTCCTGCAGCATTTAATTAAATTTGTCTCCTTTACATCCGTTGTAGTTGAAGTATTTCCTAGGTTATATTTTTAATAGAGGGGTTATTGGTTCAGTTTTCTTAGTTCTTCTGTGATACCTTAAGTAACTTTTATTTTCTTTATATTTTTCACAAATTTCATTTATATTTATTTAATATTGTTATGGCTTCTGTATTTTTTATCTTTTTTATAGCGTTTGGTATTGGCAGTATGATTTATTCTGGTTTGGAATTTGGCCAATATTTTGAATTGAATCCAGATACTAAATGTCATAATGTGTTGTTGGCTTTAACACCGGCTACCCGTATGGCGTTTATTTTTATCCAGATGTATTTTATATTTTTGAATAATGAGGTAAGTGAATTTAACTAATAAAAAATTGGGCAAAAAATGAAAAGACAGAATCTCGGAAATCACAGAAGCTAAACATTATTGGTTTTGTGTTGAGATATCCCCTCCTCTCAAGAGTTAAATGAAAACTGCGTAGTTTTGTTGAATTAAACTAAAATTTTTAGTTTAGTTTGTAAGAGAGCTTTGATCAAATCAGAACCTATTCACAGATAACTTAGTCGATATACATACAAAACTTTTTGCACTGGTTACCATATGTGTTTCCCTTCGCATTTATTAGTATTTATGCTGTTTCCGGAGTGGGTATTATTGAAAACTATGATCAAGTTTAAACAGTTTAAATAATAGTTTAAATAATACATTTTTTTTCAATAAAACGTGAAAGAAAACTAAAACAGTTTTATTAAAAGTCATAAAAATAGAAAATACATGAAGCAATTTTCAAGTAATTGCAATTATTGCCAGAAAATTTGTGTCCATGACGAATTCGCAGTTAATGTGCAGGCGTTTGCAGCCCATACCACCAGAAGCCGAAAACTTTTTGTAATTTTCGTAAATATCGCGATCATTAATGAAACTCGTGAAAAAGCAGTTGGAATTTGGATGTTAACAGAGTCGGTTGGTGCTGCTTTGTAAAGAAAATACAAAAACAAAATACACAAGAAACAAAATCAAAATTTATAGCAACAAAATACATGGTTCGAGAGAACAAAGAAATATAATTTTGAACATTGCCACGATACTTTTATTTTTGTAAACATTGTTTTAAATAAATTTTAGCCAATTAGGAATATTTTTCAAAATAGAAAATAGAAAAATTTTTAATATAAAATCTTCTATAAAAAATTTTTGCTAAACTAATTTTCTATAGAAAAAATTTTGATACAAAAATTTTTATAGAAAAAATTTTTTTTATAGAAAAAATTTTTTTTATAGAAAAAATTTTGACAAAAAAATTTTTTTATAGAAAAAAATTTTCACAAAAAAATTTTTTTATAGAAAAAATTTTGATAAAAAATTTTGTATAGAAAAGATTTTGATTAAAAAAATTTTGTATAGAAAAGATTTTGATAAAAAAATTTTGTATAGAAAAATTTTTGATAAAAAAGTTTTCATTAATATTAGTGATTTTTTGACCTTTTATTTAAAAAGTTTTCTATAAAAAGTTTTAATTAAAAAAATTTCTATAGAAAAATTTTTGATAAGAAAATTTTTTATATAAAAAGTTTTTAATAAAAACATTTTCTATAGAAAAACTTTGGTTTAAAAAAATTCTATAGAAAAATTTTTGATAAAATAAATTTCTATAGAAATAATTTTGATAAAAAATTTTCTATTGCAAAATTTTTGACAAAAAAAATTTAATGTGAAAAAATTTTTGATAAAAAAATTTTCTATAGAAAAATTTTTGATAAAAAAAATTCTATAGAGAATTTTTGATGAAAAAAATTCTATAGAGAATTTTTGATAAAAAAATTCTATAGAGAATTTTTGATAAAAAAAATTCTATAGAGAATTTTTGATAAAAAAAAAAATTTTAAAGATAAATTTAAAAAAAAAAAAACTATAGAAAAGTTTTTAGCAACAAAAAATTTCTGTAAAAAAATTTTTGGTAAGAATATTTTCTATAGAAAAATTTTTGATAAAAACGGAAAAATTGTTGATAAAAAAAATTTCTGTAGAGAAATTTTTGATAAAAAAAATTTTTCTATAGAACAATTTTTGATGAAAAAAACAATGTTTATAGAATAATTTTTGATGAAAAAAATTTTTATAGAAAATTTTTTGATAAAAAATTTAATATAGAAAATTTTTTTATAAAAAAATTTAATATAGAAAATTTTTTGATAAAAAAATTTAATATAGAAAATTTTTTGATAAAAAAATTTCTATAGAAAAATTTTTGATAAAAAAATTTTCATAGAAAAATTTTTAATAAAAAGTTTTCCATAGAAAAATTTTTGGTAAAAAAAGTTTTTGTTACAAAAATTATATAAAATAGATACAATTTTTAATAAAAACATTTTCTGTAGAAAAACTTTTAATAAAAGAAAATTCTATAGAAAATTTTTGATAAAACTATTTTCTATGGAAATAATTTTGATAAAAAATTTTTTATTGCAAAATTTTGGACAAAAAAAATTTAATATGGAAAAATTTTTGATAAAAAAATTTTCTATAGAAAAAGTTTTGATAAAAAAAGTCTATAGAGAAATTTTTAATAAGAAAATTTTTTATAGATAAATTTTTAATCAAAAAAAAATTCTATAGAAAAGTTTTTAGCAATAAAAAATTTCTATAGAAAAATTTTTGATAAGAATATTTTCTATAGAAAAATTTTTGATAAAAAAATTTCTGTAGAGAAATTTTTGATAAAAAAAATTTCTGTAGAGAACAATTTTTGATGAAAAAATTTTTATAGAAAATTTTTTGATAAAAAAATTTTATATAGAATATTTTTTGATAAAAAAATTTCTATAGAAAAATTTTTGATCAAAAAATTTTCATAGAAAAATTTGTAATAAAAAATTTTCCATAGAAAATTTTTTTTTAAAAAAAGTTTTTGTTACAAAAATAATCTATAGAAAATTAAAAAAAAAAATTTGTATAGAACAATTTTTGATAAAAAAATTTTCTATAGAAAATTTATTGATAAAAAAATTTTCTATAAAAAAATTTTTGATAACAACATATTCTTTAGAAACATTTTTGATATAAAAATTTTCTATAGGAAAATTTTTGATAAAAAATTTTCTATATACAAATTTTTGGTAAAAAAATTTTCTATAGAAAAATTTTTGAAAAAAAAAATTCTAAAAAGAAATTTTTAATAAAAAAGTTTTATTTGGGAATTAATTATTCGAACTTTAGAATTAATTAAAAAATTAGGTTTCATCAGGCTTGAGTTCATTTTAATTTTCAAATTATTAATTTTGAAAATTGTAAAGTAAATTATGGAGAAAAACTGAAAAAATTATTTTTGAACGCGGCTAGTGACAACTCGACTGTGGTCGAGGGCGCTAAGTGCTGATGACGTCCTGTGGCGGGACAGAAATTGCAATCCACTAGCCGCGTTCAAAAATAATTTTTTCAGTTTTTCTCCATAATTTACTTTCCAATTTTCAAAATTAATAATTTGAAAATTAAAATGAACTCAAGCCCGATGAAACCTAATTTTTCTAAAAAAGTTTTGTATAGAAAAATTTTTGACAAAAAAATTTTCTAAAGAAAAATTTTAGAAAAAAAAAAAAAAAATTTGTATAGAAAAATTTTTAATAAAAAATTTGTTGTAGATAAATTTTTAATAAAAAAATGTTGTATAGAAAAGAGACATTTTTGATAAAAAACGTTTTATTGGGGAAATTTTTTCTATAGGAAAACTTTTTATAAAAATGGAGTAGAAAACTTTTTCTTTTAAAAACATCAGAATTACATTAAAAAAATACCTATTTTAGTTAAAAGTATAAAAAATGGCAAATCTGAAGAAAATTTTTGGTTCTTTCCTCTTGGTGCCGACCTCTGGTAATTTTGATAAAAAAGTTACTATACCACATTACCAACCGATATCACATACCAATACTTACCCTATATATAAAACTCCTCTGAACAAATTGATAATATTAACTCTTTTAAAGCCTACACGAATACAGGAAGGGACATTGACATTTTAGTCTTAAGCTCAGCTTCATATTTTCTGAGTGGATTCAAAGCGTGTAAATTAATGAACTGGTCTTAATTTTCTGTACTGCCTTACGAATCCACAAATTTACAAATTTTTAATTTCTGATTTAATTACTTTCGTCACTAATCCATTTCTTTCTTTTCCAGCAAATCAAAGTCTATCGTTACAAAATCATAGCCCGCTTTGGCCTGATGCACATGATCGGCACCAATTTGGCGGTTTGGCTTAATGTTCTAATTCAAGAAACTAAGCACGAGATACTAACATTCTACAATGTAGAGAATCGCACATTGCGCATATCTCATCGTATACCCGGACACTCGAGAGCCCATTCCATACTGGCGCCCTCTGATCCTAATGCTCTCATAAGAGTTCCCCGAGGTTTAAAGGGACCCTATCAAATATTCGAATGTCGTCGTACAAATATTTTGGGTACTTTAGTGCAAGATGCCTCACCCTTCCTGTTTCCCTGTACCATTGAATATTCGCTGATATGTGCTGCTATTTTGTATGTCATGTGGAAGGGTATTTCAAGGCCCCAGACTCCAAAACCTCAAAGGCCAGATATGATAAGCTCACCGGTTAAACGATCACCTCATCATTATTCAGTGGATTGTGCTCGAGCCCATAAGGGTTTGTTTGTGGGCATTTTGGTTTTGGTCTTGACTATTATATCGCTGATATTGTTCTTTGTTTTGATATCACGGCCGGACTTTGTGGCCTTGGCGGTAATGGAGGTGACGATTTGCGAATTGTTTATCTATGGCACAGCGACAATAGCTACTTTGGTGGGCATGATACAGATAAGGCATTTGCAATATGATGCCTTTAGAAGCTTTTCGCTGGATGATATTTTATTGGTGGGAGCACAGACCGGTTCATTTTTGTATAATATTTTCACCGTCATAGCTGGTCATTTTTCATTGAGAAGCGATGATTGGCTGGTGCCGTTAAATGCTTTGGCCTCAATTGTACAGACGGCATGTCAGACCATGTTTATATTGGATGCCAGTCGACGTCAGGCTGTAACCCCCGAACATATACGCAAAAAACCGGGCAGAGAAATTGTGACCTTCATGTTGGTGGTCAATTTGGCCATGTGGGCCATAAGTACTTTGGAAAAATCCAGAGCGGAATCTCATCCCATACAATTGAACTTTTATGGCTTATGGGCTTGGACCATTATAACCCATGTCTCCATGCCTTTGGCCATATTTTACCGTTTCCACTCGACCGTTTGCTTGTGCGAAATCTGGAAGAGAGCCTATAAACTTAAGCCGACATTCATGTGAGAATTAGCCCGTGAGCGCATTGCAAGCATTGCGCAACAACAGCAATTTTGTGAAGAACTTAAAACTAATCTATCCTATTGTTACTGTTCCACCACAATTGTGGAGACAATCGAAGAGGTGGACAGTAGTGGCAGTAACAATGGTACAAATAATGGAAATGGTAATAGTAATGGTAATGCAGCAAATGGTTCAAATTCAGCAAATGGTAATGCTAACGGTAAGTGTTCGGATAATGAAACTACAATTCAAGTTGAAGGTGACATGGAAGCGGGTACTGGTACAGAAGTAACGGAAGAAGAGGAATTGGATACTACCGACAATGAGGCAAGCAATACAAAAGATGTAAGAAAGCCAAGTCTAAAGGTACAAGCAAGTCAGTCCAGAAAGTCGTCAGGAGGTGGAGGTAGTGTGGGCCATCGTGCATTTTGTCCGGTCTATATAATAAATGGTGAATGAGTTTATATGCAATTTGAGTACATTGATGCCATCAGTCAGCGTGAACTCACATTTGTATGAATTTTTCTTTATTTTCTAACAAAATCAAACAAACAACAAGCAATGCTTTTAAGTTTTTAACAACAAAAAAATCTTAGATAAACAAAATCTGACCAATTTTTATTTTTTAATTTAAAAAATTTAATATTTAACAATTTATTAAAAAAAATAAAAACAAATCAATTTTGCATTAAACACACTCAAATATAAATACACAAATACACTTTAAGTAATTGTAAACATTTTTCTTAACTAAAATTTTCTTGATTTTTCTTGCGTAACATATCTCTGTTTTAAGATGAAATTTGATTAAGGACAAAAAAGAAAACATATTTAAATTATAATAAAATATGAAAAACAAAAAAGAAAAAAATTATGGTTAAATTAATTTACAAAGAAAAAGAAAAAAATAATAAATAGAAAAAAGTAAAATGTTCAAATTTAGCTAAAAAACGATTATAATTAATATAAAAAAGAGGAAAAGAAAATATAAAACCCCAAAAGTATTAAATTCATAGTTAACGTAAAATCGCATTACATGAAAAATTATTGAGAAGAAAAAGTATTAAAAAAGAAAATTTAAATTACAAAAAAAAATTTGTTGTTCTAATTAGGATGTCACTCATATACAAACAAAATACTAAGAAAAATTTAAGAAAAAAAAATCATAAAAGAATTATAAGAACTCGAAAAATTAGTATTTGCGCTAAAAATTTGTATATCATATTTAAATATTTTTCCTTATTTAATTACGATAGTATTACAAAAAAAAAATTACACCAGTAAAGCATTTAAATGACGATGATAAATTATGATTAAAAGAAATTATGGATTTAAAAAAGTTATTGAAAATAAAAAAATCTCTTAGATGATACTTAAATGATACTCTTTAACTAAATAAATAAAAAAAACATATTTCAGTTTTCTTATAGAAGGTAGAATTTTAAAACTAGTTGAAAGTTTTTACTAACATATTAAAAAGGACCACTAATAAAATCTTAACATCGACTAATTTATGAATATTATTTGTCTATATTTTCAAAATTTGCATAACATTCAAAAACGCATATTACAAATAAATACAATGTTGCTGCAATGTTTAAAAAATTTTCGTTAAAGAACCTTATATGTATTAAAATTAGCAATATCTCAAAAACGACTTTTTGCTATTTTTGCTAAAAGATGGCGCTTTTTTATGTTACTTACGCAAATCGCATTTCTAATGCTTAAAACTAAAAAAAAGGTTTGACAGTGTTCGCAAACTAGTTCAGGGGTGTTTGGTCTAATTTTTTTCTGAATGTACCAACATCGAAAAGATCCAAATAAAATGTATTTGATGTATTTATAAGAAAAATGTTAATACCGTCACCTTGCGGCCCATTTTTGTGAAACATTTTTAAAAACACAAAAATAGGTCTTAAAAAATTTCAAAAGTGATATCTGTGACGAAAAATAAGAAATATAGAGGCAAAAGTTTGAAACAGTAGATCAAATTTGATACGTTTTTAAATGATTTTATTTAAATTTTGAGTTAAAATTGTGTCACTCTTAACAAAATTTGAACCCCCTTATTCATATGACAAGTTTATTATTCAAATTTTCCATACAAAATTTCTATTATAAAACTTTGATAATTTATGAAAATTATGAATTAAGGGGAATGGAAATATAATGTTTTTGTAATTAGAAAATTCATGATTAAAATTCGTATAAAAGTTTTTTAACTTTTCTTTAAGCTCAGCCTCCATATCCAAAGATCTTAGCCAGATTTTTTCATCGCGGATGAAAATGGTTGAATATTTATCCAAAACCAAGGTTCGATAAAAAAAAAAACCGTACATTATTACATTATACTGAACTTACACACACAAAAGTTATTTTTTTACGTACCTAACTAAGTCGGAAACAAAGTTATGTACACAAAGGCACATCAAAAACCAACGGTACTTTATAATAAGTGATTTTAGAGTATTTTTTAGTTAACTTTAGAGTACTATAAAGAACATAGCTACGAATTTTTAGATAACTTACTTGTGGCTGGGTTAGTAATATTTTGACGAAGTATTGTTCTTGTGCATTCATAAACAACTCGTATATTTTCATTAAAAACCCCCAACAGTTCTAAGATGAAGAACCATATTCAGTACTTACGAAATGAGAAGCGATGAACATGTACTTTTTGATAAATAAATTACTTGGGGATATTAAAGTGCTGGCTCATGCTTAGGGCAAAAGCAGATATTAACCCACTCGAATCAGAAGTTCATGTTGAAATCAAGCATTTTACCTACATGGGGACAGTGCATCAATTTGGAACTGCTGATAAATTCTTAAGAATTATGGCATTATAAATTAGTTTTTACTTAATATGAAAGTCTATACCAAATACAATTAGTATAAACTTTAAAAAAATATTTATATATCCGGCAAATACCCCTTTAAAAATAATTATAAAAGTAAGATTGCTTACACTACTGTGGATAATAGTGAGGCAAAATTTAAATTTCACTTTTGACAATACTGTTTTTCTCATTGTTGTCAGTTTTATAAGAGTTTAGTGTACTTCGTAAAAGTTCGTTATGATAACGGTTGTGTAATTTAACCAGGGACCGTAACTGTTATAACTTTTATCGTAAAAGTCAGAAAATAAAAGTTATTTTTTGACTTTATTTTTTCGAGCAGAAATAAAAGTTATTTTTTGACTTTTATTTTTTCGAGCAGAAATAAAAGTCATTTTTTGACTTTTATTTTTTCGAGCAGAAATAAAAGTTATTTTTTGACTTTCATTTTTTCGATAAAAAATAACAGCTATTTTTGACTTTTATTTTTTCAAGCAAAAATAAAAGTTATTTTTTAACTTTTATTTTTTCGAGCAAAAATAACAGTTATTTTTGACTTTTATTATTTCGAGCATGAATAAAAGTTATTTTTTGACTTTTATTTTTTCGAGCAGAAATAAAAGTTATTTTTTGACTTTTAATTTTTCGAGCAGAAATAAAAGTTATTTTTGTTTAAATTCATGATAAATTTATTGAAAATTTTTGTCAAACAAAGATAATTTTTCAGTGAAAATAATTTGCATATGCTCAAAAATTAATGGAGATGAGTTTCGCAATCATAATTAGGGTTGAAAACACAAGAATAACTTTTATTTCTGCTCGAAAAAATAAAAGTAAAAAAATAACTTTTATTTCTGCTCGAAAAAAATAAAGTCAAATAATAACTTTTATTCAAGATCGAAATAGTAAAAGTTAAAAATAACTGTTATTTTTGCTCAAAAAAAAGAAAAATAAAAGTTTAAAATAATTTTTATTTTTGCTCGAAAAAATAATAGTTAAAAATAACTGTTATTTTTGCTCAGAAAAATGAAAATCAAAAAATAACTGTTATTTTTTTTTTTTCTAAAAAATAAAAATCAGATTTTTAAAAATCATCACATTTTAGGAAAATTTGGTCCAAGACTATCAAAATGGTATACTTAGTTTTATATTCCGACATTTCCTTGTGGTTGCTTTTTTTAATCAAAAATTCGAAAATAACAGTTATTTTCGGTCCCTGATTTTAACAGGTACTCAAAAATTTTAAGGTAGCTATATCTTTATTGAACACTTATGTTACTTGCCTAAGTAGGTATACTTAGTTTTATATTCCGTATACTTAGTTTTATATTCCGACATTTCCTTGTGGTTGCTTTTTTTAATCAAAAATTCGAAAATAACAGTTATTTTCGGTCCCTGATTTTAACAGGTACTCAAAAATTTTAAGGTAGCTATATCTTTATTGAACACTTATGTTACTTGCCTAAGTACAGTTCGGTACCTTTAAATACTGTTCTTTAGAGTATTTTTTCGAATATTGTCTAGAAATGCTTTAAACTAAATTATGTTTTAATGTAGAACCGGCACCTAGGGGATTACCAGTTTTTTTCTGTATATATTGGACTGATTCTCAGAGGATAGCCAACAAAATGGTATGGAGGATAGAGGAGGAGTAGTATTTGAGAATATTCAATACTTTTGATATAATTAGAAGGGAAGACTACTGCAGAAAGTTTGACCCACATAAGTACATCGAGGCCAACAATGGGATTGTTCTCTACTGTCGATGCAATCGAGATATTGCTATTAACTACAATGGAGTAAATAGTATTGAAAGGTTGAAAGGAACGCATGCTTATTTTACCTAAGAAATAATGTTGAAATAGTGAGGTAAGATCCTATCTAAATAAAAATTTATAGAATGATCTTTGGAAGCTTAATATAAATCGAGAGAAGTTATAGCCAATACTAAAATTAAAAATTTTTGACAAAAATGCTCTATTATTGGAGCCAAAAAATAAATTTGTTTCAGAAACAATATAGCTAATTTCGTTTGCTCACACACCATTATATTAGTGTTTGTCGACATATAATGAACATACAACATATAAATTATCTGATTTTGTTAAAGCACATATCAAAGTACAATAGTAACAATAGAACATTGTGGCACAACCCATACTGGTATAGATGGCGCTTCAATATATCATTAGGGCAACGTTTTAAATTGTTGTTACTCCCCTGCCACGCGAATAATAAATGAACGATAACTATTGGATTGTATAACTTCTCTGATATCCAGTGTACTCTGTCGAGAAGTCTTAAATCAGATTCATAAATAAGAGTTGTAGTTATTTAATTTTCCGTCGGATATACATACATAGGTTATATAAATGGGTCAAAATTTCTCAAAAAAATCAAAGTTGCAATTAGGTACTTCGATTTCTTTGAAACTTGGTAAAAATTTAGTATTGGGTATGAGTAATTTTTGTGCCAAAGGATTTTTGAAAATTTTCAAAATTCTGGGAACCACTGGGCACTAAATTTTGAGACAACTTAATTTTTAAAATTTAATATCTCTGAGACATTTTAATTAATTTTGCTCAAATTTACAGGACTTTTAGATAATTTGTGTGTTTTTTAAACTAAATTAAGTCCAAAAATTTATTTTCAAAATTTGACCAAAAAAAAAGTCAAAAAATTTTGTATTTCATTTTTTCACTCACAAGCACCCCTACGATTTTTTTCTAATAATAATTTTATAATTGCTTGTCTTTTCGCGAAATAATTGATGGAGACTTTAAAATTGACGGAGATATTCAATTTTTAAGCCTGATAGATGAAATCGGAGGTTGTATCCGAATTGGAGTTCAATTTGTGATTCATAATTTTATTGAATGAAATCGAATGTCAAATCTTCTCTCCTCATATTGCATTATCTATTATTATCTAACAAATTCTGCTGAATTCCAAAAGACTTCCGAATAATGTTTGAACTTAACTAAGGTTTAAATACTTAACGTAAGGTACTTAAATAAATTTGTTCACACTTCAAAAATGTGTTTATCTGATTTCCATTCTAGAACCTCAAGAGCTTTTGACTCGTAAATTAAACTGTGCTACAAAAATGAAACGTATGTATATCAAAAATAATTCGGACATGCTGATTTCAATGGTGTCATTCATTTTTCTATGTTAACTCAGATAAGGAAGATATTTTTTTTTATTTGGAAACCCCTATGAAATTGTCTTAAATTTGAAGATAAATCAATAAAATTTGGCACATACATACGTATGTAGTTTTTGCTATAACCCAGTCAGCATTTTTGTTATTTTCTGATCATATTTGACTCTTTTTGGACTGCCGCGGACCATTAAAACAATCGAATATACTATCATTTTCGATTCGAAAAAGACTGTGTCTTCGGGAGGAATGGTACCCTAGCCGCGACTCCCTTGAGAGAATTTTTTATAAGCATCTTTTGAATCTTTTACGAGCCATTTTCGAGTCATTTTTGACTCAATTTTGATTATTTTTTTAGTTGATTCAAAAAAAAGTAACATTGCCTTTACAATTGTATATATATAGAGTGTATTTATACGAATTGAGTTACCTTAGAGAGAGAGAGAGAGAGTAGAGAAATGAAGTGTGGTCTATTCAGTCTATTTTTAGAACACTGAAGAAGTTGCCTTATTTCTTGTTATTTTATTTATTTTTTATCGACGGCCGGCCGACGTGCCAACTGGGATCGAACTCAGGCTAAAAATGATATCTTATGTTTAGAAGTCGGCGTGCTAACCCACTTAGCTACAGCAGCCATTATCTATGCACGTTAAAAAGTATTTCAAAACCAACACCATAGGAGTAACCTTTTTATCATCTAACTGTGCAAAATCTGTTTGCAAAATAGCATAAAAAACTATCGAATTTCAATCCCTTAAATGTTTGATTTTTAATGAATATGCTTTTTGTTATTGTATTTTCAATAGTAAGTTGTAAAGCACAAGCGCGAATCTACTTCGACTAGTTTTTTAATCGCGCAGACGACAAATCGTTTTTTGGTCTTCCAAACTGGTTAAAAAAGACTCATTTGGGTGATTTTTCAAAAAATAATCTTCTAAATGCTGACTGGGAAAAGCAATGTTTTCTAAAAGTTAAGCTTGTATGGGTCCATTATCTAGGGTACCTCCCATATGCAAGGTTTCCAGGAATCGATTTTTTTGCAGCCTAAATGTATGCTCCATAATATACACAAAACTATATTCAGGTAAATTTTGTATATGGGAGGTACCCGAAATAATCCACACAAATAAACCAAATTTCTTAGAAATTATTCCTGTTCCAAGAAAGGCATATGAACCAAATTTCATTGAATTATCTCCAAATTTTCGACTATTTTAATCATAATAATATGGTTAGGGTTTCCCAAACAAAAAATAATATCTATATAAAATTAATATCTTTGGTATATTTTCCTCGTCTCTGCTATTTTTTTCACACTAGCACAGTGTTATTTACAAAATCCAGACACATGTTTTTGAAAAATTTCGAAAGGAGAAAGAGTTAATAATGCCCTATTTCCCAGGGATCTTGTTAAGCGAAAAATATTTTTAAATTTACAAAACCTACTGAATATTGATAGTCAAGTACCTTGCAGTTAACGATATCATAAAAAATTTTATTTTGAAAGTGTTGTAAGCCCACTTTTCTTGTATTGATATACTAAACAAAAAATAAAATATTAGCCTTATTAAAGTGCGTTTTCAAATATTTATTGCATTACACTAATTTAGGAAAACTTGAAATAGTGTTTATTGTTTAATTTTTCAGTTTAATTTTTTGAAACAAAAATGTTAATTTCATAAGCGAAAGTAGCAACAAATAAATTTTCGGTGATATGCGTATTTTAATTTTCAGAAATTTAATTATTATTGAAAATTCAATATAAATTCATTATTAATTGAAGTTACCAATTATAAAAACATAACATTAACTACCGATTTATGAAGAAATAATAAAAAAAAAACAATGAAATTTAAAAAGGAAACAACAAATCATAATCATAACCCACCACATAAATTATAAACAAAAAAAAGTTTAGTAATAAAAACCAAAAAAAAAATTGAAAATTTTTTAACCATAAACTTAACAATTTCATATTTTTTGGAGATAAAGTTACTTATACACAAACGAATGAAAAAATGTATAAATGAAGCAAAAAAAAAAAATATATATAAACTCGTGAGATAAAGTTACAATATGAAGAAATTTACTAAATATTTGAAATACAAAAAAAAAAAAAAAAACAAAAGATACAAGAAAATATTTAAAATCTTAAACAAAATGAAATAGTTTACAATTAAAAGTTAAAACAAATAGCGAAAGAAATTCAATATAAAACCAACAATATTTGTATAGAGACTGATTTGTGTGTTCATTGCAAAAATTGAATTAAACCGAAATATAAAATTAAATAAAACAAAATGAAAACAATGAAATAGTAACTAAATACTTAAATAAACAAGTTAAAAGTTGATATTAAATTTAAATAAAACTTTTTGGCATATACCCTATACAGTTCTGAAAAAATATTAAAGAATCCAAAAATAACTAAAATTAAAACAAATATTGAAAAACAAACTGAAATTTAAGAAAAAAGTAGTTTTAAATGAAAGGAAAGAAATTTATTTGACTTTTATATTCTTTATAATACTCGTATTAATGCTGTCAATAGCTTACATTATTTTTTAAATCTTTAAATTTTTTATATTCGAAATATTTATAATTATTTTTTTTTTAATTATGAGATATCAAACATGTATTAAAACGTTTTACATACAGTTTTTGATAAAACCAAAATATGTTGCTGGGGACAAGCTTTCCTTGACGAACGTTTCGGTTAGGCCATCATCGTCAGTATGAGTACCCCTAATTCTAGACAGAATAAATACGAATTATAGTGTTTTTGCAAAATATCAAAACAACAGTTTTAATTTTTTTTTACCAACCATATAAACTTATGTCGAGGAAAGGTTTATTAATAATAAGAATTTTTAACAAAAGGAAATTTCGAAAAATGTTCAATAAAAATAATTTTTCAAATAAATTTAAACAAAATAAAATTTTTTAATATATGCAATTTTTTCTCTCGAATTTCTCTTCAAACTGTTTCTTTATATCTCAAAACCTACTTTTAATCTAAAACATCATTAAAGAAACCTCCCAAAATTATGCAACATAATTTTCTCGATGATATCAGATTTTACTTAATTCTCTTCATATTCAACGGATTCATATTTGTTTTCATTTTAAGTTTTTGATAAACAAAAGAGACTTTTGAACGCTTAAGCAATATTTAAACTGTCAACCAAGCAATATTTTATCTCCAAAATTTATATTTGAATATAGTAATTTAAAAAAAAAATTATGAAAAATTTAAATATAAGTTTTACTTGTTTTTCTTTAAAATTGAATAAAATGTTTAGTATTAAAGTATGAAACAGTGGGTGATTTTGAAAAGAAAATAGAAATATTTTTTTTAATGAAAAATTTGATTTTATTAAAAATAATCACATTTTTACTAAAAAAATTTCACCAAAATTGATTTTTAGTAAATTTTGTAATGGGAAAAGTATTTTTGAGCCAAAGATGAAATGTTAATGAAAAATTTATTTTTTTTTTAGGAAAATGTTTGATGAACTGTATTTTAAAAAAATATTTATGGAAAAAATTGTCATGAAAAAAATATTTTAAAATTCAGTTTTGAGAAATGCTAAGAAAGACAAATCTTGATAAACTATATCTAAGGGTAAAAAAAAGGCAAAAAAATAATATTTAAATCTTTAAAATGGCTCTCCTCTATTTTGCGCGTGTTTTGTCTATCTGTATGTCCTTTATAATAGTAAACTATGCATTTGTTCATGTTACGATCTTAACAAAGGTTGTTGTGCATGAGCCGACGAACATTACTAATCTGGTATGACCAACTTCCGACAGATGGCGCCACTAAAAACAGTGTAAAGATAATTAAATTAAAAACTGTGCATTTGATTATGCTATGATCTTTAGCAAAGTTGTTGGGAATAAACCGACGAATGTTTCTAAGATGGTAAGACTAACTTTTGACAGATGACGCTACTGAAAAT
The DNA here is from genome assembly GCA_933228675.1 of Stomorhina lunata. Lineage (NCBI taxonomy): Eukaryota > Metazoa > Arthropoda > Insecta > Diptera > Rhiniidae > Stomorhina > Stomorhina lunata. Next base: position 92,362,190 of record OW121743.1, on the reverse strand, counting down.
GAATGATCTTTAGTAAAGTTGAGTCGACGGAATTGAATAGTAAACTATGCCAACACATGATCAAATGTGTTAATTGGACAAATTTAAGAAAATGATGCAAAATTAATTACATATTCGTGTAATGCCTTTCCTTGAAATTTATTTAAGTTGGTGGTGTAGCAATGCGCGCAGTGTACATATAGGTGCAAAAAAAAAAGAAAATTAAGTAAATTTTATAATTGAATTCCGTTTGAAAGTGAAAAAAATTTGATTTCTAAAATAAATAAACATTTTCGGAATGAAACCACTTTTTATCTTCGCAGTGGAATTTAATTTTTTGGGTACCTCCAAAACATGCTTTTATAACGCATCGACTTCTTAATTTATTGTCGAAAACATTGATCAAGCAATTAATTTTGCTTGATCAATGTGCCTACAAAAACGGCTTTTATCTTTTTTGTACAGCACCGATATTTTTGGTCCGTTTCGGCATCATGGCACTATAGGAAAAAGGCATTTGAGTGGTGTTCAAGCAATTCTGTAATTTTTGTACCGCGGGAGGCAAATCTACCTAACTGTCCAGTTTCAGTTGTAAAGCGAGCAATGTTGGTATTTAGCCTTCGAAGTGTGTGGCCTATCCACAGCCATTTCCGTTGACATACCTCTGTGGAAGCAGGGATTTGGTTTGTCGCATTAAGTAGATCTTCATTTCTTATGCGATTCGGCCACCATGTATTAAGAATTTGCCTTAAGCATTTGTTTGTAAAGGTTTGCAGTCGTTTATCGATGGTATTTGTGCATTTCTATGTTTCGCAGCCGTAATACAGAATACAGACTTGACATTCGAGTGGTATATTCGTAACTTAGTTGTTGTTGATATTTGCCGAGATTTCCAAAAGGCTCGAAGAATGCCGAATGCAGATTTTGCCTTATTAATACGCGATTTAATATCCTCGTCTGCGCCACCTTTCGTAGTTACTAAACTTCCCATGTAATTAAAGGTATCTACACGTCCAATAACCTCGTTATCCACATTGATGTGTGTCAACGGGCATAATCTTTGTCTAGGAAATATTAATTTCCAGCCCAGCTGCCCGAGATTCAGCAGTAATAGCGTTAGTATTCTCTTGAAGGTGGCCAGAGTTTTGGCTTAGAAGACAAATGTCATCGGCATATTCCAAGTCCTCAAGTTGTTTAAAGGGTGTCCATTTAGAGCCGTGCGCATTATGTTGTCGACATAAAGTATAGGTGATAATATACATCCTTGCCTTACTCCAGTAGTAACATCGAACGGATCTGATAGTCTACCATTGTGTAGGACTCGATATTTAAAATCAATGTACATTGCCCGGATTAAGTTGAGAATTTTCGTCGGCATGTTACGATTTTCTAAAATTCTCCATAGATAGCTTCTATTGACACTGCCGAAGGCCTTCATAAAGTCGATAAACGCTAGGTAAATAGAAGTGCAGAATTCATTACATTGCTCAAACACTGCTCTAATGTTCAAAATTACACGACTTAATATTTAGCTCGGTATTGGGAGAAGTGTTATATATCTGTAGTTATTGCAGTCTTTGGGGTCACCCTTTTATCTTAATTTGACTAGTATACCTTCATTCCAAGAGGTTGGCAGAGCTTCTTCTTCCCATATTTTACGCACAAATGGGTGCCACATTCTCGACGATCCTTCAACATCACATAAAAGCATCTCCGCTGAAATATTGTATTGTTGGCGGACTATCAGAAATTTCTCTGAATATACTGTCATGGTTGGTTTCATTATGCACTTCAGCCAGTGGTATTAATCCAATAAGGTTGTTAAGTGTTGATTTGAAGTGCTCCATCCAGAGTATTAGTGTTAACTAACTAGCAAAAAACTAGTTTTAAGTTAGTTGAAAAGTCATGCAAGGTCGGACAGTGACTATCTCCAATAACATCGCCATGTTAAAAAAGTAACTTTTTTTCGGTAATAGTAATCCAAGCATCAACCACAACTAGTTGACGAAAAATATATTCCTAAAAAGTGGTAATTTGCATACAAATTGATATTCACCCGTTAACAAAATTTTTTTAAAAACATAAAAAGGTCATTTGCATAAATATAAAAAAAATCTCAATTTTGCGTCATCAATTTTAACAAAATTGTATATTTAATTACTTACAGGTCTAAGATAAGTAAAAAAGTATAAAAATAGAAGCCTACCATTTTTTGGGGTAAATTTGTCCTTGTAAGTCGTCAAGTACATAAAATTGTCGAAATAAACGCTATAACTCTAAATCTGTTTGAGCAATTTATATAACATCTGATTCAAAAAAACTCACTTAAATGCTCAATTTTGTATAAACGTTACCTCAAATAGCTTTAATTTGGCAAAAACCAAAAAATATACGTTTTTCCTCTTATAAACTTATTTTTCAACGTCTGTTCGCCTCTTGCTATCGTTGCCAGATTTGGGTCAAATTTTAAGGGTTAAGGACACAAACAAGTAAGAGTGTTATATTCGGCTGTGCCGAATCTTATATAACCCACCATGAAGTTGTGTTAAATTTAGAAACATATCTCATATATCTACGAGGGTGCAGCAAATTCAAAACGTGGACCAAATTGGAAAAAAGTTGTTACGCTAGTTGGTATTGTTGGTAAAATATTTGGAATAACTTCGGTTGCAGTAGCTTTATAGTTCAATATTCAAAAGTGTTTATTTACTTTGAACAAAATTCGTTATCGTAACCGGGTATGGTTTTACATTAATAAGTGGTTAAATACTTTTTGTTTAGCTTAATATTTAGTTAGGGTAATGAAGTTGATAGTAATACGACTGGTCCATATATTTTGTTAGGAGTTCCTAATGCATCTACCGTGTACATAATCTTAATATGCTGCTTGTACCTCCGAATGTTTTTGATTGTAGATGTAAAAAAGGGGATGTAATATACATATATATAAGAATTATAGCCAAATGTTGACCGATTGTTACAAAATTTCACACACTGGTATTTATATAAAGCTTATTTTTGCAAAATTTAGTGGCAATAGCTGTCATAGTTTCTAATTTAATAGCTTTTAACTGGCCCTTGCTAACTATTTTTTTGGTTTCCGGGAGTGTTTTTTATATGAAAGCTACAGTTAAATATGGACCGATTCCTATATAATTTGATATACTGACCAATAGTTGCATAAAACTTCTCTATTCTAAATTAAGTCGTCATAGCTATTACAATTGTATTCAATTTATTTATTTATTATCATTTAAGTGAATTTCAGGTGGAATTTAGGCTGTTTTCGTAAGTTTTTTATATCGGAGCTATGGTTAAATGTGAACCGATTTCGATGAAATTTTATATGCTGGCTAGTGCTTATGTAAAACTTCTAGATGGCAAATTTTGTCATCATAGCTGTTATAATTTGTCATTTATTAGCAAAAAAGCGATTGGCCTAGACGAGGTTATACGGGAGCTATGGTCAAATGTTTTTGCCCAATTTCAATACCAAAATTTTCTCATAGATGAAGAATATTTTTACTAAGTTTCAGTGAGCTAGCTCCTTTCGTTTAGGCGTTATCGTGACAGACAGACGGATAGACAGACAGACAGGCAGACAAGCAGACAGACAGACAGACAGACAGACAGACAGACAGACAGACAGACAGACAGACAGACAGACAGACAGACAGACAGACAGACGGACATCGCTCAATCGATTAGAATTTCATAAGGATTCAGAATAAGCGATATTTCTTTTTTGAGCCAATATTAACGAAATTACAAACGGAATGACAATCTCAATATACCCCCCATTCTTTTTGAGGGTGGGTATAAAAAACCCACCCTTTGATATAAACACTATATTCGACATACCGCACATTGCGAAATTTTAAAAAAATTTAATTTTTGAAAAAAATATTTTTGAATTACATATATAACAGACTTTAGCAAATCTCATCAAAATGGTCTATAAATACTTTAGGCATTCCCAAAGGAATGTCTAAATGGCATATGAATTTCATAAAATTTTACTAAAATTTTAATTGAATTATTTTCTTTTCATATAAGAACCACAAATTGTACTATTTTTTATTTATTTTTTTTTTTAAATTTGTTTATTTAACTTAAAAAAACAGAAGCTTGTTGAAAATAGAAAATACCAGAAGGAAAAAAGAGAAGAAATGCAAAATTGTTTATGTTGCAATTGTTTTGTTAATTTATTCTATTTAAGTAAATTATTTAACTTTTGTTGTGATAAATTTTGAATATTTATAAAAAAATATGAAAAAAAAAAAAAATATATTAAAAAAACATAATAAAACAATAATACTCGTAATTGGTGAAAAGACAAATCAAAAATTATGAATAAAATAACATAAAATATTTATAAGCTAAAATTAAAAGCAAAAATATAATAAAAATAAATTTAAATGTTTTATTTCAAAGGCCAAAGATTAAATGGAAATTAAAAAAAAATATGAATTTAATTGTTAATTTTTTAAATTATTGTATTATTCTAGCTTTAAAAATTTAAATTGATATTTATTAAAAACAAAATCAAATCAAAAAATCATAAACCTTAACCTAAAAATCAACGTTTGACTAAGTTTAAAAATTTCTAAAATATTAATAAAAATTTACACTTAAATTCAAGAAAAATCATAAAAAAATAATTTAAAGAAAACCAAAAAAAATTTGTGTCGTGGTAAAGTTGTAAACTAATGAATTAATTAAATAATACATAATTTATTTGTATTGTATTATAATTTTATTGTCTTTGATATTTTTTATGTAAAATATTTATATAAATATTTAGATATTTAAATTCATTCTTAAATATTTACACTCAACTTATACATACAAAAATACAAACAAACATTTAAATTATACTCGTATACAATTCTTTTTTTGTATTGTATGATCCCCAGAAAATAAAACCCTTGTCCCTCTTTATAACCTTTACACTTTTGAAACAACCCAAATACCCCCCACACCACAACACCCCTGTTTTAATGTCTCAAAGTATTTTTAAGATTTAGTCATTTTTAAAAATCGAAAAACTTTTAATTAATTAATTAATAAATGAAAAATAAAATTAAACAAAATAAATCATAGATTTAATTTAAACAATTTTTTAAAACTAAAATTAATTTATTGTGCGTAAAAATGGGGAAAATTATAGAAAAAATAAAAACTCTAAATTGGAAAAACAGAATGAAAAAAAAAATAATATAAAAAAACCGAAAAAATATTAATCATAGTAGTTTATTATCATTATGTCGTACCGATTATTGCAATGAATTCAAATTTATAAAAATGGATAATCTGATCTGAAATGGTTAAATTGCAAAACAAAACAAAAAATATTATAAAATGATAATAAAAAATAATAAAGAAAAACAATATTAAAAGTATTAAAGAGTCGTTGTTATAAATTTTTATTGGTCAAGTCATAATTAAGGGGTAAGTTTTTTAGAATAATGAAAATAGAAAGTAATTCATTTTATTTGAACCAATATTTAAATAAAATATAAGCTATAAGTTTTCTACTCCATTTCTTTTTAAATATTTTTATCAAAAATTATTTCTATGGAATTTTTTTTTTAATTTTTCTAAAGAAATTTTTTTTATTAAAAATTTTTCTATAGAAATTTTTTTTTTGGAATTAATTATTCGAACTTTAGAATTAATTGAAAAATTAGGTTTAATCAGGCCTGAGCTCATTTAATTTTCAAATTATAAATTTTGAAAATTTGAAAAGTAATTGTGGAGAAAAAATGAAAAAATTTTTTTTGAAAAATTACTTTTAAAATTTTCAAAATAAATAATTCGAAAATTAAATGAACTCAAGCCTGATTAAACCTTATTTTTCAAAATTTTTTTATTAAAAATATTTCTATAAAAAATTTTTTTATTAAAATTTTATCTATAGAATATTTTTTTATTAAAAATTTTTCTATAGAAAATTTTTTTATTAAAAATTTTTCTATAGAAAATTTTTTTATTAAACTGTTTTCTTTAGAAATTTTTTTATCAAAAATTTTTCTAAAGAAAATTTTTTTATCAAAAATTTTTCTAAAGAAAATTTTTTTATCAAAAATTTTTATATAGAAAATTTTTTTATTAAAAATTTTTCTATAGAAAATTTTTTTTATCAAAAATTAAAAAATTTTTTTATGAAAAATTTTTCAATACCAAATTTTTTTATGAATAATTTTCCAGAAGAAAAATTTATTGGTTTTATCAAAAAACTATTTATTACAATATAAAATAATTGTAATAAATTGGCATCTTATTGCAATATAATACAGTAAAACTTTTTAATTAAATATTTGATAAACCTTTTTAACAAATATACGGCTGCACCTGTACCAAGTTTTAAAATAAATCTTTCTTTCATTTTTGCATAGAAAATTTTTTTATCACAATTTTTTTTACAGAAAATTTTTTTGTCAAAAATTTTTCTATAGAAAATTTTTTTATCACAAATTTTTTTACAGCAAATTTTTTTTATCAAAAATTTTTAATCAAAAATTTTGTTATAGAAAATTTTTTTATCAAAAATTTTGCTATAGAATTTTTTTTTAACAAAAATAAAAAATTTTTAATCAAAAATTTTGTTATAGAAAATTTTTATATCAAAAATTTTTCTATAGAATTTTTTTTATCAAAAATTTTTTTACAGAAAATATTTTTATCAAAAATTTTTCTATAGAAAATTTTTTTATCAAAAATTCTTCAATAGAAAATTTTTTTATCAAAATTTTTCTATAGAAAATTTTTTTATCAAAAATTTTTCTATAGAAAATTTTTTTTATTAAAAATGTTTCTACAGAAAATATTTCTATAGAAATTTCTTTTATCAAAAATTTTTTTAATCAAAAATTTTGTTATAGAAAATTTTTTTATCAAAAATTTCCCTTTTTTCATGAAAAATTTTTCTATAGAAAACATTTGTATGAAAAATTTTTCTATAGAAAATTTTTTATCAAAAATTTTTCTATAGAATTTTTTTTTATCAAAAATTTTTCTATAGAAAATTTTTTTATCAAAAATTTTTCTATAGAAAATTTTTTTATCAAAAATTCTTCAATAGAAAATTTTTTTATCAAAAATTTTTCTATAGAAAATTTTTTTATCAAAAATTTTTCTATAGAAAATTTTTTTATCAAAAATTTTTCTGTAGAAAAATTTTTAATCAAAAATTTTGTTATAGAAAATTTTTTTATCAAAAATTTTTCTATAGAAAAATTTTTTATCAAAAAGTTTTCTATAGAAAATTTTTTTATCAGAAATTTTTCTATAGAAAATTTTTTTATCAAAAATTTTTTTATAGAAAATTTTTTTATCAAAAATTTGTCTATAAAAAATTTTTAGTCAAAAATTTTTGTATAGGAAATTTTTTTATCAAAAATTTTTCTATAGAAAATTTTTTTTTTATCAAAAATTTTTCTATAGAAAATTTTCTTATCATAAATTTTTCTATAAAAAATTTTTAATCAAAAATTTTTTTATAGAAAATTTTTTTATCTAAAATCATTCTATAGAAAATTTTTCTAAAAAATGTAAAAATCTAAAATTGTTTAATATTATAATTCCTTTCTATTTTGAAAAATATTCCCAATATTTACAAAAATATTCCCAATATTTACAAAAATATTCCCAATTCCCAAAATTTTTTTATATAAATTTTTTTTATCAAAAGTTTTTCTACAGAAAATTTTTTTATCAAAAATTTTGCTATAGAAAATTTTTTATCAAAAATGTTTCTATAGAAATTTTCTTATAAAAAATTATTCTATTTAAAATTTTTTTATCAAAAATGTTTCTAAAAAATATAAAAATCTAAAATTATTTAATATTAGAATTTATTTCTGTTTTGAAAAATATTCCCAATATTTACAAAAATATTCCCAATGTTTGCAAAAATAATAGTGTAGTGGCAACAATGTTCGAGATTATTTTTCGTTGTTCTCTCGATCCATGTATTTTGTTCCTATAAATTGGATTTTGATTTCTGTCTTGCCTGTTTTGTTTTTGTCTTTTCTTTAACATAGCAGCACCAACTGTTAATATCCAAATTCCAACTAAATGATTTTAATACTCATTTTCACGAGCTTTATAAATGATCGTGGTATTTACGAAAATTAAAATAAGATCATCGGCTTATGGTGGTATCGGCTTCCTACTTCAAGTTATTAGTTCCATTCGGGCTTAGGTTCATGTCATAAAGATAAGTAGGAATACTTAAAAAAAATTATGTGACGGACTTTGCTAGCACACTGTGTCACTCAGTGTTGTCAATGTCAGTAGTTAAGATCATCTATTTAACTGAACATTCAAGCGAATTAAGTTGGAACTCGATTTCCATACATAATCAACCCAATATTTGACGGTTTCGACCGAGCACTTAGCGCCCTCGACCACAGTCGAGTTATCAAATTGCAGAGATAATCATCAATTTAACTCATTGAGTTTGATCGAACATCGCAACGTTTAAGTGATTGTGTATTCTCCTATTACTTGTTTTGCTCGATCTTTTCACTTGCCGTTGGCATGTAGAGAAGAATAAGACTTTTTGGTTTGATGCTATTTATAGAATAGTAACAGTGTTCACATATGTAAGTAAATAACATGAATGTATGTGTATGTAAATGCAACGTGCCCTGTCTTCTTGGCATAGACAATAAACTTGACGTAGCTCGATAGGAAATAGTCTAACGGCGTCAAATCGAGCGACCGAGGCGCCCAATCGAATGAACGAATGGAGATAACTTAGTTTTCAATAAATTGATTGTGACACTCACTAAGTGGCTAGTGGCATTGTCTTGTTGGAACTACATGTCCTCCAAGTCTATATCATCCAATTACTTATTTAAATGGACTATATTACAACCTGTTTAGGTCAAAGGCCGAGCATATTTTAGAATTATTTATAAAGTTGGCAATATGCTGCCACTGTGCGTTAATACCGATGGAAAGAGCAATATTTTCTCGGCTATTTACTGAGTTTTTAGTTTTTGGATATTAAACCTCCTTTGCGCTTCCGACTATATATTTCGAGACACACTCAAGCGTATTCTTACCTTGGCTGCTACAAGTTAATGATCCGAGTTCATATTGGCTCTAGGTATAGAATGTATATCCAATACACTTGAGGCGTGTCTTGCGTCAACTACAACATGGCCTATCTGATTTTTTGTCATTTGATCTGGGGACACCCATGTTGCTTTGTGAATGTCAAGATGTGGAAGCCTGGTGCTACTCACTACCCTATTGCGAGCCGCTGCATAGGATATTAACCTAATGCCATTGTTGGCCGTTACGTTATAAAGGCAGAACTTACCAACAATAGGCACGAAACCACTTTCTCGATCAAGCTTTGCATTAAAATCGCCAAGGATTATTTTAACGTTATGACTGGGACAGTTATCATAAACTTATTCAAGCCTATCATTAGAAGTTCATTTTACATCGTCGTCTTTTTCTCCTGTGGGAGTGTGTGCACAAATCTGGGCGAGATTAAAGCACTTAGTTTTGACGAGTATTGTCGCAAACCTATTATTTACTGGGGTGAACCTGGAAACAAAACTTCGCATTCTTCTACTTACCATGAAACCGCATCCAAACTCATGCTTACTCTAATACAGGTGACGCCGTGGTCATTCTATATTATCTCCTGGACAGAGGTCACATAACATTTGTATTTAACGAGTACATTCAAAAAATGAATCAGGGCACCTCCTCTGTATAGATTTTGTATGTTCCAGGTGCTGATCCTTAAATCATGATCCTTTATTCGTTTGTGGTGTTTCGTCTTTGTTCTAATGTTTTGATTTTTCGTAGAAGGAGTTTTTTTCAAGGAGTGGGTTTCTAACCTTTATTTTTATAGTTCGCATGTTAGAACTCGCAGCAGTTGTTTGCTTACTCTTTAACGAGTGTTAACATATCTTACCCGGTGATATCGCGAGGAGGTCAGTGTACACAGTTGAGATGAGGGATAGACCAAGATAAGTCTGGGCTTACCAAGTTAAAACCGATCAAAACCGTTGCTTGGTATCCAACATCCCTACATCACCACACCCGACTATCAGTTCTTAATCCAGAAACACTTGTTGCACTGTGTTATTTGTCTGAGATTATCCTTTAAGAATATTGATCGACTTCGAATCATAGAATTACTCTCCGGTTTGATTTAACATTGTCTGGATAAGCTTACAATTTCAAAGATTGTTTGATAAAATTTGCACAACAAGAAATTAATGTAATAAATTTTAAATCGGTCTATATTCAACAATAGCTTTCATACAAGCCTTTCTGCAAAAAAGTCACTTAAATGCGTCAAAAATTAAAATGCTATAGCGAATATGTCCTAAGCTAATAATTTATTCATATACTTTAAAGAATCCCAAATGAAAGTTCAATAATATGTTAACATTTTTTTGGATATTATTCAAAATCTTTTAATTAAATGTCCCAAATGTGCAAAACAAAGTTACAAAGAAGCAAAAAACGATTAGTTAAAATATTCTTCTGCCTCAAAAATCCTCAACTGAGATTTAATTCCTTAAATATGTATATTTTATTTATTTAATTTTCTTCCAAATTAAAAATGCCCAAGATGTCATTAAATGGTTGTGGTCAGAATAAGGTATAAGGTAAGGCAAACATATAAAGACTTGGCATACAATTTCTACATTTCTTATTTAAAGCCCGTAAAAGGATGCAATTAATGAGCAAAAATTGTATACATACAAAGAAGGAAAAAATATGTACTTACATATTTATATATAAATGTGTGTATGCATGGATGTATGTACCTGTTTACCTATGTAAGTGTGTATAGGTATTTGTAAGTATATAAAACTATTTCAAAATGAAAATGGGTTAAATGGGCGTTAAGTACCAGACCCGTAGACGAAGAATAACAACAATAACGACATCAAGAAGTAGCAGCAGTAAAAACTACTTGAGAAAACAACAAATACACACATACTCTACTAACTACAAAATATAAAGAAAAATTTATATAATAAAAAAAGTACTTATCTAAAAGAAAAGTGTATAAATTATAAGAAGTAGTTCATGTAAATACATATTAAAATAATAACAACGACTAAGTATATATGACAATAGATTACAATAGAAAAGCCAAAAAAAAACTTCATTTTTTTAAGACATAAATAACAGCATAAGGAATTGGTTAGAAGGAACAAGATTCCCATAAAGTGTTGAAGATGTTAGAAAAAGGTGCTGAACACAAATAACTGAGAAAACAAAAGATACATACAAGCGTATTTGTACACATCTTTAAATGCTAACAGGACGAATGGGACCAACCCAAAAATTAAAAAGGTACTTACTTTTATTATCGCACATACTCACAACAGCTCCTACTACTCCTCTACAAATACACAATATTTACTTACACATACATACTTCTAAATATTTTATATCCTTTCCGAAAGATACACAGATTTAAGAAACCAGAAATTGTGGTTTGGATAAAATAACCTGCGCGCCAGAAAAAGTTTACTATGAAAAACGTTTAATTGAAAAACCAGGAACTTTGCGGATAACTGAAGAGTTTCAGATAAAAAAGTTTTAGGGAGTCTGTAAATAAAAGCTTTAAAATTAATCTTCCAGCATCCTTGTTTTTTTTTTTAATAGGTTCAGATTTGAGAACTTTAAAAGAGAATAGAGATGGAAATAAATGTTGCAGAGAGCATATTAGTAAAAGCTTTTATTACAAAGCTTTCCAAAAGTGTAATTATAAGTGGATTGTAAGATAAAAAGAGATGGTTATAACTAGAAAAAATTCCCCTTTTGATGGGGAAAAACTTTGTGAAGAGTTCTTAAAGCTTTTTCCATTTTTCCTTTTCCAAATTGTACAAATAAATGTAGATGAGGCACAGTGGTTTAATATGGATAAACAATTTTTGTATATGGGCAAAAATCAAGGAGTTTTAATTCTTTTGAAACCGATTTTCAACTCGAATAATTTTTGTACTTTGGGGAGTTCGGAAAATCTAACTACAGATTTGAACTCCCAAGACTTGAGGTATATTAAACACAAAATCTTAGTTGCGCAAGTTTGCACTTCTTAGCGTAATTGGCATGCAAATTAAAAAAACGTAAAAAATCACGTTTTTGTTTATATTCTGTCTTCTTCATTCGTTTTAACATTTGAACCCAAGTCATTGTTCTACGAAATAGATACCACACTTGGGGGTTCAATCTATTGCCTTCTAAATTTTACGTTCGTTACTTCTAATACTAAAGGGTGGTTAAATTGTAAGGGCCAATGTTGAATGTGAACCACACCTAAACGCCAAGTTTTTTTCCAAATTTTATTTGACATTTCTCTATTTCAGACTTACTCAATTTGAACCATGGAGAGATACACAATCCAACAACGTGTTAAAGTTATCCAGACTTATAATGAAAATGGGCGTTCAAATCAAAATGCATATCGTGCACTTCGTGATTTTTTTGGTCAATTTGATCGTCCAAATGTGCGTACAATCGCAAAAATCGTGGAAAGATTCGAGCAAACCGGGTCTGTAGAAGATGTGAGAACACCAGTGCATGCTCGTACAGCTCGTACTGCAGAAAATATTGCTGCTGTTCGCAATAGTGTAGCTGAGGCCGGTCAGGCAGTTACTGTGAATGGTGTTCGCTATCGTGAGATGATAACGAACTTTTTATGGCCCAAATTGGAAGATATGGATGTGGACGATATGTGGTTTCAGCAGGACGGTGCCACTTGCCACACAGCTAACGAAACAATGGCTCTTTTGCGCAACAAATTCAATGGCCGTGTTATCTCACGTAATGGCGATGTCAATTCGCCGCCAAGATCATGTGATTTGACACCGTTGGACTTTTTTCTTTGAGGTTATTTTAAAGAAAAGGTGTATGTCAATATTCCATCACATTAACGGAATAGAACCTCCATTATGCCTCAGGGTCATCGTAAATTTGGGCCATCGGATGGAGGTGTGTTGCTGTGGTCGCGGCGCCCATTTGGCCGATATTTTTTTCCATACATAATTGAGTAATACCAATACATCATAATAAAATAAAATTACAATAATTTCCTAAATAGTTTGTGTTTTATTCAAAATCAACATCGGCCCTTGAAATTTAACCACCCTATACTTAATGGCTTCCAAAATTTATACACGTTTTCGCCACTTTTTAATTTTATTTTTGCATATTTTCGGCAGCTTTAAGGAATCTTACAGTTCCCCATCGTTGGATATATTTTTTCATTGATATATATAATAATATGGACTATAATATATAATAATATAGTCCATATACGGCAGTTGAAAATTACCAAAACTTGAACGAAAATTTTTCAAAATACCGGTTTTTCGTGGAAATCCCAAAAATTACAGCGTAAATCGACTTTTCAGCTAAAATTTTATGAAGATTTTGAAAATCGTTCAAAAAAGTGTATATTGCTTCAAACAGTTTTAGATGGCAAACTGAGACCAAATGACACAAGGCATGAATGTGATGTCACTTATAACCTGGACTGCCAGAAATTGTTAGTAAAAAATCGGCATATTTAAAAAAAAAATCGGCATAATCGGAATTGTCAAAAAAAAAATGTCATAAATATTGCCGAATATTAAGAAAATACTCATTGAACATTTTTTACAAAACAAATTTCATATTGAATATTTTTCTAAATGAAAAAAAAAACATTTATATTAAAAATTTTTCTATACAAAAAATTTTAAAAATTTAAATTCTTCTGTAAAAAAAATTTTATTTTGAAAATTTTTCTATACTAGAAATGTCAATGGAAAAATGAAAAATGTTTGTGTTTTTCTGTTCGGATGATAATCTTCGCTTTATGTTGATATTTGTTGGACATAATAATAATAATTCGTATTTATTCAGTCCCTCAAATTATACATAATGTGTGGTTTTCGCTCTGTCTAGAATTAGGGATAATCCTCCTGATGAGATGGCCTAACCAACCATCGAAACGCGTCAAAACCAACATTTTTTGGTTTTGTCAAAAAACTATTACAATAATAAATAATTGTAATAAATTGGGATTCTTAGTGCAATACACTACAGTAAAACTTTTTACGGAAAATTTTTTATACAAAAAATTTTATATGGAAAATTTTCTATAAAAAAAATTGTATATGAAAAATTTTCTATAAAAAAAAATTGTATATGTAAAGTTTTTCCATACAAAAAAATTTTATGCTGAAAATTTTTCTATACAAAAATATTAAATATATGGAAATTTTTTCTATACAAAAAATTTTATGTATAAAATTGTTCTAAACAATTTTATATGGAAAATTTTTCTATTCAAAAAGTTATATATGAAAAATTCTTTACAAAAAACTTTATATAGGGAAATTTTCGATACAAAAAATATGGAATACATGGAAGCTTTTTCTATATAAAAAAGTTGTATGTCCAAAATTTTTCTAAACAACAAATTGTATATGGGCAAATTGTATATGGGTGGATACATATGTACGGATTTTGTTGTACTTAAATGAGTCTCATTTTTAGGATATTAGCCCATCGATTGTGCTATGGAATGACATTTGTTAATTTATATAACTTTAAAAATGCTGTGACGGACGCTACATAAATTGGAAGTGACATTTTTTTCAACACGTGTTTCTGTAATTTTCATTAAATCGGTCATAGTAATAAAAAAAAATTTTAATACATTAAAGATAGAAGAAAATTAGAGAATTACAAAACAGCTTTTATGAAATATTTTAGAGTTTCCAGTTTCGCCAAAAATCCATAAATGAAATGTTGCAGACGCTATGTGACGGACGTTACAGTTTTTACTTGAATGTTTTTTATTAGAAAAAAAATCATAGTTCATATTTATTTTAAGGACTCGTTAATCAGTGAAAATAATGTTTTTATTTGTTCCCGAATTTCATCTCCTTCCTTTTCATGTTCGCGGTTAAAATGCGATTTTTAGGCACAATTTAATATTTTACAAAACGACTACATACATATATTTATTTAAAGTTTTTCACTTAAAAAAAAATCAAATTTCAAAAGCATCAAATTTGCACCACTGTATATTTTTTTAACACCTAATATCTTAAATTTAATCTGTGGATATAGACAGTGAATAAAGAGTAAATAAACCCTGTCAATCACGAAGAGAGCAATCAAAAATTGTATCCATTATATATTTTAACGGATCAATATAATACATGACTTTGACAGTTTTAAAATTTTGTCCTTGGTTTAATGTTTTTCGGATTTGCCCATATGTACAATTTTTCTATACAAAACCAATATCTTTTGGTTTTATCAAAAAAAAACTATTTATTACAATAATAAATAATTGTAATAAATTGGGATCTTAGTGCAATACACTACAGTAGAACTTTATAATAATTTTTTTAAAAAATATTGTATGTTAAAAATTTTTCTATACAAAAATACTTGGACATTTTTTCTACACAAAAAATTTTTATTTAGAAAATTCTTCTAAACAAAAAATTTTATATGGAAAATTTTTCTATTTAAAGAGTATAAAAAAACGTTATATAGGGAAATTTTCGATAGTAAAATTTTTAAATATAACATTTTTCTATAGAAATAATTGAAATGCAACATTTTTCGGTGGAAATAATTTTAAATGGAAAAATATATTATAAATGTTTCTGTAGAAAAAATTTTATATAGCTCAATTTTTTATTAAAATTGTTTTTTTTTTTCGTTCCCAAATTTTAAGTCTGTAAATTCCAATGTATCTGAATTATGTACTGAAAACTTTTATCGTTTTTTAATCTCTGTATTAAAAAAAAATTTTAAAACTTTAAAATTACGTTGGTTTTCGATATTATCGCCAATTTTCTAACCAAAATCTGCATATCGGAAAATTACTATTTTTTAAGTCAATCGGCCTTTGCATGAAAAGTTTGTCAAAAATCTCTTTATTAGCTAAGAACGAGAAGTTTTTATCTAGAAACATTTCACTAAAGCACATTGCGCAATATTGATCTAGAATGGTCTTAAAACTATTCTTTAAAAAGCTTTACCTCTTATCTGAAATATTGTACATTTGTATAATTGCATTATTTCCTTGTGTTAAGGCATGTATTGGACTATTGAATTTTTGTCCATATAAAAAATTTCATCAAAATCGGAAATGGTGAGGTTTAAGAATCGTATTTTTCATTCGAAAAATTTTAATTTCTTCCAATAAAAATTTTTAGATTAAAACATTTTTATATAAAGCCTTCAAATTTTTTAGTTTTTTTTTAAATCGTACCATTTGCTAATGTTCATCACTGACAGAAAAAGCTTTCTGAAAGCTTTCAAATGCTCTTACTTTTCCTTGAATAAATACATTTGTCTCTTTCTTACATCATCAAGAGGGGAAAATTCACATATTTAATGTTGCTTTTTCATTTATGTTAAAGACGCATTTTATTGATTTTTTTCTATGTTGAAAAACGCACTTTTTGCTGTATGCAGTTCACACCCATTTTTCCCTTTTTATTTGTCTTCTCTGTATTGCAGTTTTTTTCTTGGTATTTACACAAACGATAAAAAGGATTAACTTTTTAAGTAGAAAAAACAAGAAATGTATAGAATTACCTTAAGCAAATAAATGCTAGAAAATAGAAAATGTAAAAACTATTGACAAGGAAATATTTAAATGCAATTGATGTTATTTTTTTAGCTTTTGACTTTCAACTTATGGGATAAACAATGTTTATGTATCCTGCCTAAGAAGTGGAGGCTCTTTCTCTCCTCAAACGAAAAGGTTAATGTCCTTTATAAACAAAATATACAGTTACATTTGACGCCTGCGCTTTTAGAAATACTCTAAGAAATTTAAACGTAAAAATGAAGAAGTAAAAGAAATTTTGTGTAACTGAAATGGGCGCGAAAAACCAAAAAAACATTTTTGTGCATTTCTCATCATTGCAAGGAGATTTTAATATTCCGAACACATTTGTGTCATTTCAGCTGCATTCGAGCAAGGAGTCCATTTTTTATCCAACACCTAATAATGCTTTTACACCATCTTATGTATGTATAAGTGTGTGTGTGTGTGTGTAAAGTATCTTTATATAATAGAATTTTGAATTGTCATACAATTATTGTTTACAAGTCGCATTATGTGGAACATATAATTTTTACATCATATTTTCTATTGTCTCGGAAAACTAAGTCATGTTTACATTTACACGATTTTTTGCTGAATCCATTGTTATAAATATAAAATAGTGTTAGTTTCTGTTAGACAAATAACTTTCAAATCATCACCATCAACATCATTACTAAATCTAAGTTTCTGTTAAAGTATTAGAAGTTGAAAATAGTACATATTTTCGTGTTTTTGTAACCATGTCGAATGCAAAATGCTGCATGCAACACAATGTTTTTACATTCATCATTACATTGCTAATGTTGTCCTCAGGGATTTGTAAGAGTACAATTCAAGTTTGTACTAAATAATTTATTTTGGGACATGGTCGTAGCTATTTTATGAAAATTTATCAAATGTATAAAATTTTTCTTATAAAAAAAATTTCTATAAAAAATTTTTCTAATAGAAAAATTTAATAGAAATTTTTTTTATAAAATAATTATCAATATAAATTTTTTCTTATAGATAAATTTTCAATATCAAATTTTTCTTACAGAAAATATTTTCCATATAGAAAAATTTTCAATATAAAATTTTTCTTACAAAAAAATGTCCATTATATAAAATTTTTCTTATCGAAAAATTTCCAATATAAAATTTTTCTTATAGAAAAATTTTCAATATAAAATTTTTCTTATAGAAAAATTTTCAATATAAAATTTTTCTTATAGAAAAATTTTCAATATAAAATTTTTCTTATAGAAAAATTTTCAATATAAAATTTTTCTTATAGAAAAATTTTCAATATAAAATTTTTCTTATAGAAAAATTTTCAATACAAAATTTTTCTTATAGAAAATTTTCAATATAAAATTTTTCTTATATTTTTAATTTTTCAATATAAAATTTTTCTTATATTTTTAATTTTTCAATATAAAATTTATTTTTTAGAAAAATGTCCAGCATAAAATTTTTCTTATAGAAAAATTTTCAATATAACATTTTTCTTATAAAAAAATGTTGAATATAAAATTTTTCTGATAGAAAAATTTTCAATATAAAATATTGTTATATAAAAATTTTCAATATAAAAACATTCTTATAGAAACTTTTCAATATTACATTTTTTTTTGGAGAAAAATTTTTAATATAAAATTTTTCTTATTTATTTATTCGAACTTTTAGAATTAATTCAAAAATTAGGTTTCATCAGGCTTGAGTTCATTAAATTTTCAAATTATTAATTTTGAAAATTAGAAACGTAATTGTGGAGAAAAACTGAAAAAAATATTTTTGAACGCGGCTCAGTGGATTGCAATTTCTGACCCGCTCATTGAACTCATTAAATTTTTCTTAAGAAAAATTCTAGAAAAAAAATTTTTCTTAGAGAACAATTTTCAATAAAAAATTTTTCTTATAGAAAAATTTTTAATATAAAATTTTTCTTATAGAAAAATTTTTAATATAAAATTTTCTTAGAGAAACATTTTCACATTTTTAGAATATAAAGATTTACTTGAAGTAGAATTTTTTTTATTAAAAATTTTCATTTTTCTTATAGAAAATTTTTTTGTATAAAATCTTTCTCATAAAAAATTTTTCCTAGAAAATAATTTTCAATATAGAGAATAGATATTGTTCTTATGAAAAAATTTTCAATATAAAATTTATATTGAAAACTTTTCTCATAGAAACATTTTCAATATACAATTTTTCTTATAGCAAAATCTTCAATATAAAATATCTGTTATAGAAAAATTTTTAATATACATTTTTTCTTATAGAAAAATTTTCAATATAAAATTTTTCTTACAAAAAAAATTTCAATATAAAATTTTTCTTATTGAAAAATTTTCAATATAAAATTTTCCTTATAGAAAAATTTTCAAAATAAAATTTAACTTATAGAAACATTTTTAATATAAAATTTTTCTTATAGAAAAATTTTCAATATAAAATTTTCCTTATAGAAAAATTTTCAAACTAAAATTTAACTTATAGAAACATTTTTAATATAAAATTTTTCTTACAGAAAAATTTTAAATGGACATTTTTTCATACAGAAAAATTTTCAATAAAAAAATTTTCTTTTAGAAAAATTTTCAATATAAAATTTTTCTTATAGAAAAATTTTTAACATAAAATGTCCATATAGAAACATTTTCAATATATTTTTTTTTTATATAGAAACATTTCTTATTATAGTAGAATCTTCAATATAAAATGTTTCTTATAGAAAATTTTTCAATATAAAATTTTTTTTATAGAAAAATTTTTAACAAAAAATTTTCTTATAGAAAAATGTTCAATATAAATTTTTTTATATAGAAACATTTCTTCTTATAGTAAAATCTTCAATATAAAATTTTTCTTATAGAAAAATTTTTAATATAAAATTTTTCTGATAGAAAAATTTTCAATATAAAATTTTTCTTAAAAAAATTTTTTCAATATAAAATGTTTTCTTGGAGAACGATCAATATAAAATTTTTTCTAGAAAAAAATTTTCAAAATAAAATATTTTTTAGAGAAAAAATTTTAATATATATATTTTTAGCGAACAATTTTTAAAACACAATTTTTCTTATAGAAAAAGTTCCATAAAAAAATTTTCTTACAGAAAATTTTGTTTTATATAAAATTTTTCAATATAAAATATTTTCTTAGAGAAAAATTTTCAAAAAAGATTTTCAATAAAAAATTTTTCTTAAGAAAAATTTTCAGTAAAAAATGTTTCTTATAGAAAATGTACATTTATTCTGATAGAAAATTTTTAAATAAAAAAATTTACTTAAAGTATAATTTTTTTTATAAACAATTTTTATTTTTCTTATAGAAAAATGTTCAGTATAAAACTTTTCTCATAAAAAATTTTCAATATAAAATTTTTCCTAAAAAAAAATTTAATATAAAGTTTTCCCTAGAAAATAATTTTCAGTATAAAATTTTTCAATTAATTCAATTTAAAGTTCGAATAATTAATTCCCAAATAATGAAAAATTTTTAATATAAAATTTTTCCTAGGGAAAATTTTTCAATATAAAATTATTCCTAGAGAATATACATTTTTCTTATAAACAAATTTTCAATATAAAATTTTTATTATAGAAAAATTCTTAATTTAAAATTTTCAAAAACTATTGTTGCTAATTTTGCAACTATAGAAAAAAACCCTGTGAAGGTGGTATATCAATTTAATTTTGTTATACATTTTTTCTTAAAGAAAAATTTTCGATATAAATTTACAATAAAACATTTTTTTTAAAGAAAAATTTTCAAAATAAAATATTTCTTAAAAACAGTTCCAACAAAAAAATTTTAAATATACATTTTTTTTCTAAGAAAAGTTTTTTAAAATTTTTAAAAAAATTTTCGATATAAAAATTCAAAAACTCTATCTCCGCTCATGTCTTCGTATATATTATTATAATGGGCGTGTGTTTGTGTGTGTGTATCTGTGAATCTGTACAAGTGTGTAAAAAATTGTTTGTCATTTTTTTCTACCTTAAGGATGTGATTTGGAAAATAGGTTAGCAAGTACGAGACACAAACACTTTGAGTATGAGAATTTTAATTAAATGTCTTTTTCTGTGAAATTTAAAAGGTTTATATTTAATTAGATAAGATTTAATGTGGGAAGTTAGTTAAGCAAAACAAATATATTTGCGACAGGATAAAAATATTTTTTTTAGATTATTTTTGTTAAGTAATATTATGTATTTTTGGTGAGTAATATTATGAATTATGTGTTTTTAATCTTATGTAGTTGGTTGTTGTCTTGGATAATTTTGAAAATCATATTGCATACTTGTAGGATGTTTCAGAAAATGTAACTTGGAAGCAAAAATCGTAGGAGTTGCTGAATGTTGCTGAAACGCGTGTTTGCTTTTTTCGATTTAAGTGTTAAAAAAGGAAAGGAATGACAGAAAAACGTACATGTAGGTTCTATGTTTTAAATAAATCTTTTTTTAAAATTTGTGTGGTAAATAAGGGACAAATCGGTTATAGTTTATTTTTAATAAAATCACTTATAATCGATGGATTTCCATAACATTAGGCTTATATTTTTAAGAACATTCATAGTTTTACGATCGTAGACTAATAATTGTGAGATTTTGTCTTTTTCGATTTTTTGTGAATTTTTAAAAAATTTAAATTTTTTGATCAGCACCAAAAAAATAAACATTTTTCCTAAACTGGGTATTTTCACTTTATTGTCAATAAAACCAACATTTATTCATGTATTTTCACGAAATAAGGCTTTGGTTATTTATAACACAGTACGACAGTAGTTGGTACACATGAGCAATGTTAACAGAATATGAAAATAGGCTTAAAATAAAATAATACGTGTCTCGGCGTTTTGATGTAGCACGTCAGAATTTTAAGAAAATCGATTTTAAAGATTCGAAGGAAAGTGGAGGTTCACTTGTAACTTAATACTATTGTAAAAAGTTCTATAAAAATAGAATGGGTAAACCGATTTAAATGCTTGGGTCAGTTTTGAAAAGGTATTTAAATTTGGATTTGTTTTTATGGCGCTTTAATTTTCATGTAAAATTAAAAAAATATCCAAAAAATGTAATGTAATTCAATGTAATGTGAAGACGACTCGTTTTAATTTTTTCGAATTGCAGAATTGTATTTTTAATGAATTTCGTACATTTTTTTGATATTTTTTAATTTTACATGAAAATTAAAGCGTCCTCTAGAGGACGCTTTATTTTTCCAAATTTAATTCCCTTTTCAAAATTGGCTTAAGCATTTAAATCGGTTCACCCATTCAATTTTTATAGAACTTTTTATAATAGTATTTCGTTACAAGTAGACATCCATTCAATTTTTATAGAACTTTTTATAATAGTATTACGTTATAAGTAGACATCCACGGTCCTTCGAATCTTTAAAATCGATTTTCTTAAAATTCTGACGTGCTACAGCAAAACGCCGAGACACGTATTTCTTTATTTTAAGCCTATTTTCATATTCTGTTAACATTACTTATGTGTACTCAAAAAAATTGATTTTGTCTTACTGTGTAATATTTACAGTTTAAAGACCGTCAAATACAAATATTAAGTTTTTGAAATCTTCGATTTTTTATGAATTTTTGAAAAATAAAAATTTTTCGATTTTGCAAAAAAAAAAAATTATATTTTTATGTGAAAAACTCCACAATCGTTGACCATATGAAAAATTGGTTAAAAAAATTTTGTGTTGAATCCGCCGGTGTTTCTTTCAACAAATTTAGATAAGCCATTACTAAGATAAGATAAAATCAATGGAACGACCTCTGTGAAAATCCATAATTTTAGAAAAAAAAATTTAATCGTATCCATAGAATTTTAAATTTTGGGTGTTTTTGTACTTATGGGGCCATAATACATCGAAATTAAAGAGTTAGACTTCAAAGTAATTTCTCTTGTTGACCAGTGTAATTTTATAATTGATTTTTGAATTAGAGGGTATAATTTAAATTAATATTTGAGTTTTTTCTAAAAATCTGAAAAATAAGAATTTTTTTTCATATAGAATTTTTTTTTCATTTTCCGCTTTAATACAATTTGGAGCATTAATATCCTTTTAAAACAAGTAAGAAATACGATACGACCATACGATACCCTTCACCACTAACTATGGTCCAAGGTGTTCTTTTTCCTGTATAAAGACAAATATTTGCTAAATTTTGCCATCATACAAACATATTCTCAAAACTTAAAAATTTTAGATGTTCCCGCCATTTGGACTTATATGAGAGCTAGGGTCAAATATGGACCGATTATCTCGAAACTTAGCAAATTGATTACAGATGTTACAAAAGTTATGTATGCAAAAAAAAAAAACTTAAAATTCTCATTATCTTCGATTTACAAGCGTTTTAGTGAATTTTGTCTCATTTAGTGCGTTTTGAGAAAAGAGTTTGTATGGGAGCTATGGTCAAATGTGGACCGATTTCAGCGAAATTTAGTACAGTAATTTGAATTTATATAATTTATAATATAATATAATTTATATAAGTATATGCTTTAAATTATATGAAAAATATTGATATTTGTGGCCAATATATCAATTCCGGGAAGTGGTACCATAAATAATGGACCGATTTTGAAGAATTTCATAGCCATGGTCCCATTATCAAAAAAATGATCTGTGCCAAATGGTATAAAATTATCTTTAGATTTGCGACCTGTAGTTTGATTACAAGGTTTACATGGGGATCCAGCCAGCGAGCCAGCCAGACGGACGGACATCGCCAAATCGACTCAGAAAGTGATTCTAAGCCTATTGGTATACTAAAAGATGGGTCTAAGACAATTTTTTCTATGCGTTGCATACATCAGCACAAACTTATAATACCCTTTCCACCTATGGTGGTGAAGGGTATAAAAATTTTACTTGAGGTGTAGTTTATAAGAAGTGCAATGTGTTTTTTTTGTTATTTTTTCAATCAAAATTTTAGCACGATTATTTTGTTTGCCGAACCATGGATCATGATCACCTCCCTAATAACTTAACTGGCTATCTGATTAAGAATAAATAGTAATATCCTAGCAGAAGGGCAAAAAAGGTGAAATGTATTACATTAATTTTCAATTTTCAAACACATTTTCCTATCTCTCACATCAGTTTACAAAGAACTCTATTAAAAATCAACCCCTAAATAATGGACTCATACCAAAGGCAAAATTTCCTGAAATGCAATCACAACATTAACTTAGGCGTAGAAACGTTCATCACAGATGATAATGTGTGACCAATTATGACAAACCCAAAAATATTAAAGAGAATTTATGGTCATCACACATTCTATGACTAAATATTAATATATACAATAACTACAACAACAATGCACCACAAAGTATCAACATATTTTATGCTGCATATTTTGTGGCTTCTTTTAAATTAAACTACACTAGCCTACACCAATGGTTTTACCTTCATTCTACATACAAAATGAATTCGCCGAACAACCCCAAAAAATAATGAAAATAGTTCACTAAAGCATAAATTTTACACATATCTTACGATATGTATAAATTTAAAAAAGAAACACACCACATCATAATGAATATGCTTGAGTAAAAGCAATAATTACGTTCTTCTTATAACGTAAAACTCTTACGTTATTTTACGATATTCTTTAAAATTTGTATAAATGAGAGAAATACTTGTAGCATAAAAAAATACAGAGAGTACGAGTATTTGTACCGGCTTGTAGATACTTTGTGATACAAGATACTTTACATGGTTTGCTTTGAAATACAAAAATTTGTTGTGCAAAATAAAAGTTTGGTTGGTTGGTTGGCTGGTTCTATGACAGACTGACTGTTTAAAAGGTGGGTTGATGAGAAGACCACATTGTTTATACCTACTTATAGTGTGTGTTTGATTGTTTATTACAATAACTACTCTCTGTTTAGTTTTTTCTTTTGTATTTTTCCCCGATTTACGTTTTGTTGTTATTTTACATGTGTACGCTAACATTTGAAATATGTTTAAAGCAGAGTATAAAAGGTATGGGTTCTTGATAAAACTTATATTTGGCATTTGCAACTTGAATTTTAAAAAACATTAAAATACAAGATTTTGAAATATTTGAATTTTTACTATCACATCAGAAAAGTTAAAATTTTGTTTGTGTTGAAAGTAATAAATTTTATTTGAACAAATATTGTTATTTGAAGGTTGTATGTTCAAGTCGGGCTTAGATTCATGCCATACATTTTTTTTAACTTTATGACTTTTTAGTAATATTAAAAAATAGTAGAAATACTGAAAAAACTAAATAAATGATGCCACATTTTTTGCCCGCTACGGACTTTATCATCATACGGTATCACTCACTGTAGAATGTCAGTTGGTAGTTAAGATCATTTACTCAACTGAACTTGAAATTGAAAACGAGAATTAAGCTGACACTGAATAAGTATGAGTATTAAATTGTTTATGAAAATCCTTTTTAAATAAAAAACTTTTTTTGCGAAGAGATGAAAAATTTAGTTTTTAGAAAAAATATAACACAGTACGACAGTGGTTGGTACACATGAGAAATTTTAACAGAATATGAAAATAGGCTTAAAATAAAGAAATACGGCGTTTTGCTGTAGCACGTCAGAATTTTAAGAAAATCAATTTTAAAGATTCGAAGGACCGCGGAGGTTCACTTGTAATGTAATACTATTATAAAAAGTTATATAAAAATAGAATGGGTGAACCGATTTAAATGCTTGAGCCAGTTTTGAAAATAGAATTATATTTAGATTTGTTTTTATTAAATCCGCTAGATTGCGCTTTAATTTTCATACAAAATTAAAAAATATCCAAAAAATATAATGTAAAAATACAAAAACTAATATGATATCTTAACTATTATTTTGTGTTAAAAATGTTGGTAGTCGAATTACGTACATTTTTTGGATATCTTTTAATTTTACATGAAAATTAAAGCGTCCTCTAGCGGAAACAAACTTGTTTTTTTAATAAAAACAGACCCAAATTTTATTCCCTTTTCAAAGCTGGCTCAAGTATTTAAATCGGTTTACCCATTCTATTTTTATAGAACTTTTTATAATAGCATTACGTTACAAGTGAACCCCCACGGTCCTTTAAATCTTCAAAATCGATTTTCTTAAAATTCTGACGTGCTCAGCAAAACGCCGAGACACGTATTTCTTTATTTTAAGCCTATGTTCATATTCTGTTAACATTACTTATGTGTACTCAAAAAAATTTGATTTTGTCGGACTGTGTAAATAAACATTTTTTTTCTGAAAATGTAATTTTAGTGAAAATATTTAATATTGATTTAGCCAAAACCCGAGTGAGAGACAAATGATTATCGCCCAGGCCAAACAATCCAGATATCTGTAATCTTATATTTTTAAACGATATAACGATTTTGATTAAATTTTAACAGTGGGTACCTTTTTGTAGTATATATCGAGTCAGAAGGGTAAAAAGGGGAACAAAACTAAAACGTTGTATTTTATAAAGTAATAGGTATAGAAAAAAATTTTAATTACATTTTGAACAGCTACAAAAATAATCGGATAGGTGTTTGGTACTATTTTGAAACTATGCCCGATAGGGGGTAAAAAAGGGTCAATATAGTTTTTTTGGTACAAAAAATATAGAAAGGAACTTTGTACTGCAATCAATAGATGTGAAAAAAATAGAGCAAGTGTTTGGTACTTTTTTGATTTTCGGGGGGCAAAATGGGTAAAAAAGGGATAAAATGATAACTTAACATCTCATAAAGTAATATGAATAAAAACAAAAATGTTAACTGCGTTTTAGTAAAATGTATCAACTTCAACTGGTACTAAATATGCATATAGAACTTTTTGGAAATTATTGGGTAACAAGTGGACAAATGGTCCTATGCTCCACTGGGAGTCAAGGATGACAGAAGAAGGCGACAAAATTGTTAACGTTATAACTTTAAAGTAACAGGTATGAAAACAAAACATAAATTGCGTTTTGACAGCTGAAAAAATAAAAAGACGAGCAATTAGTACTTTTTTAAAAAAAGGCCGAGTAGAACCAATAATATGTAAAAAATATTTTTGGTACTTTTTTACTATTGAACAAATGAACTTGGAGAACTCATGTTTTATTTTAAAGATTAAAGCGACCGACTACTAGTAGAATAGTTCTTCAGGAAGAAAACTCATGTTATATGCGAGACACAATATGAAAAGTTAAAAATTGGCCTCAAAATGTTTATCATAAAACTGCGAGCAAGGCTCGGTCAACCAGGTACTTTTTATTATATGAACAACTATGGACAACGATTTTCCTTATGTAAAATGTATTTCCCCTAAAAATGGATTATTAAAGAATACATTCGGATAGATTATTGGTTATTTTTGGATAATCGTTTTTTTTTTAAACAAGGGGAAGATTGGGTAAAAGGTACTTATTTAAGCTTTACAATTACCACTGTGTGCCAAAGAATATTTTTTGAGCAAATCTAAATGGAAGTGCCCGTAGACAGTTAGAACACCATCTTTTTTAATTAAAACCCTTTGAAGTTGGGCTATTTTTAATGTGAATTAATCAAGAAATAAATTCAACAGTTGGAATTTAGTATTTACCGACTATAGACCAAAATAGAATATTTTGATGTGAACGCAAAACTCTTTATATAAATAACGCCAAGTGAAAAAGGACTGACAGTGTGTAGCGTCCGTCACAGAAGTAAAGGTTTTTTAATTTGACTAGTGCAATTTTTCTTTTTTCTCCAATTGAAGTTGGTTCGTAAATAGAACTTATAGTATGCTTTACATTAGGCAAAAATATATAAATGTTAATATAGCATTTTATAGAATAATATGTATTGGAAAGTGTTTAGCGTCCGTCACAGTATATATCTTTTACAAAATAATATGTATTAAATACAAAATTCACGAATACATATCTGTCTTATTCATAAAGCAATAACACAGTTTATATCCACAGATTAAATTTAAGGTATAAGATGTTAAAAAACATACAGTGGGGCAAATTTGATGCTTTTGAAATTTGATTTTTTTTTGATTTTTGGGACACTCTAACAGCTAGCCGCAGCATTCATTTGACAAAAAATAAGATGTTAAAAGTGTACAACTTTAAATAAATATATGTATGTAGCCGTTTTGTGAAATATTAAATTGTGCACAAAAATCGCATTTTAACCTCGAACATGAAAAGGAAGGAGATGAAAATCGGGAACAAATAAAATCATTATTTTCGCAGATTTACGAATCTTTAAAAAAAAATTGAAATATGTTTTTTTTCCTAGTAAAATACATTCAAGTAAAAACTGTATCGTCCGTCACGTAGCGTCCGCAACAGTTCATTTATGGATTTTTGTTGAAACTGGAAACTTTAAAATATTTTATAAAAGCTGTTTTGGAATCCTATGATTTTCCTCTATCTTTAATATATTCACAATTTTTTTTATTACTATGACCGATTTGATGAAAATTACAGAAACACGTGTTGAAAAAAAAGTCACTTCCCTTTTTTGTAGTGCACTTTAAAAGCGAATATCTTTTTCATCCAAAAGAAGTATGTAAATTAAAAATGCCATTCGATAGCACACTCGATGGGCTAATATTCTCTGAAATCTGCGTAAAGATATCTAGTGTAGAACGACAATGGGATACATTTAAGTACAACAAAATCCGTGCAAATGTATCGTCCGTTACGCCGGATTTGGCCATATGTGGATGTTCTTGTAAGGAAATGTAGTTCTACCAAAACCAGATTAATTCAACAAGTCTTTCACAATTGCGACCATTGTCATGTATAAACAACACGCTGTCCCTGTTGATATTATCACAGTCCATTTTAGCGTTAAGGTCACCCACTAATTGATCTAGGTTGATCTATGCTCTGCCTTCATACGATAGCTCAGCACTACGTTTATTTAAAATTAATAAATCTATAAGGTTTCACCCTACATCACAGATATATCTTATGCATGGGATTGTTAAACTACACATTCTTATATGTTGGAATTATGTCTTTATTCATTTAAATGTTTTAATATTCTTCTCATGAATACATTCCTTTTCAAACTGCACTAGAGTTTCTGCATCTGAAATTACGTTACGAATCTAATACGATAATGCCGTGTTCGTTAAGAGCAAGAACGTATCTATACTTTTAAAGTAGCCAGCCATCCATCCATCCGTACGTACTTACGTAGTATCTACTAGTAGTAAATAAACAAAAATAAAAACAAAATAAACGAAAACAGAAGCGCCAGCAGAAGAACACTAAAGACTAAACATTAGAGGCGCAGCGGCAGTAGCGGCTTTAGAAGCAGAATCAAGTTGTTTTTGTTATTATTTTGTTGTGTGCGAATACGACGAGAACGTTTGTTGTTTTGTTGGCAGAAAGTAGAGTAGAGTGGCTTCTGCTTGTTGGTTGTCTGTTTGTTGAAGTTCCAATCAGTCTGAAACGAATTGTTGTGAACGATGGAAGGAAAATACGTCTAGAAGTGACCGATCGACCGATAAAGTGAAGTGAATTTTAATAACATACGTTGGACAAAATTATTAAAATTTTGAAAAAAAGACTTAAGTTTAAGTGTGAAGATGCTTAAGAATTGGAATAAAATGGTTTAAATAAGTCATTAACTGCCCAAAGGAAATTCAAGGAATTTTGTATTTTTCAAAATTAAGGAAATCAAAATATTTTTATAAGATCAAAACATAAAATCCTTTAGAATTGTGCAAAAATATCAAAATATAATAAATTTAAAAAAGCCTTAAGTGCCATTTTGCTAAAATAAAGTCTGGTTTCTTAAAGTTCTTTAAGCAAAAAATTAAAAAAAAAAGACTTCGTGATTTAAATCAAAATACCTTTGTGTCTATAAAATTGTCCTCACACCTTTTGTAATCAAATCAAAACACGCCAAAAATAAAACAAACAAAACAACAAAAATAATCCTCTCTATCAGACATCCTTTAAATACAAACAACAAAACAACTACAAAAACGAAATCCTACGTAAAACCATCATCAACTTTTGAAGCAAAAATATAATCAAACAACCAACCAACACTTGTGTCGGTAAAAAGTCCTCATAAACAGCCAGAGCAAGGATAACAAACAAACAAATTCCCAAAATAAAGTAAAACGAAAAATATAGTAAAAATTGTTTTAGCAACAGTCGCAAAAAATCTAAAACTGCCTGCACCGTTCAGTTGTTCACTTTATTTTCATTCCTTTTTTTTAATATAAAGTTCGTGTATTTTAAGAGTAAATTTTATACTACAACACACACTTTCATACAAACATTCTACCAAAAAGGATAATAAATTCTGCATTTGTATTAGCACGAGGAAATACATTTATTCTCTTCAGTATCAGCAGCATTTTTGGATTTTCTTCGTTTTAAAAGGTGTACGACAAAAATATTATTAAAAAAATAAAGCCGAAAATATCTAATGTAAATTTGATAAAATACGACTAAAATAAAATAAAAGTTTTTATTACATCTTGGCGTAAAAGAAAATTCTCAAATATATAAAAAAGACAAAGAAATTGCCTTCTCGTTTGAGGAAAGTGTCAAACAAACCGAAGAGAATTTAATAAAAAAAATTTGTATGTAAAATCCCCTAGCATATTTTTCGGCGCTTTCAAATTACAGGATATAATAAAGACTTATTACGTGGTTAGTTTAGAAAATGGTAAGTAACATATGATTTAAATTATTTTTGAAATTTTACAATTCGAAATAAAGCTTAAGTCAGATAGATGTAAAGCCAATTTAACCTAAAGGTCATGAAATAATTTAACACTTAAAGGAAAAAGGGTGCTATGGTCATATTTACACTGACTGGCTTCAAATTTGGAAGACTGATTGAAGTTAACATACGAGCTTTTTACTCTAAGTGGTAACATCATCCGGTATTCTTCTCGATGTTTTCAGTTCAATTACATAATCTGCATTACAGTGGCTACTATGAGTGCTAAGCACTATTAATGTGAACCCATTGCCACGAAATTTTTATACATTGATTCATGCTTATTATAAAATTTATCAAAGGCTCTATCATGAAAATAGCTATAAACAAATAAAAAATTGTCCATAATTATATTTAGATGTAAAAAATTTGCCTTTTAAAAATCTGAAACTCTAGATTGCGAAAATATAAGTACGTACTCAACAAATTTTCTGATTCTTCCAAATAATATTGGGTTTCTCAAAAAGTATTTATTATTTATTATATATAATTTTACTTTAAAGTTTTGCATCAGTATATTACCTAGGATCCCACTTTATTTCAAATATTTATTGATAAAACTTAAAAAATGAAAACGACCTCTCTTCACGCCTTTCAGGAACAGTATCCCTAGTTATTGATTGATCTAAAAAAAAGTATTATGTATATAGAAATTGTGATACAGAACAAATACGAATTATAGTGTCTAAACAAATAACAACGTTGAGCAAATATTATCAGCTGAACCGACATACACGACATACACAACTTTTGGTGGCGACTAACCCCCTTATTAAAGGGGGTTTTCAAAAATTATGGGATGTCATACATTTTATAATAAAGTTTTACATAAGTGTATTGCACTGGGATCCTACAATTATTTATTATTGTAATTATTTATTATTGTAAACCAAAACATGTTAGTGGGGACAACCTTCTTTCAAAGCCCTTCGATCATCAGAAGGAGTATCTCTAATTCTAGATACATATTTTTCATTAGGTATTTATTTTTATGTGTTATGGTCCCCTAAGTACAAAACACCCGATTTTTTCTATATTGCCTTATATTGAAAAATACATTAATGGTTAACAAACAAAATTGTCCCACAGTCGTTCTAAGGGAAGTTTATTGTGTGTTTGGAGTTATTGTAGCATTTAGAAAAATTCGAAAAATTTTTATTTTTTTAAATCATAAAATATTGATAATGTTAAAAACCGATCATAATTTTAAGGCCATTGTAAAACTATGAATATTCCAAATAACATAACCTACTGTAGCTCATATTTTGTGGAAACTCAAAAGCTTTGTCCACCTGAAGTTTCACTGAGATATCTTCATCAGTTCTCAAGATATCGAATTATATCCAAAACTATTTTTTTCCAAAATTTTATTCAATATGTAGGAAGTGAATATTTTCAGGCCTCGCGGCGCAAGCTAGCATTTCATTTTAGACACCTGGTTTCTTAGGGAAACTTTCTTAGAATCAGGTGCAGATTTCGATTTTGCTATACGATTGTTCACTAAAAAAATCGACCCACCCTAATGAAGAATCCATCCATTGATAGTAATTTTATTACAGAAAACATGAAAACACACAATTTTAGCGAAAAATGTCATATAAATCCCATTATATTCAAAAAATGTAATAAAGAAAACAATCTTTAAAATACTTTCATAGGACTTAGATCAATTTTTTGTGCTTCTTTTTCTTTCTTCTTTTTTTGTGCTACAAGGACAAACCCTGCTAAAAATTAACAAAATCTTTCAAAAGTTGTGGGTACCTTTCAAGCAATTTGCTTTTCGGAACATAGTTTTGTGTTGTCTTTATGAAATTCAGCACAGACATTTTATTTGGAATTGTGACCACTACTATTGTGATTGATAAAAATTAGAACACCATTTTGGGTACCTCTCAGAGGTCTTAATTACCGGAATTGAGATTTTGGACACAAATTTCAGTACATTTTAATAAAATTTAAAAGAAGTATTGTTTTTATATATCAAAAAATCGCAGTATTACATTTCCTTGAAATCAGTCCATATTTGACCATAGCTCCCGTACAACACTTCTGACAAATATCACTTTAATGCTTCGAAGTTCACAAAAACGCTCCTAAATCTGAAGATAATGAATGTTTTTTATTTATTTGGTATTAACGTTAATCAAGTTGTTAAATTTTGAAAAAATGGGTATTTTCATAGATTTAGAAAAAAATTCAAATTTTTTATTAAAAAAAAATTCTTACATTAATGTGCACATAATTCAGAATCCGTTAAACGGAAAAATTGCTTAAAAGCTACTTTCAAAATAATCATATTTTGTACGTCTTTTTTAAATCAAACAATTGGAAAAAAATGTTGAATGTTTCATAGCAAGTAAGAAAATGATATAGTCGGTCGTCAAGACCGGTTAACTTGAAATATGGACCGATAATGGTGTCAAATCGCATCATCTTGTTGGCCAGTTGATATCGCCATGATGAGAAATTACGCGGCCAGGAAATGTATCTTGCACTAAAGCATTTGGCACCGTCTTGTTAAAACCACAAGTCGTATTCTTTAATATTAGGCAAGCGAATTCACGGCGACAGTCTATCGTCGTTTTCGAAGAAG
Source organism: Stomorhina lunata (assembly GCA_933228675.1). Taxonomy (NCBI): domain Eukaryota; kingdom Metazoa; phylum Arthropoda; class Insecta; order Diptera; family Rhiniidae; genus Stomorhina; species Stomorhina lunata. Next base: position 92,329,274 of record OW121743.1, on the reverse strand, counting down.
TAAGGTCTAGTTACACCTTCGGACCAAAGAACGCACCAAACAGTGAATTTTTCTGGATAAAATGGCCTCTCTTCAATTACCGCCGAGTGAGAAATGTGCTTCATCGCTGAAGAAAATTTTGTTTGAAAAATCGCCGTCCACCGCCTGTTGTTCAAGCACCCATTCCACGTATCTACGACGTTGTGAATGGTCAGCTGGCTTCAGTTGTTGTGTGAGTTGGACTTTATATATATGTAATGTGCCGTAAGACATTCCTAATTCCTTCGACACATTCCGGTCTTTGGCAACACTTTCACCTACAGCAGCGATATTTTCAGTGGAACGAGCGAAATGATGATGCACAGGCCTTACAATATTTGTAACCGCCTCAGTCTCTTCAAATTTCTCCTCTTAAAGCACGATATGTGGCTATTGCAGAATCACCATTTTTTTGTAGTATGTTTTGATAATTTTCATGCGTTATGTGATACTTAAGCGATCCATCTTCGTCAATGTCAGACTAACTAAAAAGAAAAAAATGGTTTAACATCTTAGTTTGACAAATGTCGAATTACAATCCTATACCTTTGAAAACACGAAATTGATAACCCTTTATATGTAAAATTTTGAGATTTAAGTACATTTATGTCATTTCTGGTAGAGGGTGTGATATGTTTTGCTAGGGTCATATGTGGATCGATGGTTACCAAATTTCTGTTCCTAGTGTTAGTAAAAACAAGTAAAAAAGGGCTATAGTCGGTCAAGCCCGAACTCAAAGATGCTCTTTTTCCTGTATAAAGACAAATATTTTCTAAATTTTGCCTTATATAAACATTTTCTCAAAACTTATATATTTAAACTGTTTCCGTCATTTGGACTTATATGAGAGCAAGGGTCAAATGTAGACCGATTATCTCGAAATTTGGCAAATTGATAACAGTTTTATAAAAATTATGTATGTAAAAAATAAACTCAAAATTGTCATTATCTTCGGATTTACGAGCGTTTTAGTAAATTTTGTCTCATTTAGAGCGTTTTTAGAAAAGAGTTTGTATGAGAGCTATGGTCAAATGTGGACCGAAAGATATTTGGTACAGTTATTTAGGTTTACATAAGCAGTATTGGTTTTAAATTTCATGAAAAAATATTGATTTTTGTGGCCAATATATCAATTCCTGGAAGTGGGACCTATGGGAGGTACCATAAATAATGGACCGATGTTGACGAGTTTCAATAGCCATGGTCCCATTATCAACAAAATTTTCTGAGCCAAATTTCGTCAAATTATCTTTAGAATTGCGACCTGTAGTTTGATAACAAAGTTTACATGGGGGTCCAGCCAGCCAGACGGACGGACATTGCTAAATCGACTCAGAAAGTGATTCTAAGCCTATTGGAATACTAAAAGATGAGTCTAAGACAAATATTTCTATGCGTTACATATATTATCACAAACTTATAATAACATTTCCACCTGGTGATGGTGGTGAAAAATTGTTGTGATTGTGATTTTTGAAGTTTCTCAACATGAGACCCTTCGAGACATTTAAAATCAGTTTTAACAGTTTAATTTCGAAAACTGTTGGCTATATGTCAGTATTATAATTTCAAACCATTGTTCAACGCATGGTAGCATAATCAAAGAGTAAACATGACTGCTTTTAAGGTAAACATTTTCTTAAGTCGACTTAAGTGTTTACTGCTTGTGACCACAGTTATAGTTTAAACTCCAAGTCTGCGTAAGGAATTTTAATAAAAATTTCAATATTTTCCTCAAATTATAGACAAAAACTTTTCTTTTAATACCTTTTTTATTTAGAACTTTTCCACCACTTAAAATAGTACAATACAATAAAATAGTACTTAGTGAATTGATTTTAGTGTCTAGTGCACAAATTGTGGCGGTCCATTCTCATCTTTGTTTTCATTTAAAATGTTTTTCAATTACTTACTTTACAAATGAATTTCGTCTGAACATTTAATAAATACTAAAATTATTCTATAAAGTTTGTACAAATTCGCTTAAGGACAGAATCATTGAGTCTAAGGCGGTGGAGATGTTTTGGGAAAGAATCTTAAAAGAGATGTCTGCGGCAGATAGCGTTGAATGAAGTAAATGGTGGTTTTCTATTTTATTTCTATTGTTAATATAATAAAATGACTTGCAATTATTATTTTTGTTGTTGTATTTCGTAATTGTTGTTTTTGCTAGAGTTATATATAAATGTTTAGAGTTGTTGTGGTCTTTTGCATATTTTTGTATAAGTTTTTTTTTTTTTGAGTTTGAGAAAAAAATCTTTATTCTATTCCCAAACTGACATTTTCTATTATTTTTAACAATAGTTAGTTGGAATTAGAGTTGATCTAAAAAACAAATGAAAGAAAGCAAAAATGAGGTTCTTAAACAGTGATGGGGTTATTGAGGCCAGCAGCCGGAGAAAATACAAAAAAAAATTTACTCCGTCGTTTTTTAATTTGCATATGAAATGTAATTCATAAAAGATATGTATATGTATTGTATATGAATGAATACAGAGAAAAAAAAAAAACTGAAAAATCATGCTGATGTTGATGATGAGTTTTGTTTTCTATTCAGGAAATAAGACGGAGAAAGGAATAGGCTAAAAAGTGAAAAATTTTCGCCTTAGGAAATAAGTGAATTAAACATTGTTCTTTGCTATTTAAATGATGGCTGTAAATAGTTGTTTTACTTTCTAATGGAAAATGTTCTACATTTATGATTTTTTCCAACAAATTTTTTATTTAATAGAATAAATAGTACAATCCTAGAATAACTTCTTTCCTTCTTTCCTGCTTCATAATTAAAAATTCACCCACTTTTAGTGTTTTTTAATTGAATTAAATTATCCTTTTTAATATTTGTTTAAGTCCTTAAACTAAATTTTATTTTTTAAATTTTTATTTGCTCTATCTTTTTGGCTTAAAAATTTGTTTAAATATTTTCTTATTGCTATTTAATTTTTTTTTTGTTAAAATTTCCTGTCTCATTTTGTTCTAGTTTTAGTTGAGCTGTTGTATAAGAGAATTTTGATGTTGGCAATTTTGCCAACTATGGTTTTGATGGCACGTGCTTTTAGAGTTTTATAACATTTTTACGTGAAGAGTTTTTTTTTGGCGAAACAAAAAATTAACCCTTTAACGGAATTTATGTTTAAAATACAAATTTTTAATTTACATTAAACTTACTAGCTGTCTCAAAAGCGCGTTGCTGCGCCACCAAATTAAATAAATTTGATGTAAAGACACTATAAAAATATCAAATTAATTTTGAATAATTTTATTAATTTTGTCTGATCAACACATGATCAAAATAGTTTTCCATTCAATTCATTTTAAATCATTTTTAGGGACGCCATCTATCGGAAACTAATAGCACCAAATTAGAAACCTATGTCGACTTATGTGCAGCATCTTTTTAAAAAACAAGAAAGAAAGTGCTATAGTCGGTCAAGTCTGACTATACGATACGCTCCACCACCTGTATAAAGACAAATATTTGCTAAATTTTGCCTGCAGACAAACATTTTCTCAAAACTTATTTATTAAAGCCGTTTCCATCGTTTGAACTTAAATGAGGACTAGGGTCAAATGTGGACCGATTATCTTGATTATCTAAATTGATTAAAGTATGCAAAAAAAAAACTCAAAGTTCTTATTATCTTCAGATTTACGAGCGTTTTGGTAATTTGTGTCTCACTTAGTGCGTTTTGACAGAAGAGTTCGTATGGGAGCTATGGTCGAATGTGAACCGATTTCAACGAAATTTTGTACAGTAATTTTGGTTTGCATAAGCAGTAATTGTTTTAAATTTCATGAAAATATATTGATTTTTGTGGCCAAAATATCAATTCCGGGAAGTGGGGCCTATGGGAGGTATCATAAATAATGGACCGATTTTGACGAATTTCAATAGCCATGGTCCCACTATCAAAAAAATAATCTGTTCCATATTTCATCAAATTATCTTTAAAATTGCGACCTGAAGTTTAATTACATGGTTTACATGGGGGTCCAGCCAGACGGACGGACTGACATCGCTAAATCAACTCAGAAAGTGATTCTAAGTCTATTGCTATACTAAAAGGTAGGTCTAAGATAAATATTTCTTTGCGTTAGATACACCAACACAAACTTATAATACCCTTTCCACCTATTCACAGTGGTTTACGGACGCTTTTTTTTGGAAATAATTCTGTAACTTTTGAACGACTGGAGATATTTGAATGAAATTTGACATGGTGGTAGTCAAGGAGTATTTGAGTTGGTTTTTAAAAGCACTGGTCCATGAGGGGTCGGGAGAGTGATTGATGGACCTTCAAAGTTGGTCACCTCGGGTGTTCGATTTTTTTAAAAATTCGCCAAAAATCCATTTATGTATGGATTGAAAAGAAATTTTAAACTTAAGTTGTCCTTGAGAAGATCTACAAAAAATATGCTTAAATGTGTCCTTTGGATTTCGAGATATTTGGGTAAAAAGGAATTTTTAGGTTGATTTTTTACCTCTTTTTTTAAGCTTTTTTTGATCTGGTGGACGCATCTGAGGACCAAAAATTTTTTAAGAATATTCTTTAAATTTGTAATAAAATTCTGAATAATTTTTGTGCAAGTTAGTTATAGAAATCTTCTTTTGTTTAAAAGTTAAAAATATTCAAAGTTGAAACTTACAAAAAATTTCGCTTTTTTTTTAGTTTTTCCCCAAAAGATAGCTATATTTTTTCACTAATAAAAAAATATTTTCTTAAGAAACATAAAAAGATTTTTAAAGTTTTTAAAAGAAAACATAATGAGAATGCGTATAAAACAAATTTCTTGCTAATTGGACTTTTGGTCCTCGCACATGTCCTCTCCAAAAAATGGCAATTTGTAAAAAAAAAAATTAGTTTAAACAAAAATTTCTCAAAAGGCAAAGCACCGATTTGAAAAAAATTATAATGTTCATATTTTCCAATATATCTGTTATTGATTAGAAAAGTTTTTTCTGAAACGCGCTGCAAATAGAGACAGTGTTGCCATATTTGTAAAAAAACTCATTTTTTGAAACACCTTTTTCCCCAGTTGGGAATTGGGGAATTTTTAAGTTAAAATTGGGAATTTTTTTTAGTCTATTGCTTTTACATCTTATTGGTCTACATTACTACAAAATTTCATTGTAATATCTTTATCCATGTCATTTCCACAGAATATCAAAGATTAAAAATATTTTCCTTAAAAAAGCAGAAAAACAATTTTTTTTTGTTTTACGATACAAAGTGTAAAAAAAGTAACGCACTTAAAAAAAACTTTTACTTAGTGCTAATCTCCTAGTCTTTCCCGATCTAATGATACTAAACATGTATATAAAGCATTAATACCGAGTCTTAAAAAACTCTGAAAAGTTTGGCCCCCGTAGCATTTTTACACTGTTTATTTAAATATAAGTGATGAATTTGTGCATATAAAGTTAATTATCATACTCAAATATTTCACTATTTTTAAGATGACAATGATCCTTCGCTAATAAACAAATATTTTCTTCAAAAAGATATAAATAGTTTTTTATTTTTTTAAAGAAAACATTATAAGAATGACTTAAAAAAATTTTATTCGATTTTGCCTTTTGTTCCAAGCTAAAAAATAAAATTTTAGTAAAAGATTCTAAATAAGTAAGTACGAGTAAGGCACCGATTTTGATAACAGTGTAAAGGTAATATATCCATAATTTGTAGCAAAAGTTTAATTAGAAGAGTACTTTTATAGTAACAGTGTGACAATTTATTTAAAATAAGATTTAAAGGCATTTTTCCGGTATTTAAAATTGGTGTATTTGAAAAAATTGCAAAATTATGTTAAGGTTATAGAATGTTTTTTAATGTGAAAGTTAATGCAATAGGTAAAAATTGTTACAACTTGGGTTTTTCATAATGGTCAGAAAGGATATGGTTACTCACCTCCATACAGGTAGGTTTTACGAGACGCACATATTGGTTGAGTTATATATGCACCTATTTTTAGAGGTAAAAAATACATTAATTCATTGATTTCTTTATTATTCTTTGGATACAGGTATATATAAAAAATGTTTTTTTTTAATATAAAAAAGAAAGTTTTAAATGTAACTGCTATTAACAGTTAAAACATCATGGCTATAACATTGGAATTTAAAGTGTTGTGCGATATTCTTTTTGAACAACCAAGCAGTTCGAGAGCAGAAAAAATTAAAATAATCATGCGATATGCTAAAAGTCAAACTAACTCCATGATTCTCAATAGTGAGGAAGACAAAGTCGTAAAATTTGTAAAGTTATTTGAACTTAAAATTAAGTCGGTTAATTACTGTTTAAAAAGATTTGAATCTAAATTTAAAGACTGGCTGAAGGACTCAATTGAGCTTAAAACTTCTGGTGCTGGAGCCCCTCTAAAAAACTATGATGATCTCGGAGAAAGATCTAAAAAGATGCGATTATCCGAAGTTCTTTCTACTCATTCGGATACTGAAATCAAAGATTCCTTTAAGGAAGTGCTCAAACGAAATAATCAACCAGCTGAAGCTAAACAAATAGCAGATATTCTCCCAGAGGCTTCTCCTAAACGTCTTAAGCGAATTATTAAGAGTATACCAACTCCTTCTTCTCAATCAGAATTTTCGGAGGAAGAAGCACTTGCTCTTATGCTCGAGTTGAAATTGAGTAAAAATAAATATATTAAACTCTGTAAGGCATTACGAGACAAAGGACACTCAATTTTACCAGGATATAATGCGTTATTAAAAACCAAAAAAAACTTAATACCAACAAACGTGATAGGAGACGAAAGTGCATCTGTGGATTTATCAAAATTATTGGAAAATACGGCATCAAGGCTGATATCTACTACATTGTCTGAAGAAGAAGCCAAGAAACTTGACAACAAGGACTTAACTTTAATATGTAAATGGGGATGTGACGGTTTATCTGGATTACCGGAATACAAACAATCAACATCTCATCAGAACACAAATGACTACAGAAGCGTTTTTATGGCATCCCTAGTACCACTAAGATTAAGAAAGAATCGTTCTGAACCATCCACATCAAAAGAGCGTACTGAATATGTGTGGGTTAACACATCTCCAGGATCAAAGGCATTTTGCAGACCGATCAGATTCGAATATTTAAAAGAAAATGCAGCAAGCACAAAAAATTGGGTTGATGATATCAAATATTCAATAGACAATTTGAGTCCAGTCTGCATAGACATACATGGATATTTGATTAATGTAAATTTTGAGCTTCAATTGACAATGATAGATGGAAAAGTAAGCAACGCTATAACGGAAACCCATTCAACTTGGAAATGCTCATTATGCGGAAAGAAGAAATCGGAATTTCTACAAACTTAAGAAGATGCATCAGCTAGTACTGCAATTAATCAAGAGGTTCTGGAATTTGGTATATCGCCCCTACATGCACGTATCCGATTTTTAGAATTTATGCTACATATAGCATATGATCTGAAATATAGGAATATACCTGATAATCAGCTAAAATCCGTGAGAAATAATAAGGAACTGATTGAAATGAGATCCAGTGAAAAAAAAAGGATTCAGGAAGAATTAAAAACTATGACGGGTCTAAACATAGACAAACCACTTGTAGGATATGGCAGTACAAACGATGGTAATACGGCCAGGCGATTCTTTGAAAATTATGAAACAACTTCAAAGATTACTGGAATTGATGAGGAAGTTCTTCGTAAATGTTACGTAATATTATCGGCAATAAATAGCAAATATCAAATAAATGCTGAAAAATTTCATTGCTATGCCCTCAACGCGTTAACTCGTATACGACATTTGTATCACTGGAAAGAAATTACACCAACAGTTCATAAAGTCCTTCAACATGGTCGTGAAATAATTGAATCAAATCTTCTCCCACTTGGTGAACTGACAGAAGAGGCCCAGGAAGCGCGGAATTCAGATTTCAAGTATATCCAACTATTTAATACCAGAAAATGCTCAAGAAAATCGCAAAATCAGGATCTAATAAATTATCTCTTGTTGTCTTCTGATCCTGCTCTATCAACGATAAGAAAGAAATGGTGGAGCAGTTATACAAAAACTTCTGAAAACGAACACCTGGAAGAGGTTCTTGATATAATAGATTGTACTGATTATTTTACTGAAAATAAAAATTAAGTAAATAACTACTTTTATATAAATATGTAATAAAAACTGTAAGTTTAAACTTTAACTACAAATACTTCAATAAAATGTATTTCACCTTTTAATATAAGTACAAATTATTTACATTTTGATATTTCATAAATCCTCATGATATTTTCTTTAAAAAAATAAAAAAATATTTGTTTGTTATCGAAGGATCATTGTCATCTTATAGTGAAATATTTGAGTATGATTATTAATTTTATATGCACAAATTCATCACTTATATTTAAATAAACAGTGTAAAAATGCTACGGGGGCCAAAGTTTTCAGAGTTTTTTAATACTCGGTATTAATGCTTTATATACATGTTTAGTATCATTAGATCGGGAAAGACTAGGAGATTAGCACTAAGTAAAAGTTTTTTTTAAGTGCGTTACTTTTTTTACACTTTGTATCGTAAAACAAAAAAAAATTGTTTTTCTGCTTTTTTAAGGAAAATATTTTTAATCTTTGATATTCTGTGGAAATGACATGGATAAAGATATTACAATGAAATTTTGTAGTAATGTAGACCAATAAGATGTAAAAGCAATAGACTAAAAAAAATTCCCAATTTTAACTTAAAAATTCCCCAATTCCCAACTGGGGAAAAAGGTGTTTCAAAAAATGAGTTTTTTTACAAATATGGCAACACTGTCTCTATTTGCAGCGCGTTTCAGAAAAAACTTTTCTAATCAATAACAGATATATTGGAAAATATGAACATTATAATTTTTTTCAAATCGGTGCTTTGCCTTTTGAGAAATTTTTGTTTAAACTAATTTTTTTTTTTACAAATTGCCATTTTTTGGAGAGGACATGTGCGAGGACCAAAAGTCCAATTAGCAAGAAATTTATTTTATACGCATTCTCATTATGTTTTCTTTTAAAAACTTTAAAAATCTTTTTATGTTTCTTAAGAAAATATTTTTTTATTAGTGAAAAAATATAGCTATCTTTTGGGGAAAAACTAAAAAAAAAGCGAAATTTTTTGTAAGTTTCAACTTTGAATATTTTTAACTTTTAAACAAAAGAAGATTTCTATAACTAACTTGCACAAAAATTATTCAGAATTTTATTACAAATTTAAAGAATATTCTTAAAAAATTTTTGGTCCTCAGATGCGTCCACCAGATCAAAAAAAGCTTAAAAAAAGAGGTAAAAAATCAACCTAAAAATTCCTTTTTACCCAAATATCTCGAAATCCAAAGGAGATAACCTACACATTTAAGCGTATTTTTTGTAGATCTTCTCAAGGACAACTTAAGTTTAAAATTTCTTTTCAATCCATACATAAATGGATTTTTGGCGAATTTTTAAAAAAGTCGAACACCCGAGGTGACCAACTTTGAAGGTCCATCAATCACTCTCCCGACCCCTCATGGACCAGTGCTTTTAAAAACCAACTCGAATACTCCTTGACTATCACCATGTCAAATTTCATTCAAATATCTCCAGTCGTTCAAAAGTTAAAGAATTATTTCCAAAAAAAAGCGTCCGTAAACCACTGTGCTATTGTGGTGAAGGGTATAATCATAGCATGATGAATTGCACAGTTTACGACTTAAATAATTTTAAGTAAATTTAAGTGGCGCCACCTGACGGAAATTAAAAAACCTCCGTCGGCTTATGCGCATTAACATTGCTAAAGATCATAACATGATGAAATGCACAGTATACGATTTAATAAATTTTGATTAATTTTAAGTGGCGCCACTTGTCGGAAATGTGACATACCAACTTAGAAAGCTTCGTCGGCTCATGTGCAGCAACTTTGCTAAAGATCATAATATCATCAAATACACAGTTTACAATTTAATTAATTTCAAGTAATTTTTAGTGGTGCCACCTGTCGGATATTGGTCATACTAACTTAGAAACCTTCGTCGGCTCATGCCCAACAAATTTTCTAAAGATCATTTTATGATCAAATGCATGATTTACTATTCTATAAAGCACATACAGACAATATTATGAAAACTATACACAATATGTCAATATAAAAAATTTCCATAGATTTTATAAACTTCAAAAAATGTGATAAATGAAGAATCGCTAGATTTTGAACAAAATTCACATAAACCATCTACTAAACAGTCCGAACAAGGCCCAAATATTTGGTTTCGATAGGTAAGCCCGTTCTTGACTTATAAAATAACAAGTCTGTGTCATCTTCTTTGCTTCTGTTTAGAATACCAATCGTACGTTTGAGTACAAAACAGCCTCAGAAACGTTTGCGAAAAGTTCTTTATGGCTTAAGTATCACAGAAACCGATTATTGTCTTTATTTTTAGATTTTTATGATCTTTATTTTTGCAAAAGATGTTGATTAACAATGCACGGTTAAATTAAATAAGATCAAATCACTCAGCAAACGTTTGCGAATAGTTTGTTAAGTATTACAGAAGCCTTTTTATGATATTAGCTTTTGCAAAAGATGTTGATTTACAATGCCCAGTTAAATTAAATTAAATCAGATCAAATCACTCTGCAAACGTTTGCGAAAAGTTTTTGTTCTGAGCAAACGTTTGCGAAAAGTTTTTGTTCTGAGCTTTTCGGATTTAGTTCCTCTGTTTTTCGATTAATAAAAAACATGCAAAGTATATTACTGTGATTTAAATCGAATTGATGCCCTGTCTAAAGAAGTCTTCTCAGACTTAAGTTCTTTACTCATACTAAATTGTATCTAAGGCTGACTTAAATCTCGAGCTATTTAAACATTATGAATTTGATTGTAATAAACAAAGACTATTAAAGCAAAGTATATATATATATAATTCCCCGACAACATTCCAATTGGAACAAGGGGTACTTCTCTCAGACAATGAGCTGCATCCGATTCCATTTTTAGACTCATTGAAAGGGACCTACGTTTTAACGCCGGCTCTGAACAGCAAATGCATTAGTTACAGAAGGTTTATATAGCCTAATACTCAATAACCAGTGGCTAGCTGAGTTATGAGATGAACCGCCGCTTTTTTGAAAATTTATTTTTTCAAGTGAGTTTGGCCAGGGACTTGGGCCTCGGATGACTAACCTGCGGTTCACACATTAAAGCAAACACTCTATAATAAAAGATGTTGCACTTTCGTATATTGATTTGCCGTATGGTCGTTTTGAAAAATCCCATAAAGAAGAGAGTATACTGCTTTTACTGCAATTCGAAAATCACTAATCGAGACGATTATCCAACGAAAGAAAGCTAAGGCACACACATGTGCTTATGAAATGAATGTTTTTTTGTGAGTTTGTGTGTTTTGTGTGACAAGAAACTCTGAAAAATGGTCTATTGATTAGGTAGGTTTCGGGGTCCACTATAAACCCCTATATCAAAATATAGCACAACGTTAGATTGGCTGAGTTGTAATGTCCTTACAAATAAATATATTATCTGATAAGTCTCTGGATTCTGCGATTCCTCAATTCAACATCAGCCCTTGATTGGGGCAGATCTCTGAATAAGGACATACCAGGAAACTGTAAAAGAGACGAGTTAACAAGACTTCGCAATATCTTACAAATTTCAGATGAACTAGAATCTTTTGGCTACCTCTATCCATATCCAAATTCATATCATTTGGTTATATTTTGCAAATACCTCACTTTCAGGAATGAAATGAATGGCTACAAATTTCAGTATAGTTTAATGAAATTTTGAAGAAATATTACTTATATAAAGACAAATCACTGTACCAAGTTTGTTGAAATCACTCCATACTTGATCATAGTTCTCATATAACCCCTTTTATCAAAAGCTACTTAAATGCAACAAAACTCGATGTTTTGATTGTTTTTGTAATCTTAACTATAGAGACCAACTAGTAATGAGAAATAAAAGTTATTAAAGAATTTATATAATGTGCTTATGGTCACTAGAGGGTTAATGAACACGGAATATAATAAGGTCCCATCATGTTCTTATACTTACTTATCCAATATAGAGGAGTACATGCTTTTTGAAAAAGTCAATGAACTTTATAGCTAAAACTAAAATAAAATAATAACCAAAAAATCTTAAAGTATTTCCTAAGACACATATTTTTTTAACTACAAATAACTAAAATAAAACTTTTTAAATCTTTAAAATATAACTAAAATTTCAATGAGAGCTAGAAGAAAACAAAAAAATCATAAAAAACTGAAAATAAATCTAAAAAATAATGACTACTAATTATAGAATTGTGGGTTGGAATTCAAGTCTATAAACTGACCATGTTCAAGCATTTGGTCTTTTTAGCATTCGAATTTCGAACATGATGTAAATGTTGTTTCAACATTTAAGGTAAATTGTTTTATTACCCACAATCAGTATTACATGGACGATTGCTATTTTTTCTACTTTTTCGCATATATTTTTTTTTTATATTTTTTTAAGCATATGGTGGCAGTGGAATATTTAAAATTGAAAATGACAAGTAATTAAAAATAAAATTAAATAATTTTTTTTATTTCGTTTGAAAAAAATTAAGCTTTGTAAATAAAGTCAGTGTCATTTTGGCGCTAATAAGTAAATTTCACTACAAGTACACAATAGAATTTCCACCTAAATAGAAATAGAAGAAAAAAAAAAAAGAAAATTGTGTCAATAAAACCATAGAAATGCTACATTAACCTAGAGCTTTTCTAACTATAGCGAAAATATTGATTTGGGTACGACAGAAATTAGAATGAAACGTGAAATGAATAGATTTAACAAAGTAGAATACAAAAGGTGTCAAAGCTAAATAGTTTTTGTTAACACTTTTAGGACCATTGTTGCTTAAAGGCAACATTTTGGAAATTAAAAAAAAAAAATAACTTATACAGTACAACTTCGATTGTCCGGACATGGGCTAGTTCGGACACTTTTACATTTCAAACAATTTAAACAGTCCGGGCGGGCCCTCCAATAACATTTTTTTCTTAAAACTTTTTCTATAGAATTTTTTTTTTTTCAAAAATTTTTCTATAGAAAATTTTTTTATCAAAAATTTTTCTATAGAAAATTTTTTTTTTATCAAAAATTATACTAAAGAAATTTGTTTATCAAAAATTTCTCTATAGAAAATTTTTGTATCAAAAATTTTTTTACAGAAAATTTTTCTATCAAAAATTTTTCTATAGAAAATTTTTTTATCAAAAATTTTTCTCTAGAAAATTTTTTTATCAAAAATTTTTCTCTAGAAAATTTTTTTATTACAAATTTTTATCAAAAATTTTTCTACAGAAAATTTTTATCAAAAATTTTTCTATAGAAAATTTTTATCAAAAATTATTCTATAGAAAATTTTTATCAAAAATTTTTCTAAAAAAAAATTTTTATCAAAAAATTTTCTATACAAAATTTTTTTATCAAAAAATTTCTATAGACAATTTTTTTTATCAAAAACTTTTCCATAGAAAATTTTTTTATCAAAAATTTTTCTATAGAAAATTTTTTTATCAAAATTTTTCCATGGAAAATTTTTTTATCAAAAATATTTCGATGGAAAATTTTTTTATCAAAAATTTTTCTATAGAAAATTTTTCTATAAAAAATTTTTCTATAGACAATTTTTTTATCAAAAATTTTTGGATAGAAAATTTTTTGACAAATTTTTTCTATAGAAAATTTTTTGTCAAATTTTTTCTATAGAAAATTTTTTCATCAAAAATTTTCTATAGAAAATTTTTTCATCAAAAATTTTTCTATGGATTTTTTTTAAATCAAAAATTTTTCAATAGAAAATTTATATAAAAAATCTTTTTTTATCAAAATTTTTCCATGGAAAATTTTTTTATCAAAAATATTTCGATGGAAAATTTTTTTATCAAAAATTTTTCTATAGAAAATTTTTATATAAAAAATTTTTCTATAGACAATTTTTTTATCAAAAATTTTTGGATAAAAAATTTTTTGTCAAATTTTTTCTATAGAAAATTTTTTGTCAAATTTTTTCTATAGAAAATTTTTTCATCAAAAATTTTCTATAGAAAATTTTTTCATCAAAAATTTTTCTATGGATTTTTTTTAAATCAAAAATTTTTCAATAGAAAATTTATATAAAAAATCTTTCCATAGAAAATTTTTATCAAAAATTTTTGTATAGACAATTTTTATTAAAAATTTTTATCAAAAATGTTTTTAAAGAAAATTTTTATCAAAATTTTTTTTAAAGAAAATTTTTATTAAAAATTTTTTTATAGAAAATTTTTATCAAACATTTTTTTATAGAAAATTTTTATCACAATTTTTTTTATAAAAAATTATTATCAATAAATTTTCTAGGAAAATTATTATCAAAAATTTTTCTATAGGAAATTTCTATCAAAATTTTTTTATATAGAAAAATTTTTGATAAAATAATTTTCGATAGAAAAATTTTTGAAAAAAAAAAATTCTATCAAAAATATTTTATATAAATTTTTATTTTCATAAAAAATTTTTATATAGGAAATTTTTATCAAAGATTTTTCTATAGAAAATTTTTTTAACAAAAATTTTTCTAAAGAAAACCTTTTTACTAAAAATTTTTCTATAGAAAATTTTTTTATCAAAAATTTTTCTATAGCAAATTTTTTTTATCAAAAATTTTTTTATAGAAAATTTTTTTATCAAAAAATTTTCTATAGAAAATTTTTATCAAAAATTTTTTTATAGAAAATTTTTTTATCAAAAATTTTTCTATAGAAAAGTTGTTTATCAAAAATTTTTCTATAGAAAAGTTGTGTATCAAAAATTTTTCTATAGAAAATTTATATCAAAAATTTTTCTATAGAAAATTTTCTCATCAAAAATTTTTCTATATAAAATTGTTTTTACCAAAAATTGTTCTATAGAAAATTGTTTTATCAAAAATTTTTCTATTGAAAATTCTTTAATCAAAAATTTTCTTCAGAAAATTTTTTTAGCAAAAATTTTTTAATAGAAAATTTTTTATCAAAAAATTTTCTATAGATAAGTTTTTATCAAAAAATTTTCTATAGATAAGTTTTTTATCAAAAAATTTTCTATAGACAATTTATTTATCAGAAATTTTTCTATAAACAATTTTTTTTATCAAAAATTTTTCTAAAGAAAATTGTTTTATCAAAAATTTCCCAACGAAAATGATGTAGGCTATATATAGTCAGAAGAAATGGTGCCAAACGGGTTAAGCTACAATACATTATAGTTCGAGAGTTACTTCAAAAAATATTAAAGCAACTTTAACATGAATTAAATAGATTTTCTTAAAAGTCTTCAATCGTAAGGTCAAACCTTCAATTTCCAAGGACACACTTTTATATTTTTACATGCATTACAAACATTAGAATAAGCTTATAATGCCTTTCCCACCTAAAATTACGCTTAGTATAAAAAGAAATCAATAATGGTGCTAAAAGGGTTAAACTTCTATCTACTACTGTTTAAGAGTGACCGTTAGAAATATTAACGCAATTTTAACATGAATTAAATAGATTTTTTTGAAAGTCTTCAATCTCCAGGTCAATAGTTGAAACCTTCAATTTACAAAGACAACATGTCATAGGAAAACATACACAAATGACTTGGCCCAGAGTGAGAGTGATTGAGCAAGAAAAGACCTATTGTACTGAAATCAATGGTGACGACATCAAACCCATATCAAAACTGCAATCGGTAATAGAATTTGTGTAATTCAATTGAGTATTTTATTTATTTGTTCAGAATATTGTCGATTTGAATTACAATATTTGTATTTTTTGCGGTTTTTCATTTAATTTTCTTTTAACACTCTGTGACAAGTTTTTTCTCATATCATTTAGTTTCTTCTATTTAAAACCTATTTCAAATATTTTACAAGTATTGTTTGCCTTTATTTTTATTATTAGCATTGAGTTTAAATTTCCGTTAAATAATTTTTTTTTTCAGCAAAAGTTAATTTTCATTTTTTTTCTAGCCCAATAATACATTACTAAATTTCTGTTGTCATAAAAGGTGTCTAGTGTAAGTAGTAGTTTTTTTTTATTTCTATTTTCTATTTTTATCTAGTCATTATAAATTTATAGACATCACGTTGTGGTAACACGTTTCAATATGCCCATATATTGCGGAAAATGGCAAAAAATCTACACAAAAAAGAAAGAAAGGAAAATATGTTAAAAAGCCTAAAATGACACGCAGTTTTGAAATTATGTCTATTTTTTAAATGATTCTTTTCAGTTACTGAACGGAAGGAAATGACGAGCCTTAGACAGTTATATAATATTTTTTCAATACTTTTTTTTAGCTAAATATAAATAACATTTTCCCATATTGAAAATTGATATGTATCTCTTGATAGGGGTAAGAGAGGATGATGAGGTTTATTAATAGATTTCAAATCGTTTGGATAATTTCTGTTAAGAATAGAAAATAAAAATAACTTTTTGTTAAATCCTCCTTTTACAAATACCTTAAAATTTGTTTAATCTAATTATTGAATTGTTTAATAACACTAGTCACATGATTTTAAAAACAATGAATTTTTTCAATTGGTCGATTTTTGAAATTTTTTGTATTTATAGCTTTCAACAAAATTTAAAATTTTTAAAAAGGCTAGGCTATATTTTATTATATCTTTAGAATGGTTATTCGATTATATAATAGATTAGTGAATAAATTTAGCTTTAAGTCGCCTTAAACCAATTTTTATAAGTTAAACGGATTCTGAACTATTTTCTCTATAAGAGGCCCCTAAATTTAAGGAAACAATCAACAACAAAAATGTACCCAACATCTTACAACAAATGTTCGGGAAATTTATCAATTTTGCTGCTACCTAACCGGTGTTAAGAATCATTTATAGCAGAGGTCGGCACAAGGAGAACTGAACAAAAAACCGTAGGCAGAGTTGCCGTATTTTATATTTTTAACTAAAATTTGTAAAATTTTTGTATTAAACATTTTTTTATGGAAAATTGTTTTATCAAAAATTTTCGGTAGAAAATTCTGATGCTTTAAAAATAAAGTTTATTACTTACTTTTTTATTACTTTTTTTAAATTTTTTACTTTATTTTTATTACTTTTTTTAAATTTAAAAAAAAAAATTTTCTGTAAAAAATTTTTTTATCAAAAATGTTTTAATAGAAAATTTTTTTTTTTATCAAAAATTTTTCTATTGAAAATTTTTTTTATTAAAAAAGTTTCTGTTAAAAATTTTTCTATAGAAATTTTTTTTATCCCAAAATTTTCCAATCCCTATATAGATATTTTCAGTATAAATATATTTTTTATCAAAAAATTTTCTGTATAAAAATTGTTCTATAAAAAATTTTTGTAAAAAGGTTTATCAAAATTTTGGGACATCAAACATTTAGTTAACAAGTTTTACTGTAGTGTATTGCACTAAGATTCCAATTCATTACAATTATTTATTATTGTAATAAATAGTTTTTTGATAAAATCAAAAAATGTTGTTGGGGAAACCTTTCCTCGACGCGTTTCGATGGTTGGTTAGGCCATCTCATCAGGAGGATTATCCCTTATTCTAGACAGAGCGTAAACCACACATTTTGTATAATTTGAGGGAATGAATAAATAAGAATTACTATTGTGTTGCTTTCGCTCTGTCCAGAATTAGGGATAATCCTCCTGATGAGATGGCCTAATGGGAAAGGTTTTCCCACCAACATTTTATACTTTTATCAAAAAACTATTTACTACAATAATAAATAATTGTAATGAATTGGGATCTTAGTGCAATACACTGCAGTAAAACTTTTTAAAAATTTTTTCCATTGGAAATTTTTCCACAGAAAAATATTTTCATCGAAATCTTTTCTACAGAAAAAATATTTTATCAAAATCTTCTTTATAGAAAAATAGCTTTATCGAAAATTTTTCTATAGAAAAATATTTTTAACGAAAATTTTTCTATAGAAAAATAACATTTTGCTATACAAAAATATTTTTATCGAAAATTTTTCTATAGAAAAATATTTTTATCGAAAATTTTTCTATAGAAAAATATTTTTATCGAAAATTTTTCTATAAAAAATATTTTTTCGAAAATTTTTCTATAGAAAAATATTTTTATCGAAAATTTTTCTATAGAAAAATATTTTTATCTAAAATTTTTGTATAGAAAATTATTTTTATCGAAAATTTTTGTATAAAAAAATATTTTTATCGAAATCTTTTTTATAAAAAATTTTTTTATCGAAAATTTTTCTATAGAAAAATTTTTTTATCGAAAACTTTTCTGTAGAAAAATTTTTTTATCGAAAATTTTTCTATAGAAAAATTTTTTTATCGAAAATTTTTCTATAGAAAAATTTTTTTATCGAAAATTTTTCTATAGAAAAATTTTTTTATCGAAAATTTTTCTATAGAAAAATTTTTTTATTGAAAATTTTTCTTATCGAAAATTTTTCTATAGAAAAATTTTTTTACCGAAAATTTTTCTATAGAAAAATTTTTTTATCGAAAATTTTTCTATAGAAAAATTTTTTTATCGAAAATTTTTCTATAGAAAAATTTTTTTATCGAAAATTTTTCTATAGAAAAATTTTTTTATCGAAAATTTTTCTATAGAAAAATTTTTTTATCGAAAATTTTTCTATAGAAAAAATTTTTTATCGAAAATTTTTCTATAGAAAAATTTTTTTATCGAAAACTTTTCTATAGAAAAATATTTTTATCGAAAATTTTTCTATAGAAAAATATTTTTATCGAAAATGTTTCTATAGAAAAATATTTTTATCGAAAATTTTTCTATAGAAAAATATTTTTATCGAAAATTTTTCTATAGAAAAATATTTTTATCGAAAATTTTTCTATAGAAAAATATTTTAATCGAAAATTTTTCTATAGAAAAATATTTTTATCGAAAATTTTTCTATAGAAAAATATTTTTATCGAAAATTTTTCTATAGAAAAATATTTTTATCGAAAATTTTTCTATAGAATTTTTATCGAAAATTTTTCTATAGAAAAATATTTTTATCGAAAATTTTTCTATAGAAAAATATTTTTATCGAAAATTTTTCTTTAAAAAAATATTTTTTTATACATAGAAAAAAAAATTATATAACTAAATTAAATATTTTTATCGAAAATTTTTCTATAGAAAAATATTTTTGCCGAAAATTTTTCTATGGAAACATATTTTTTTTCGAAAATTTTTTATCGAAATTTTTATCAAAAATTTTTCTATCGGAAATTTTTTATCGAAAATTTTTCTATAGAAAAATATTTTCATCGAAAATTTTTTTATAGAAAATTATTTTTATTGAAAATTTTTCTATAGAAAAATATTTTTATCGAAAATTTTTCTATAGAAAAATATTTTTATCGAAAATTTTTCTATAGAAAAAAATTTGATTTAAAATTTTCTATAGAAAAATTTTTTTATCGAAAATTTTTCTATAGAAAAATATTTTTATCGAAAATTTTTCTATAGAAAAATATTTTTATCGAAAATTTTTCTATAGAAAATATTTTAATCGAAAATTTTTCTATAGAAAAATATTTTTATCGAAAATTTTTCTATAGAAAAATATTTTTATCTAAAATTTTTCGATAGAAAAATATTTTTATCGAAAATTTTTCTACAGAAAAATATTTTTATCGAAAATTTTTCTACAGGAAAATATTTTTATCGAAAATTTTTCTTTAAAAAAATATTTTTATCGAAAATTTTTCTTTAAAAAAATATTTTTTTTATCGAAAATGTTTCTATACATAGAAAAAAAAATTTATCGAACATTTTTGCTTTAGAAAACTTTTCTATAGAAAAAAATTTTTATTGAAAAATTTCGCAGAAAAATATTTTTATCGAAATATTTTAAAGAGAAAAATATTTTTATCTAAAAAATATTTATACAGAAAAATATGAAATTGTTTAGTATTAGTATTTATTTCTGTTTCAAAAAATATTCCCAATTCGTTTACATTTATTTTAAACATTGTTTACAAAAATAAAGGTATCGTGGCAACAATGTTTGAGATTATATTTCTTTGTACTCTCGAACCGTACATTTTTTTTAAAATCATTCAGTTAAAATTTGAATGTTAACAGAGTTGGTTGGTGCCGTTTTGTTAAGGAAAAGACAAAAACAACATAGGCAAGAAACAAATCAAAATCCAATTTATAGCAACAAAATACATGGCTCGAGGGAACAAAGAAATATTATCTCGAACATTGTTGCCACGACATTATTATTTCTGTAAACATTGGGAATATTTTTGTAAATATTGGGAATATTTTTCAAAACAGAAATAAATTCTAATATTAAACAATTTTAGATTTTTATATTTTTATAAATATTTTCGACCGGAAAATTTTTGATAAAAAAATTTGATAGAAAAATTTTTGATAAAAAATTATTTTAAAAAAGTTTTTGATAAAAAAATTTTTTATAGAAAAATTTTTGATAAAAAATTGTCTATAGAAAAATTTTTGATACAAAAATTTTTTATAGAAAAAATTTTGATAAGAAAATTTTTTATAGAAAAATTTTTAATAAGAAAATTTTTTATAGAAAAATTTTTAATAAGAAAATTTTTTATAGAAAAGTTTTTAATAAAAAAATAGAGAAAAAGTTTTCTATAGAAAAATGTTTGATAAAAATATAAAAAAATGTAGAAGACTTTTTCTTTTTAAAACGTTAGAACTACATATTGAAAAAAAAAATAACTATTTTAGTAAAAAGTATAAAAAAATGGCAACTCTGCCGACTGTTTTTATGTTCTGTTCTCTTTTTGCGCCGACCCGTGATAATAACACAAGGAAATTGACTTTAAATAGTCAAATTAACAAAAAGAAAAAAAGGCTTGACTGTAGTTTAATTTTATTTACAAGTGTTATTGACAACTTTGATTTTCTTTAAAAAATTGTAACTGCAACTTTAATTTTCTAGAGAAAAGTCTTCTTTAAATTTCATTTGCATTCTTTTCACCTGTTCCCATAAACATTTCTAAACTTTCCAAATTAATTTGATTTTCGTCTTCCTTCAGTTCTGGTTTAATTTTTATTTTCCCACAACTTCAGCAAAACTTTACCACTAAAAGATAAAAACTTTTTACGCACTAAACTATAACTACAAAAACTTTATTAAATATCAAAGTTTTCTTGTTCTTTGAAGTTACTGTCAAAGGTCTTTGCACCGAAAAGCTGCAGTTTTACTGCAACACCAACGGCAACAATAAGGGCGAAAGTAATTAATGGAAAAGCTTAACAACCCTTAAATAAAACTAAACACTCCCTTGGGAATTGACAATGACTTAATTAGATATAATTAACAAATACATAAATTAATAAATGATTTTTTGTTGTTATTATATTAGAAGTCATATAAATAAAAAAACTTTTTTATTATAAAACTATAGGATAGGCAAACGCCTACACTAAAAGAATAAATTTTAAATATTTGTTTCCCTTGAACGCTACACCCCCTCTATACCTGCAACACCCCTCACCTACTTTATATTAATTTTAGATTTATTACAAAAGTGCATTGTCCTTTTAAAGCTTTAACAAATACATACATACATATACATTTTTTTGTCGGAAATGCATTTTGTACTAAGAGTTAGTTTTTCTTTTTATTTTTTTTTTCGTATATAGTTTTAACTATCTGGTTGCACGCAACAGCGGTTTAGCTCCACTTTTTTTTACAACAACTCTATATATTATTTACCTCAAACTTGCTTACACTTCTGTGTTCTGAACTTAAGGGATTTTCTCGTAGCTTTTGCATTTGTTTATTTTTAGCCAAGACAATTTATTACCTCAAGTTCAAGGGATGAGTCCCGTCTAGAGCTTAAATGTAATATTTCCATTTTTTGTATATTTTTTCTTAAAAAGGGGTGGTTGCATTGAACTTTATGTCTTTTTTGCTTAAAGGTGGGTGTTTGAAAGTTAATAGTTGGTTTAGTTTTTAAGTGAATTATTAATGATAACAATTATGTATTTAATACTTTTTTTCAAATTATATACAGGGTGGCCCAGAAAGACCGAAGTGGTGTGAATTGCTTATAACTTTTTATTTAAGAGATATTTTTTTAATTTTTTTTTTAAATACATTAAATTTATGGGGAATATTTTTGGATTAGTGGTATGTTGTTAATTTCTTCTCGAATATTGGTTTTTAACTCCTCAATAGTCCTAGGCTTATTAACATAAACTTTTCCTTTTAAATAGCCCCAAAGAAAACAGTCTGGAGCGGTTAAATCCGGGGACCGCGGAGGCCAATTAAAATTTGCGGATGGTTTTCCACGGATGGTTTTCCACGGCTGGCCTTACAAAATTTTGCAACATGGCCCGATATCGATCAGCATTGACGGAAATGGCGACACCTTGTTCATTTTCAAAAAAAAAAAAAAAAATGGGCCAATGATCCTTTCTGAAGAAACACCGCACCAAACGGTACACTTAACTGGGTGCAATTGTCGTTGATGAAGTACTCTCGGGTTTTCCGTAGCCCAAATCCTACAGTTTTGCTTGTTAACGAACCCATTTAATTGAAAATGGGCTTCGTCACTCATTTTTAAGTTATGAATAAAATTTGGATTCTCTTGTGCTTTTTGCTGGAAATAAATTGCATAGTCAAGTCGTTGCTGGTAATCTGTTGGTTTCAATTCTTGGACAAGTTGAATTTTGTATGGAAACAATCCTATGGTGTGCAAAATTCGCTGCAGCGACGTTCTTGAGAGGCCCAGTTGTGACGAACGTCTCCTGGTTGATGTTTCTGGATCCTCCCGAATACTCTCCTGTACCACTTGAATATTGTCAGCCGTGTGGACAGTTCGGTGTCTGCCGGGACCAGGAAGGTTCCTTACTGCTCCTTGTTCTCGAAAATTTGCAACCAGACGGTTCATTGTTGACTGAGAGGGTGAAACCCGCACATTAAATTGACGACGGTATGCACGCTGAGTCAACACAATGGACCGTTGATTTGAAAAGTAAATTTCAACAATTTGGGCACGTTTTTCAATTGCGTATTGCTGCATTATAAATTATCCAAGTCTTCTTTACAAAATATTGAAAAGAAAAGAAAACAAAAATTATAATAAAAAAGTTATAAGGAATTCACACCACTTCGGTCTTTCTGGGTCACCCTGTACAATATATCACAATCACATATATCTGTTATGTAAAGGTGTGTAATTTTCCAATTAAGAATTTCTTGTAGAACAAAATACAAATACGTACCTTTTTATTTGATGAATGGTTAATTACATATTTTATTTAAAGACTTAGCTAGCAAATATTAGACATGGGCAAATCCGTCATTTCTTGTACTTAAATGTATCCCATTGTCGTTCTACACTAGATAGCTTTGCACAGATTTTAGGGAATATTAGCCCGTCGATTGTGCTATCGAATGGCATTTGTTAATTTACATACTTGCTTTGGAGGAAAAAGATATTCGCTTTTAAAGTGCTGTGACGGACGCTACAAAAAATGGAAGTGACTAAATAATAGAAAATTTTATCAAGTCGGTCATAGTAATAAAAAAAAAAATTGTAAATACATTGAAGATTGAGAAAAATCAGAGGATTCCAAAACAGCTATAATAAAATATTTTTAAGTTTCCAGTTTCACCAAAACTCCATTAATGTACTGTTGCGGACGCTACGTGACGGACGATAGAGTTTTTACTTGAATGTTTTTTATAAGGAAAAAATTCATATTTAAAATTTTTGTTAAGGATTGAAAATAAGAATTGAAAATAATGGTTTTATTTGTTCCCGAATTTCATCTCCTGCCTTTTAATGTTCGCTTTTAAAAAATGCGATTTTTGGGCACAATTTGATATTTCAGAAAAAGGCCGCATATACATATATTTTTTTAAAGTTTTACATTTTTACATCTTAATTTTCAACTCAAGAACGCTGCCGCTAGCTGTTAGAGTGTCCCAAAAACCAAAAAAAACATTTTTTTAAAGCATCAAATTTGCCCACTGTATGTTTGTTTTAACACTTAATACCTTAAATTTAGTCTGTGGATATAGACAGTGTTATTGCTTTATGAATAAGACAGACATGTATTCGTAAATTTTGTATTTAATAAATATCATTTAAAAAAAATATATATACTGTGACGGACGCTATACACTTTTATTTATATATTATTCTGTAAAATGCATATTAACATCTATATATTTTTAGCCTAAAGTAAAGCATACTATAAGATCTCTTTACGAACCAAGTTCAATTGGAGAAAAAAGAAAAATTGCACTAGTCAAATTAAAAAAAAAACATTTATTTCTGTGACGGACGCTACAAACTGAGTCCTTTTTTACTTGGCGTTATTTATATCACTCCAATTACTTCCGATGGGTTTTTTTACATCTAATTGTACAAACTTAGGCAGACTTTCAGCCCCTACTGAAACTTGATACCTAAATTGATGTTTTTGCGATTTTTGTGAACTTTTAAAAAACCTTTTATTTTAAAAAATTTATAAAAACTCGAGATGGGTGCAAATAAAGACCTGTCATTCTCGAAGAGAGCAATCAAAAAATATATCCATTATATATTCTGAAGGATCAATATATGCTAAATTTTTTCGTAAATACAAATACTTGATCTTGACAGTTTTGAAATTTTGTCCTTTTTTTTTTAATGTTTTTCGGATTTGCCCATATGTAATGGTGGGGTTAATCAAAAATGCTTCATTAATTTACTAAAAAGGGTTATGGTAATGGTAAACAATTAAATAAGTTGTCCACAACATTAGACATAACATAAAGTTACCCCTGGCAACCAACTGTGGGAATTAATGCAAATTTATATGTGCAGTATGAGATAATGGTATAATATACATAAATTGCTAATATAAAAATTTTGGTTTTTATAGAAAAGTTGTCGGAAGTTTGTTATTCTATACAGAAAAGGTATTGATAACTTTGATTTTCTATAAAAAAGTTATCGACAAATTTAATTTTCAAAAGAATTTTTATTTTAAAAAAATTATAGGATATCAAACATTTTATTGAAAAGTTTTACATAAGTGTATTGCACTTGTTTTCCAAGAAATTAAAATTATTTATTATTGAAATAAACAGTTCTTTTTTTTAACCAAAAATTTTGGTTGGGACAATCTTTTCTCGACATCTTTTATTAGGCCACCAATGTTAGAAGTATCTCTAATTATAAATGGAACGAAAGCTACTAATTATTTCAAAATTGCGAGACAAAATAAATACGAATTATAGTGTCTATGCAAAATATCAAAATAGAGCCAGGATTATTATCTAAAGAGAATTAAAAAAACAACATTTTTCAGTTTTATCTTTTCTTTACTTCCCACAGCAAAAAAGTTAGCGAAAAAACTTTATAAAAGTTATCGGATACTTTGACTTACTGGATGTCCATGTAATATTGTAATCACATTTTTTTTTTAATTTAGGACCAGTATTCAGGAGATAAACCTACTAATGCAACGTATTGTGTTGGTACTAGAAAAATAGGAAGGGGGATAGGAGGAGTAGTTTTTGTGAACATTTTAATTATCTTAATTGTAAGTGGAAGGGAAAACTTCTGCGGGAAGCTAACTCCACATACGAACACCACGGCTAAAGAACAAATTTTCTCTTATGTGTTGCTGGCAAATCGACAACGAAGGGATGAGCTCTAACAGATAAACGAGTGTTGCATATGAAAGTTCGAGTTTCAGGAACAAGTTTCCTAATTTGGTTAGAGCACATTCCAAAGTAGTAACGATAAAACAGTGAAACACAACCCACACTGCGACGGTGTGCAAGTGAGTCAATAGAGTTGGATATCCTACTGTCACCAATAAGCACCTAAGCCCTCGTCTACACTAGGTGTGGTTAGTCCAACGAACATCACACTGAATTCTCATACCCAGAACATCAAGAGCGTCTGATTCCTAAAAGTTAACACTATCTATGAAAACAGATGAAGTAACAAGAGCAAAAAATTTTTTATTTTTTCTTTTAAGAATGACTAATTCTTTCTATTAAAAACTTCTTTAAAGACGTAATAACAATAAAAAGTGTCATAAAATTATATTCTTTATAGGAAAACTGTTATATGAAAGTTGTGCTAAAATAATTTATATAGAAAAACTGTCATAACAAAATGTTCCCTATAAAAAAATTAACACGCAAAAATGATCTAAATTGGAAAACTGTTAGACACAATCATTCTTCATAGGAAAACTATTATACAAAAATATTCTCTATAAGATAACTGTTGTACATAATATTTTCTATAGAACAACTGTTATATAAAAGTATTCTCTATAGGACAAATATTATGTATATGAAAAAATTATCTGTATGATAACTATTTTATAAAAGTATTCTCTGTAGGAAAACTATTTTACAAAAGTATTTACTATAGGAGAACTGTTATACAAAGTATTCCTTATAGGAAAGCTATTTTACAAAAGTATTCTCTATAGGATAACTGTTATACAGTTTATATTTTTTTTCCTTTTATAGAAAATTTTGAAAATGTTCAATAAAAATGGAAAATGGTTTTAAGATTTTGGTATCAACACTAATCTAATCCATATTTAAAAGAAGGATGAAAGATATGCTTTTTAAAATATCCTTGAGTAAACGACATAATTGATTTCAATTTTTCTCCAATACATGATTAAAAAGAACATATATATATAGGATATACGCTGAAAGTTTCATAAAACTCTGATAACCGTGTCAAAAGTTATAGGCATATAAAATGGGTATGTTTTGAAAAAAATCTTGAAAAAACGAACTTTGGACCACTATAAAATCTAAATAAATGTATAAGTTAGAGGAATGTATTTACAAAATTTCATCGAAATAGGAGATGGTGTGGTTCGCATGTGTTCGAAAATTTTTAATTTGTAAAATTTTAAAGTAATCAAAATTTTCGAAAATTTAGACTGTTACAGTAACAATCAAATATTGTGTTTAATTACTTATTAATAATTTTTATAAAGAGCTCCAGCGTTATCGAAAGCTCTAAACTAAAGAACATTGAAACTGAGGAAAAGATTAAATTTATTATAGATAATTTTTCTTTGGTTAATTAAAGATATGAAAAGGAAAGACAACTTTGTTATAGAAAAGGAAAGCTATTGATAAGTTTTTAATAGAAATTTAAAACCAACGATAACTATTGTATAGAAAAGCAAAGTTATCGATGTCCTTTCAATAGAAAAGTCAAATTATCTATAAAGTTTCAGTAGAAAATCAAAGTTATCGAAAACTTTTTAATAGTAAATTTAAGTTGTCGTGGAAAGCTCTAAGGAAAATCGAAGTTTTCAAAATAATCGATTATTTTTAGAGATCTTCTAAGTTATACATTTTTTATAGACTAGTTTTTGATTAGTTTTCTATAGAAATTTAAATGTAATGTTATATGTATTTCATCACTTTCAATATGTATTACATTGTACTCATTTACATTAATAATTTTTAATACAATATTTTCATTTTTTTTTCTCTTTTATCTATTTTAAATGGAACTCATTAACAATTAGCATTGAGAAACAACAATTAGGTCACTAACAGATTTGAAAGCATTTGCTATTTGTGGATTAGCATCCCCATACTAAAAATTTACAATTTACACTGCATCGAACATTTTGTTTGGTTCCAAGTGCAATTGCAATACAACTCATACAAACATGTACGAGTATGTAATTCAATTAGCAGCGAAGGCAATACAATTTTGTTGCAAATACTTTTTATGTTGAAAGAAAATAAAATTAAACAAAATGCAATAATGTGTAACATTATGAATTTTTTTTAACTATTTGTCTTTCAATTTGCCAATAAATATGTAATTATTTGCATGTAATTGTTAAGTCACTTGGGTTTTGAAAGCTTTATGTGTTTGATGTTTGATTTTAAAGGGTATCAAATTTCAAGAGGTGAGGTCATAATGGTCAGTTGTTAGTGTAAAATTGATGCAACAAGTGTAATCTGTTTGTTTGTTATTCAATTAATTAAAGTTTAACTGGTGAGAATTTTTTAAACTTGACATCATTGATATTAGAAGGGCTTGTAGTATTAAAAGACGTAATGCTAAATATGAATGAGACATTAAATATCGACATCTTTAGTGAAGAAAGCTATCGACATCCATGCTTTTCTATAGAAAAGTTATCGATAACAATGATTTTCTGTAGAAAAGATGTCGTTAACTTTGGTTTTATATAGAAAAGTTATCGATAACTTTGATTTTCTATTCAAAAAATATCGATAACTTTAATTTTATATAAAAAATTTATCGATTTTCTATAGAAAAGTTATCGATAACATAATTTTTTATAGAACAGTTATCGTTAACTTTGATTTCTATAGAAAGGTTTTCGATACATTTGATTTTCTATAGAAAAGTTATTGATAATTTTGATTTTATATAGAAAAGTTATCGATAACTTTAATTTTCTATAGAAAGTTATCGATAACTTTGATTTTTTATAGAAAGGTTATCGATAATATTGATTTTCTATAGAAAAGTTATCGATAACTTTAATTTTGTATAGTAAATTATCGATAACTTGGATTTCATATAGAAAAGTTATCGATAACTTTGATTTTCTATAGAAAAGTTATTGATGACTTTGATTTCCCTTATAAAGTTATCGATAACTTTGATTTTCTATAGAAAAGTTATCGATAAATTTAATTTTTTTTATAGAAAAGTTACCCATAACCTTGATTTTCTATAGAAAAGTTATCGATAACTTTGATTTTCTATAGAAAACTAATCGATAATTTTGATTTTCTACAGAAAAGTTATCGATTACTTTGATTTTCTGTAGAAAGGTTATCGATAACTTTGATTTTTCATAGAAAGTTATCGATAACTTTGATCTTCTTTAGAAAAGTTATCGAAAACTTAGATTTTTTTTAGAAAAGATATCGATAACTTTGGTTATCCATAGAGAGTTATAGTTAAGTTTAATTTTCTTTAAAAAATGTATCGATAACTTTGATTTTCTATAGAAAAGTTATCGATAAGTTTGATTTTCTATAGAAAAGTAATCGATGACTCTGATTTTCTATAGAAAAAAATATCGATAACTTTGTTTTTCTACAGGAAAGTAATTGATAACATTGATTATCTATTAAAAAGATATCGATAACTTTGATTTGTTTATACAAAAGTTATCGATAACTTTGATTTTCTATAGAAAAGTTATTGATAACTTTGATTTCCCTTATAAAGTTATCGATAACTTTGATTTTCTATAGAAAAGTTATCGATAAATTTAATTTTTTTTATAGAAAAGTTACCCACAACCTTGATTTTCTATAGAAAAGTTATCGATAACTTTGATTTTCTATAGAAAACTAATCGATAATTTTGATTTTCTACAGAAAAGTTATCGATTACTTTGATTTTCTGTAGAAAGGTTATCGATAACTTTGATCTTCTTTAGAAAAGTTATCGAAAACTTAGATCTTTTTAGAAAAGATATCGATAACTTTGATTATCCATAGAGAGTTATAGTTAAGTTTAATTTTCTTTAAAAAATTTATCGATAACTTTGATTTTCTATAGAAAAGTTATCGATAAGTTTGATTTTCTATAGAAAAGTAATCGATGACTCTGATTTTCTATAGAAAAAAATATCGATAACTTTGTTTTTCTATAGGAAAGTAATTGATAACTTTGTTTATCTATTAAAAAGATATCGATAACTTTGATTTATTTATACAAAAGTTATCGATAACTTTGATTTTCTATAGAAAAGTTATCGATAAATTTGATTTTTTTTAGAAAAGTAATCGATGACTCTGATTTTCTATAGAAAAAATATCGATAACTTTGTTTTTCTATAGGAAAGTAATTGATAACTTTGATTGTCTATTCAAAAGATATCGATAACTTTGATTTTTTATACAAAAGTCATCGATAACTTTGATTGTCTATAGAAAAGTTATCGAAAACTTTAATTTGCTATAGAACGGTTATCGATAACTTTAATTTTCTATTGAAAAATATCGATAACTTTGTTTTTTTTTTATATGAAAGTAATTGATAACTTTGACTTTCTACAGAAAAGTTATCGATAATTTTGTTTTTCTATAGAAAATTTATCGATAGTATTAATTTTTTATAGAAAAATTATCAATAATTTTCTATAAAAAAGTTATTGATAACTTTGATTTTATGTAGAAAAGTTATCGATAGTTTTGATTTTCCATAGAAAAGTTATTTATAACTTTGGTGTTCTATAGAAAAGTTATCAGTAACTTAAATTTTTCTGTAGAAAAGCTATTAAAAACTTTGGTTTTCTATGAAAAAGTTATCAATATCTTTGATTTTCTATAGAAAATTATCGATAACTTTGATTTTGTATAGAAAAGTTATTGATAATTTTAATTTTCTATAGAAAAATGTTCGATAACTTTGTTTTTCTATAGGAAAGTAATTGATAACTTTGACTTTCTACAAAAAAGTTATCGATAACTTTGTTTTTCTATAGAAAATTTATCGATAGCATTAATGTTTTATAGAAAAATGATCGATAACTCTGATTTTCTATAGATTTTATGTAGAAAAGTTATCTATAATTTTGATTTTCCATAGAAAAGTTATTTATAACTTTGATGTTCTATAGAAAAGTTATCAATAACTTAAATTTTCTATAGAAAAGCTATCGAAAACTTTGGTTTTCTATAAAAAAGTTAAAAATATATTTGATTTTCTATAGAAAAATTATCGATAACTTTGATTTTCTATAGAAAAGTTTTCTATAGAAAAGTTTGATATTCTACCCTTTAGGGATAAAATGGGGATAATAGTAACGCTATATCTCTAAAACTAAAAGCTATAGAATTCACAAATGGATCCACATTTGACCTTAATGTTTAACTCGAACGTCGAATGTTTCTCAAAAATCGCGAAAGTTTTGTTCTTTTTCTGATTATAATCTTTAAATAAATTTTTGTATTTAATTAAAAAGAGATAAACAGAACAAATGTGACCACAATGTTTAAATCTTTTTTTGTAAATCTCTTCAAAATTATTTTGTGACTTTACATTAACACATAAATAATGACCATTTTTTGACATAAAACATTTTGTCGTTTTAGCCATAATTGTCTTACATTTAAAATGTTACTCAATCCCCTTTATAGCCTACACTTTATCATGATAAATCATGTTTATTTTTGCCACAACCAAATAAAAAAAAGACAACATTTTAAAAGTGAAACATAAATTAAATGAAACATGTATTTTATTACCAGAGACAATCATTCGTTTAAACTCTTGGCCAAATGACTTGATTTATCAATTATTAAAGGAAAAAATTGTTGCAAAAACAACAAAATACTTATAAGAACAGAAACAATAAAAACCACAACATAAACAATTATGGCAAAAAAAAAAAAAAAACTCAAAATGAATAAAGCCCAACCCTTAAACTTTGATCTACTTCATAAAAATGCCATTTCTGATGTATGTGTTTGAATTTGTAGTGGTTTTAGTGTAAAAAGGACATAAGGCTAAGAAGTCGGAGTATAAAGGATTTTGTTTGGAGAACGAAAACCATAAAGAATATAACAATAAAAATATAAAAAATTAACAGAAAAAGTTTGAACAAGGTACAAGTGTTTATTGTCACGGTTAAGGCAAATGGTTTGCAAAAGAGTTACAGTGATGAACAGAAGTGAGCTAACAATAAAGAAAATATACTAAAAACCTTGGAAAACAAGAAAAATGTTTCTTTAATTTTTTTTAATTTTGTAAAAAAAATTATAATACCTTAGATTATTTTCCGTTTTAAGTCTAGAACCCCCTTTTAATCTTCACTGTACTCTATATACACCATTTTTTATTATAATGATTTGTTCTACTATTCTCTAAAGTGCTTCAACAACTGTTGAGGCAAGGAAAGACTAAAAGCCAAAACATATAAAAACCTAAAAAACCTGTGTAAAATAGACCGAGACAGAGTGAAAAGCTTAAACCATGAAACATCATGCACAAAATGCAGTTGAACTTGACTACAATGCCAGACACTAGTCACAAAAAAAAAAAACACAGAGGGAAGTTTACCTTTACCTAAGGTTTTTCCCTTTTCCACGCAAAGGAAAGGGTTTTACAGAACATGCAATTTTGTTGTTACAATATATTTAGATTCTTTTCTAAAAAATAAAAAAAAAAAATGTTTAAAGAAAAATTAGCAAAAAGGAAAGCTAAAAACTTCCTGCTAGATATATTTTCCACGCCCAAACAAATTGTTAAAAATAACAAAAAAAGACATCAAATTATTAATGATGAACAAACAAATTTGAAAGAAGAAACAGAAAATTATACTTAAGTGTTTGAATTTTAAATTGATGTGTACGGAAAAGAATGATAACACTCTGAACAAATACGTCCAAGTTTAGGAGTTATACGCAAAAAATCCGAGGTATAAAACAAAAATAGTTTTTTGTAGAAAAAAGTTGATATATTGCTTTTGAATTTTAAAATTTACAAAAAAAAAAAAATTTAAACAGCGAAAATTTTGACAAAAACTTACCTAAGTTTTCAGAATACAAGCCTTATGCATGCAGCTTGTATCATGATCATGATCCCTTGACTTTCCAAATCTGTTGCAAATGTTAGAGTTGGGGGTACTAAAATACGACCTACGACCTATCCGAAAACAGTTTTTTTTGCGAATATCTCAATATTTTGCACATGTTTCGAAATCTTTGAAAATGGTTTTTGTATGTCTTTACCTAGGCCTATAACCCCCACTAGGTCGCTTTCCAAGTTTTTACAAAAGTGGCTCATTTGTGGTACACGGTGATGAAATTCCAATTAAGTATTAAAGTATTAAGTTTATTAATCGAAACAAATAGTATTCAGAGGGCGGCAGATATTTTCTTTAAGGCTGTTGAGCCAAAACTTCGCACCCATTGTTTTCCAAATAATTGTTGACCGGTCTAGCAAGATGTGGTCAAGCTTTGTCATGATGAAAGCTTATGGCCTCGTGTCTGGTCAAATATTCTGTTAATTTTTCGTATAATGCTGTCTTCTTCGATCATATCGCCAGTGAACGTTTGACTCGATTTCTATAGCTCAGAGCGTTATAGACATTCGTCTTCCGCGATGCAAAGAGTTGATTTGGTATAAAGTTTTCATCACCAGTAACAATATGATATAAAAACAATATTACTTATTTAAATACTTTTAACGAGTCCCAATACTAACGTAAAGAAATGGGTGGGTGCTGGGGCTTAGTTGGTTGGCACTTCGACTATTACATATCATATTAAGCCTGGGTTTGATCCCCAGTTCCGGCAAGATCAGTTCTTGTAATAATTAATTTCGATTAAAATTACACTGTGCACGATTTTGACAAACTCCTCCATTTTTTTAAATAACGCTATATCTCGAAAACTAGAGCTAACCTAAAAAAACGGTTGGCACTATTGAATTCAGCGTACTCAAATTATCTTTACCCACTAGGTCTCCTTTTGTCGTTTTTTTTTCAACAGAACAGTGTTGTCAATTAAACAGCTGGAGGTAGCTGATATGCAGGCGTAGGCGGCCCATACCACCAGAAGCCGAAGAATTTTTGTAATATGAGTTTTAAAATCATTCAGTTGGAATTTGGATGTTAACAGAGTTGGTTGGTGCCGCTTTGTTAAAGAAAAGACAAAAACAAAAGAGGCAAGAAACAAATCAAAATCCAATTTATAGTAACAAAATACATGGTTCGAGAGAACAAAGAAATATAAACTCGAACATTGTTGCCACGACACTAATATTTTTGTAAACATTGGGAATATTTTTGTAAATATAGGGAATGTTTTCCAAAACAGAAATAAATTCTAATATCAAAAAATTTTATATTTTTTTTATATATTTTCGATCCATAGAAAAATTTTAGATAAAAAAATTTTTTATAGAAAAATTTTTGATAAATAAATTGTCTATAGAAAAATTGTTGATAAAAAAATTTTCTATAGAAAAATGTTTGATAAAAAAAATTTTCTATAAAAAAATTTTTGATCAAAAAATTTTCTATAGAAAAATTTTTTAAACAAAAATTTTCTATAGAAAAATTTTCGTTTATATTCTATAGAAAAGTTTTTGATCAAAAAATTTTCTATAGAAAAATTTTTTATACAAAAATTTTCTATAGAAAAATTTTTTATACAAAAATTTTCTATAGAAAAATTTTTGATTTAAACATTTTCTATAGAAAAATTTTTGATTTAATCATTTTCTATAGAAAAATTTTTGATTTAAACATTTTCTATAGAAAAATTTTTGATAAAAAAATTTTCTATAGAAAAATTTTTGATCAAAAAATTTTCTATAGAAAAATTTTTGATCAAAAAATTTTCTATAGAAAAATTTTCTATAGAAAAATTTTTGATAAAAAACTTTTCCATAGAAAAATTTTTGATAAAAAAAATTTTCTATAGAAAATTTTTGATATAAAAATTTTCTATAGAAAATTTTTGATATAAACATTTTCTATAGAAAATTTTTGATATAAACATTTTCTATAGAAAAATTTTTGATGAAAAAATTCTCTATAAAAAAATTTTTGATAAAAAAATTTTCTATAGAAAAATTTTTGATAAAAAAATTTTTTAAAGAAATATTTTTGATAAAAAATTTTGTATAGAAAAATTTTTGATAAAAAAAATTTCTATAGAAAAATTTTTGATATAAAAATTTTCTATAGAAAAATTTAGTTTTGATAAAAAAAATTTTCTATCGAAATATTTTTGATAAAAAAATTTTCTATCGAAGAATTTTTGATAATTTTTGATAACATTTTCTATAGAAAATTTTTGATATAAACATTTTCTACAGAAAAATTTTTGATGAAAAAATTCTCTATAAAAAAATTTTTGATAAAAAAATTTTCTATAGAAAAATTTTTAATAAAAAAATTTTTTAAAGAAAAATTTTTGATAAAAAATTTTCTATAGAAAAATTTTTGATAAAAAAAATTTCTATAGAAAAATTTTTGATATAAAAATTTTCTATAGAAAAATTTATTTTTGATATAAAAATTTTCTATAGAAAAATTTATTTTTGATAAAAAAAACTTTTCTATAGAAAAATTTTTGATAAAAAAATTTTCTATCGAAAAATTTTTGATAAAAAAATTTTGTATTGAAAATTTTTTGATAAAAAAATTTTCTATAGAAAAATTTTTAATAAAAAAATTTTCTAAAATTTTTGATAAAACATTTTTCTATACAAAAATTCTTGGTAAAAAAATTTTCTATAGAAAAATTTTTGATAATGAAATTTTCTATAAAACAATTTTTGATAATAAAATTGTCTATAGAAAATTGTTTGATAAAAAAATTTTCTATAGAAACATTTTTGACAAGGGCCAATTGAGAGGAGTATTTGGTAAACAATTTATTTAACGTTTGGCCTAGACCTAGATCATATTTAGCAACATATTTTATTTATCATTTAAACAATTT
The DNA here is from genome assembly GCA_933228675.1 of Stomorhina lunata. Taxonomy (NCBI): domain Eukaryota; kingdom Metazoa; phylum Arthropoda; class Insecta; order Diptera; family Rhiniidae; genus Stomorhina; species Stomorhina lunata. The sequence continues at coordinate 92,293,770 of OW121743.1, read as the reverse complement.
TTTGTTGTATCTAAAATTTTGAGGGTTTCATTAAGTTTTCAAAGTAATACAAAATCGAGTTAGGCCTTTTTTTATATATTTCTATAGTCATCGTTATGTAGATCATTCTATTAACTCAAATAATAATTTTGTACTTTTCTCAAAATTGTATGTGTTTGTATAAAATCAAATCCACAATCTATTTTAAAAATAAATTTATAATGTATTGACAACGATGGGCGTTAAAGGGTTAAATGAAGAGTATTTTATTTGTCAACAAAAATTTAAATATTTGCAAAATTATTTCTTAAACTTTTCTTTCAATTTACATAAAAAAAGATATTGAACATAAAATGGAATTTTATCATAGAAATTTTGTTTGTGGCCAACAATAAATAGATAAATATCAGAAATTGACAAGATAAAAAAAAAAGTTTTTCATACAAATTTCAAAATTAATATAAATTCTTAAAATATGTAGAATTTAATGGTTTTAAGTAAATGATATTATTTAGTAATAAGTTTGGTTTGAAAACCAAACTCAGAATAAGTTGACAGTTGGCAGGCAACTAAACCTAAAAATCGACAATGAAGCCTTGTTTTTATTGAAATGGAAAGTGGAAAAAGTTGTCCATAAATTGATTTTGGAAAGTGTTTTCTATAGAAAAGTTGCCAGAGGAAAAAGTTTTCTATAGACACATTGTCATTGGATTACTTTCTATAGAAAAGTTGCCAAACGAAAAAATTTTCTATAAAATGAATAACTGTTTTTCCATAAAAAATTTGTCAGCAAAATAAATTTTCTGTTTAAAGTTGACAGTGTAAAGAGTTTTCTATATAATATATTATAGCGAATCATAAATCAAATCATCTAAAACGAGTCAAATCTATGATGCATTTAATCATCAAAGTGTTTAATAAAAATTATTAATCTTTAGATAATTACTACATATCAATTCTATAAATTATAAATTTATCACTAAAATCTTAATAAAAATGCACATGCGAGTTTTTCAATGTAAGTAAAAAGTATTTGAGATATTTATACCCCATACCACCATAGGTGGAAAGGGTATTATAAGTTCATGCTGATGTATGTTACGCATAGAAATATTTGTCTTAGACCCACCTTTTAGTATACCAATAGGCTTAGAATCACTTGCTGAGTCGATTTTGCAATGTCAGTCCGTCCGTCCGTCCATGTAATCAAAGTACAGGTGGTCGCAATTCTAAATATAATTTGATGAAATTTAGCACAGATCATTATTTTGATAGTGGGGCCATGGCTATTGAAATTTGTCAAAATCGGTCCATTATTTAAGGTACCTCCCACAGGTCCCACTTCCCGGAATTGATATATTGACCTTAAATTTCAATATTTTTCCATGAAATTTAAAACAGATACTACCTATGTAAACCTAAATCACTGTACCAAATTTCGCTGAAATCGGTCCACATTTGACCATAACTCCCATACAAAATCTTCTGTTAAAACGCACTAGATGAGAAAAAATCACTAAAACGCTCGTAAATCTGAAGGTAATGGGATTTTTAAGTTTATTTTTTGCATACATAATTCTTGTAACAACTGAATTCAATTTGGCAAATATCGAGATAATCGGTCCACATTGGACCTTAGCTCTCATATAAGTCCAAATGACGGAAATAGCCGTTTTTTTATATAAGTTTTCAAAAAATGTTTGTTAATGACAAAATTTAGCAAATATTTGTCTTTATACAGGAAAAAGAACACTTTTGGCCTTAGTGGTGAAGGGTATCGTATGGTCGGGCTTGACCGACTATAGCACTTTCTTACTTGTTTTTTATTATAAATCGTCATATTTAAGTAAATATTGAAAAAGAAAAAAAAACAAATATTGAATTCTTAACTTATACAAAATATCATCACTTTACACTTGGTCTTTAAAAGTTTGCAAAATAAGAAGAAAAAACATTTAAAAAAATAATTTACTCATTACAAGAAAAGCGAATCATTCTTTATGAACTCTCATGACTGGGTTGCACGATTAAAATGCCATTTGTACAAATTTATTTTGGGCATAGTGCCAAAATAAGAGCCAACAGCTCGAGATACAAGATAAATTTGTGAAAAATTTGTAAGGCTGGAATTTTATGTTTGCAATAAAATTCTGCCGCTCGGTAGCGTTTATTTTTATAGTATTTATTTTTGTTTTCAAAAGGAAAATAAAATTTTGTTTGCAGAAAAAAAATTGCAGCAAGTGCCTGCAATTCTTTATTTCATGACTTCAAAAGTGTGTCAATATTTTGCTCTAATTAAGTTTTGTTTTTTCGAATTTTTTATTTCGGTTGTAAATTTAAACAAAGTAATTTGTCGATGAAAATACGCATATTTTTCAAGCCAATTCTTAATTACAGGCAACAAAATAACAGCTTTTTAGAAAACAGCTTTAGAAAAGTTGTAGGTGGGAAGAGGTTTCTGTAGAATAGTTGTGGGTGGGAAAAATTTTTTATGAAAAAGTTGTTGGTGGGAAGAGTTTTCTATAGAAAAGTTGTTGATGGGAAGAGTTTTCTATAGAAATGTTGTTGGTGGGAAGAGTTTTCTATAGAAAAGTTGTTGGTGGGAAGAGTTTTCTATAGAAAAGTTGTTGGTGGGAAGAGTTTTCTATAGAAAAGTTGTTGGTGGGAAGAGTTTTCTATAGAAAAGTTCGTGGTGGGAAGAGTTTTCTATAGAAAAGTTGGTGGTGGAAAGAGTTTTCTATAGAAAAGTTGGTGGTGGGAAGAGTTTTCTATAGAAAAGTTGTTGGTGGGAAGAGTTTTCTATAAAAAGTTGTTGGTGGGAAGAGTTTTCTATAGAAAAATTGTTGGTGGGAAGAGTTTTCTATAGAAAAGTTGTTGGTGGGAAGAGTTTTCTATAGAAAAGTTGTTGGTGGGAAGAGTTTTCTTTAGAAAAGTTGTTGGTGGGAAGAGTTTTCTATAGAAAAGTTGTTGGTGGGAAGAGTTTTCTATAGAAAAGTTGTTGGTGGGAAGATTTTTCTATAGAAAAGTTGTTGGTGGGAAGAGTTTTCTTTAGAAAAGTTGTTGGTGGGAAGAGTTTTCTATAGAAAAGTTGTTGGTGGGAAGAGTTTTCTATAGAAAAGTTGTTGGTGGGAAGAGTTTTCTATAGAAAAGTTGTTGGTGGGAAGAGTTTTCTATAGAAAAGTTGTTGGTGGGAAGAGTTTTCTATAGAAAAGTTGCTGGTGGGAAGAGTTTTCTATAGAAAAGTTGTTGGTGGGAAGTGTTTTCTATAGCAAAGTTGTTAGTGGGAAGAGTTTTCTATAGAAAAATTGTTGGTGGGAAGAGTTTTCTATAGAAAAGTTGTTGGTGGGAAGAGTTTTCTATATAGAAAAGTTGTTGGTGGGAAGAGTTTTCTATAGAAAAGTTGTTGATAGGAAGAGTTTTCTACACAAAAGTTATGAGTGGAAAGAGTTTTCGATAGAAAATTTGTTGTTGGGAAGAGTTTTCTATAGAAAAGTTATTGGTAGGAAGAGGTTTCTATAGAAATGTTAGTAGGAAGAGTCGTTTATAGAAAAGTTGTTGGTGAGAAGAGTTTTGATATCCATTAATTAAATTCGCACACTTTAGCTAAAAAATTTAAATATAAATTTTTAATATTTTTCCATTTATATTGGTCAGGGTTCTAGACATAATGGAAACAAAACAACTTATGTAGATATACTCATACAAATTAATGAACAACAAAATTTATAATAATCGATTAATGAAACAACATTTTATTTAATAGATTTTTTATGTTATTTATATTAACAGAGAAGTTAAAAGCTTTTTTAAAAATATACATCGTGTTCTTGTAAATAAATATTTATATTAATAAAATTTTAGTAAAGAAAATCAAGGATGTTCTACTTGTGCAAATTAAAAAAAACAACTCACACAAACATTTAATATTAAACGAATTTGCTCCTAATAAAACATTTTTTTTGTCGTAACTCATCCTTAAGTTAACAGGGAGTAGAATTCGGTCTAAATATACATATATTTTGTATGTATATTATACAACACGGTTTACTTTTCATATTAATAAATTCCTGTAACACCAGAAAGACACACACGCTCACTTTGCTGTACCCTTGAAACAGTTTTTCTACTTAAGTATTCCTATATAAAAATATTTATATAAAAAAATCCTAACAGGTATCTCACATTCTCACCTGCTTTTGACATACTTAACTACAATTAAGGACCTTGTGTTTAACAGGAGAAGAATGAAACTCAATATAAAATACAATAAATATTGTTATCTTTAAATAATGATGTTAAAGCTTAAACAAATTTAAAATAAAGTTCAATGTATTAACTCTTTAAAAGAAAAATATTGATTACCTTGTAACTTATGAGTTTCATAAATTTTCTTTTATTAACCTGATTCGATTATATTCATGTTAAAGTCATTTACAAAATTAACGCCCACACACACTCTTTTAATGACAATGAATGTTTTTTTCAGGCTTACATCCTGCTATAAACTGAGCATCCTTTAGGTGCTTAATAGAGACGAACATATACTGATGTATACGCATAGGCGCAGATTTTATGAAACAATAAATGTGTGAAAATATGATAACATTGTTGTTAACCCTTTAACAACTTCAGGAATTTATAGTTAAAACATCCTTTAGGTGCTTAATAGAGACGAACATATACTGATGTATACGCATAGGCGCAGATTTTATGAAACAATAAATGTGTGAAAATATGATAACATTGTTGTTAACCCTTTAACAACTTCAGGAATTTATAGTTAAAACAACAATAACACAAGAAATTCCAGTTTTGGACTAATATGTAGATCTTAAAAGCTCAAAAATATAAATCAATATCAACCTCTGAACCGATTGCAAAAAATCGTATATTTTATGAAAATGCTCTAAAGAATCTTTCAAAAGAGGTACATCCCTCAAAATGTATGAATTATTTTGAAAATAACCAAAATTATTATAGGTTGAATTGATTTATTATAGAATTGCGGTGTTTTTTATATTAATGACCAGTATTTTTGAAATTTAGCAACAAATTGAAAATTCACCTTGACATATATACCATACATGAGCAGTAAAAAGGTTAATATTGATACTTCATAAGAGCTTGTATAAATATTTAAGTTTCGCTAATTTTTAATGGGTGATGTAGGGGATATTGGACCCGGCCTTTGACCTAAACAGGTTATAAATACAGCCCATATAAGTAAGTTATTTTTAATACCACTTGCAAAAGGGTTAACAAAAATGTCTACTGTGTGTGTGATTTTGCTCTACATGACACTTTTCGTATATTTCAATGTTATATTAATGACACAATGGCGGAAATTTTCAAAAGTATTTAATCAGATAGAAAACTTTAGTTATACGTATCCATTATCAGGTTTTGTTCGATAAACTTGTATACTATATTCAGATTTACCTACAAAAGACTGGCAAAAGACAGATTTAAGAGTTGGAATTTAAATAGAGATATGGAAAAGTATGCAAATATTTAGAAAAGTATGGGAAGAGTTTTCACAGAAAAGCAGTTAGTGGGAAGAGTTTTCAATGAAAAAAAATGACATTTGCAAGAGTTGTATATTGGAAAGATGTTATTAAGTTATGTAGTCTATATAAAAGAATATTAACCTGGGATAAATTGATTAATTAAAAACTGAATTATTAAAAATGTAAATAAAAAATGTAGAATTTTTTGAAAATTTTTTTTAGAAGAAAGTAATGAAACATAAAAAATTTTTGAAAAATTTCCTATACAAATAGGAAATTTTTGAAAAATTTCCTATAAAAATAGGAAATTTTTGAAAAATTTCCTATAAAAATAGGAAATTTTTGAAAAATTTCCTATAAAAATAGGAAATTTTTGAAAAATTTCCTATAAAAATAGGAAATTTTTGAAAAATTTCCTATAAAAATAGGAAATTTTTGAAAAATTTCCTATAAAAATAGGAAATTTTTGAAAAATTTCCTATAAAAATAGGAAATTTTTGAAAAATTTCCTATAAAAATAGAAAATTTTTGAAAAATTTCCTATAAAAATAGGAAATTTTTGAAAAATTTCCTATAAAAATAAAAATAGGAAATTTTTGAAAAATTTCCTATAAAAATAGGAAATTTTTGAAAAATTTCCTATAAAAATAGGAAATTTTTGAAAAATTTCCTATAAAAATAGGAAATTTTTGAAAAATTTCCTATAAAAATAGAAAATTTTTGAAAAATTTCCTATAAAAATAGGAAATTTTTGAAAAATTTCCTATAAAAATAGGAAATTTTTGAAAAATTTCCTATAAAAATAGGAAATTTTTGAAAAATTTCCTATAAAAATAGGAAATTTTTGAAAAATTTCCTATAAAAATAGGAAATTTTTGAAAAATTTCCTATAAAAATAGGAAATTTTTGAAAAATTTCCTATAAAAATAGGAAATTTTTGAAAAATTTCCTATAAAAATAGGAAATTTTTGAAAAATTTCCTATAAAAATAGGAAATTTTTGAAAAATTTCCTATAAAAATAAGAGATTTTTGAAAAACTTCCAATAAAAAAAGGAAATTTTTGAAAAATCTCCTATAAAAATAGGAAATTTTTGAAAAATTTCCTATAAAAATAGGAAATTTTTGAAAAATTTCCTATAAAAATAGGAAATTTTTGAAAAATTTCCTATAAAAATAGGAAATTTTTGAAAAATTTCCTATAAAAATAGGAAATTTTTGAAAAATTTCCTATAAAAATAGGAAATTTTTGAAAAATTTCCTATAAAAATAGGAAATTTTTGAAAAATTTCCTATAAAAATAGGAAATTTTTGAAAAATTTCCTATAAAAATAGGAAATTTTTGAAAAATTTCCTATAAAAATAGGAAATTTTTGAAAAATTTCCTATAAAAATAGGAAATTTTTGAAAAATTTCCTATAAAAATAGGAAATTTTTGAAAAATTTCCTATAAAAATAGGAAATTTTTGAAAAATTTCCTATAAAAATAGGAAATTTTTGAAAAATTTCCTATAAAAATAGGAAATTTTTGAAAAATTTCCTATAAAAATAGGAAATTTTTGAAAAATTTCCTATAAAAATAGGAAATTTTTGAAAAATTTCCTATAAAAATAGGAAATTTTTGAAAAATTTCCTATAAAAATAGGAAATTTTTGAAAAATTTCCTATAAAAATAGGAAATTTTTGAAAAATTTCCTATAAAAATAGGAAATTTTTGAAAAATTTCCTATAAAAATAGGAAATTTTTGAAAAATTTCCTATAAAAATAGGAAATTTTTGAAAAATTTCCTATAAAAATAGGAAATTTTTGAAAAATTTCCTATAAAAATAGGAAATTTTTGAAAAATTTCCTATAAAAATAGGAAATTTTTGAAAAATTTCCTATAAAAATAGGAAATTTTTGAAAAATTTCCTATAAAAATAGGAAATTTTTGAAAAATTTCCTATAAAAATAGGAAATTTTTGAAAAATTTCCTATAAAAATAGGAAATTTTTGAAAAATTTCCTATAAAAATAGGAAATTTTTGAAAAATTTCCTATAAAAATAGGAAATTTTTGAAAAATTTCCTATAAAAATAGGAAATTTTTGAAAAATTTCCTATAAAAATAGGAAATTTTTGAAAAATTTCCTATAAAAATAGGAAATTTTTGAAAAATTTCCTATAAAAATAGGAAATTTTTGAAAAATTTCCTATAAAAATAGGAAATTTTTGAAAAATTTCCTATAAAAATAGGAAATTTTTGAAAAATTTCCTATAAAAATAGGAAATTTTTGAAAAATTTCCTATAAAAATAGGAAATTTTTGAAAAATTTCCTATAAAAATAGGAAATTTTTGAAAAATTTCCTATAAAAATAGGAAATTTTTGAAAAATTTCCTATAAAAATAGGAAATTTTTGAAAAATTTCCTATAAAAATAGGAATTTTTTGAAAAAATTTCCTATAAAAATAGGAAATTTTTGAAAAATTTCCTATAAAAATAGGAAATTTTTGAAAAATTTCCTATAAAAATAGGAAATTTTTTAAAAAATTTAAATCTACTTGGTAAGGGAATCTCCTGCTCAATTGGCATTAACCATTAATAAAATATTTACAACTAAAATTAGAATTTTCATTACTTTAACATAATTATTTTATTACACAAAGAACTGATAAAACATAATTTAATAATTACAACAAAAACTCAAAATTACTTCCTGCTTAAATTAATTGTATATTCCCTTATAAGAAAGTAAATATGTATGTGCAACAAACATTTGTTGAAGGCAGCTTGTTGCATGTTGCCTACTTAAATATGTTTTATATATAAATTTTTAAAGAAGATGCATAGACAGAATGAATGAATGATACAATTCGTAGACAATAAAATATGGATCTTCTTTCATTTGTGATTTTCTATTTTTTGTTTATAATTTACATAAATGTTTATCTTTGTGTTTATGAATTCTTTTAAATATTTGTGTGATTTGTAAATTCATAGAATGAAATTCATGCATCTATAAGTTTTTCATTCATTCATTTACGTTTATTTCCTAAAGATCATCTTAATTGTAGTCACGAGTCTCTTTATGCTCTAATAATAACTCACATATACATTTCACACATATACTCAGTAGCACTTACATATATTTATACATACCTCAATTTTAAAAAATACATATAATTTTACATAAGTACAAGTATCTTTTGGTTACAAATATTTCACATATTATGCCGGTGTTAGACAAAAACCACTTAGAGAGGGAGACAAAGGTCTTTAACATTCAAAGTTGGGGAATTCTAACAATCGTTTGAAATTTGTAATTTTGTACATTTGCAATTGTAAACATTTTCTAATTTCTATGTCATTTTATTTCCATGTTTTCTTGCTATTTCTTCTTCATCTCTGTCTCAAACTTTGGGTGTGAAAAGATTCATTTGTATGAATTAAAGATGTTGATGCTTCAGGTTTCTCAAAAGTTATCAGATGGGATATACGAATGAATGAACGAA
>OW121743.1:92183187-92284594 GCA_933228675.1 Stomorhina lunata | reverse complement strand
TATTTATAGGAAATTTTTTGAAAATTGAGTATTTATTGGAAATTTTTCGAAAATTGACTACTTATAAGAAATTTTTCGAAAATTGACAATTTATAGGAAATTTTTCGAAAATTGACCATTTATAGGAAATTTTTCGAAAATTGACCATTTATAGGAAATTTTTTGAAAACTGACTATAAACAGAAAATTTTCGATATAAAATTTTTCTATAGAAAATTTTTGATATATAATTTTTCTATAGAAAATTTTCGATATATAATTTTTCTATAGAAAATTTTCGATATAAAATTTGTCTATAGAAAGTTTCCTATAGAAAATTTTTCTATAAACAATTTTCGATATAAAATTTTTCTGTAGAAAATTTCTGATATGAAATTTTTCTATAGAAAATGTTCGATTTAAAATTTTACTATAGAAAATGTTCGACATAAAATTTGTCTATAGATAATTTTTGATATAAAATTCTTCTATAAAAAACTCTCCATATAAAATCTATAGAAAATTTTCGATTAACAATTTTTATATATAAAATTTTTGACACCAAATTTTCGATATAAAATTTTTCTATACAAAATTATTCTATAAACAATTTTCCATATAAATTTTTTTACAGAAAATTTTCGATTTACAATTTTTGATATAAAATTTTTTATAGAAAGTTTTTGACATAGAATTTTTCTATAGAAGATATTCGATACAAAATTTTTCTATTGAAACTTTTCAATATAAAATTGTTCCAAAAAAAAATTACATTAAAAAATTTTTTTATACAAATTTTTGACATAAAATTTTTCTAAAAACAATTTTCGATATAAAATTTTTCTATGGAAAATTTTCGGAGAGAAAAATGTTAGTTCTATAAAAACTTTTCGATACCAAATTATTCTATAGAAAATTTTTGATTTAAAATTTTTCGAAAATTGACTATTTATAGGAAATTTTTCGAAAATTGACTATTTATAGGAAATTTTTCGAAATTTGACTTTCTATAGGAAGCTTGTCAATAATTGACTATTTATAGAAAATTTTTCGAAAATTGACTATTTATAGGATATTTTCCGAAAATTAACTATTTATAGGATATTTTTTCGAAAATTGACTATTTATAGGAAATGTTTCGAAAGTTGACTATTTATAGGAAATTTTTCAAAAATTGACTGTTAAAAGGAAATTTTTCAAAAATTGACTATTTATTAGAAATTGTTAAAAAAATTACTATTTATAGGAAATTTTTCGAAAACTGACTATTTATAAGAAATTTTTCGATAACTGACTATTAAAAAAATTTTTTGAAAATTGACTATTAATAGGAAATTTTTAAAAAATTTACTTTTTAAGGAAATTTTTCGAAAATTTACTATTTTTAGGAAATTTTTCGAAAATTGACTTTTTATAGGAAATTTTTTGAAAATTGACTATTTATAGGAAATTTTTTGAAAATTGACTATTTATAGGAAATGTTTCGAAAATTTACTTTTTTTTTAGGAAATTTTTTGATATGTGACTATTTATAGAAAATTTTTTGAAAATTGACTATTTATAGGAAAATTTTCGAAAAGTGACTATTTGTAGGAAAGTTTTCGAAAATTGACTTTTTATAGGAAATTTTTTGAAAATTGACTATTTATAGGAAATTTTTTGAAAATTTACTTTTTTTTTAGGAAATTTTTTGAAATGTGACTATTTATAGAAAATTTTTTGAAAATTGACTATTTATAGGAAAATTTTCGAAAAGTGACTATTTGTAGGAAAGTTTTCGAAAATTGACTTTTTATAGGAAGTTTTTTGAAAATTGACTATTTATAGGAAATTTTTTGAAAATTGACTATTTATAGGAAAATTTTTGAAAAGTGACTATTTGTAGGAAAGTTTTCGAAAATTGACTATTTATAGGAAATTTTTTGAAAATTGACTATTTATAGGAAATGTTTCGAAAATTTACTTTTTTTTTAGGAAATTTTTTGAAATGTGACTATTTATAGAAAATTTTTTGAAAATTGACTATTTATAGGAAAATTTTCGAAAAGTGACTATTTGTAGGAAAGTTTTCGAAAATTGACTTTTTATAGGAAATTTTTTGAAAATTGACTATTTATAGGAAATTTTTTGAAAATTGACTATTAATAGGAAATTTTTCAAAAACTGACTTTTTAAGAAAATTTTTCGAAAATTTGCTATTTTTAGGAAATTTTTTAAAAATTGACTATTTATAGGAAATTTTTTGAAAATTGACTATTTATAGGAAATTTTTTGAAAATTGACTATTTATAGGAAATTTTTTGGAAATTGAGTATTTATAGGAAATGTTTCAAAAATTTACTTTTTTTAGGAAAATTTCTAAAATGTGACTATTTATAGAAAATTTTTGAAAATTGACTATTTATAGGAAAATTTTCGAAAAGTGACTATTTGTAGGAAAGTTTTCGAAAATTGACTGTTTATAGAAAATTTTTCGAAAATTTTCTATTTATAACAAATTTTTCAAAAATTTACTATTTATAGGAAATTTTAACGAAACTGACTATTTATTGGAAATTTTTCGAAAATTGACTTTTTATAGGAAATTTTTCAAAAATTAACTGTTTATGGAAAATTTTTCAAAAATTGACTATTTATAGGAAATTTTTCGAAAATTTACTATTTATAAAAATTTTGGAAAATTGACTATTTATAGAAATTTACTTTTTATAGGTAATTTTTTAATTATTAGTTCTATTGATTTAAGTCCAGTTCCCTCACCTAATTACTGAAAATTATTTATGGTAATTAGTTGCAAATTAATTACGTATTTTAATATTCATTTGCGGTTTTAAGGCTTAAGGGGGAGTGTGTATTAAAATGAAAAGCAGTTACTACTCTTTTCATAACAGGGGTAGTTTTTCTTTTTTAGTTATTTAGAAAAACTTGTGAATACAATTAAAATTTTGCACATTTCTCACTTAAACCAAAATTTTAATAAAAGTCAATTTTGCGTTTTTTTATTTATGTGCATAAATAAAGTTACAAATTAATATTTGACATGTTCTGACTTTTTATGCAATTGCAATTAAATGCTCCCAAGAGTCAAATGAAAACAAAAAAACAGAAAACCACGCCAACAAAATTTCTGTGTGTATGTGAAAAATTTTCCTTTTAACTCTAGTTTTAGTTCTGCAACAACAACTCACTAGAACGGAAATAAAAAATTATATTTTCACGAATGCCAAGTGTGCCACCATTCATCGCAGTTGTTGTCGTTATAGACATCGTTCGTTGTTGTTTTATTTTATTATTTATTTATATTCATTCATTTATTTATACGGATTATTATGTCAATGAACGGCAAAGTTTGGGCTGTTTTTTGCTCTTAGCTCCAAAGTATGTTTGAGTTTTTTCTTAGTACTTTTTTTCTGGGTTTTTTTAAAAAACAAAAGTTTCTTTTCCGTTTTTGGTGTGAGGAGTAAACAAACTGTTTGCCTTTGGTAAATGTGTTACAAACTCATGTGAACGATCATAATGTTCAAAATATAGCTGCAAGTGGTATTGCTACAACATTGTAGCAAATTTGCTAGAGTCATTATTGTTGCACTACTACACTAGTTTTGTGTTGGATGTTGGCAAACACTATCCTTATGGTTCACATAATGAATGAATGAAGAAAAAAGAAAAGAAACATCTGAAATCTCGACATTATCTTGTGTTAAAAGATTTAACACACATGTTTTTAAGTATTTGTTGTTGCTACAGCTGCTGCTGCCTTTTTGTCTTTATTGTTGCTGCATAAAGTTGCTGCAGCTACTGCATTATTATAAACTATTCTATGGGTATGTTGAGACAAAGGATTGCGATTTTTCATTAAATTTTCTTGTGTATGTACATATTTTGCCATGACTTTTTTTAGCCATAATCTTTTAGCTTTTATTCCCTTTCTACGTCTTTGATTTAATCATAAGTCGTTTCTTTGCTTTAATATTTAATGAGGAAAATACTAAGGAAAATGCAAAGGAAATTTAACTTCAACTATTAGAAGTAAAAAATTGTTGATACCCTACTATGTCATAGATAGTGACTAGATAGTTTTAAAGGAAATGAGTAATTCGAACGGAAATTAAATTTCCGAGGCTTATTGATGGCTTTAATTTGGTTGTAATGAAGAAGACTAGGTCAGATATGAAGTGGCTTGTATAAGGCCTAAGTAGCCTGGTTCAGATTAATATATAAATAGAAAATTTTCGAAAATTTTCTTTAAATCGACAATTTTCAAAAAAATTCCTATAAATAGTCAATTTTCGAAAACTTTTTTATAAACAGTCAATTTTCGAAAATTTTTTTATTAACAGTCAATTTTCGAAAAATTTCCTATAATAGTAAATTTTCGAAAAAATTCCCTATAAATAATCAATTTTCGAAAAATTTCCTATAAATAGTCAATTTTCGAAAAACTTCCTATTAATAATCAATTTTCGAAAAAATTTCCTATAAATAGTCAATTCTCGAAAAATTTCCTATAAATAGTAAATTTTTCAAAAATTTATTATATTCAATTTTCGAAAAATTTCCTATAAACAGTCAATTTTCAAAAAATTTCCTATTCATAGTCAATTTTCGAAAAATTTCCTATAAATAGTCAATTTTCGAAAAATTTCCTATAAATAGTCAATTTTCGAACGATTTCCTATAAATAGACAATTTTCGAAAAATATCATATAAATAGTCAATTTTCGAAAACTTTCCTATAAATAGTCAATTTTCGAAAAATTTCCTATAAATAGTCAATTTTCGAAAAATATCCTATAAATAGTCAATTTTCGAAAACTTTCCTATAAATAGTCAATTTTCGAAAAATTTCCTATAAATAGTCAATTTTCGAAAAATATCCTATAAATAGTCAATTTTCGAAAAACTTCCTATAATTGTATATTTTCGAAAAATTTCCTATAATTAGTCAATTTTCGAAAAATTTCCTATAAATAGTCAATTTTCGAAAAATTTCCTATAAATAGTCAATTTTCGAAAAATTTCCTATAAATACTCAATTTTCGAAAAATTTCCTATAAATAGTCAATTTTCGAAAAATTTCCTATAAATAGTCAATTTTCGAAAAATTTCCTATAAATAGTCAATTTTCGAAAAATTTCCTTTTAATAGTCAATTTTCGAAAAATTTCCTATAAATAGTCAATTTTCGAAAAATTTTCTATAAATAGTCAATTTTCGAAAAATTTCCTATAAATAGTCAATTTTCGAAAAATTTCCTATAAATAGTCAATTTTCGAAAAATTTCCTATAAATAGTCAATTTTCGAAAAATTTCCTATAAATAGTCAATTTTCGAAAAATTTCCTATAAATAGTCAATTTTCGAACAATTTCCTATAAATAGACAATTTTCGAAAAATATCCTATAAATAGTCAATTTTCGAAAAATTTCCTATAGTCAATTTTCGAAAAATTTCCTATAAATAGTCAATTTTCGAAAAATTTCCTATAAATAGTCAATTTTCGAAAAATTTCCTATAAATAGTCAATTTTCGAAAAATTTCCTATAAATAGTCAATTTTCGAACAATTTCCTATAAATAGTCAATTTTCGAAAAATACCCTATAAATAGTCAATTTTCGAAAAATTTCCTATAAATAGTCAATTTTCGAAAAATTTCCTATAAATCGTCAATTTTCGAAAAATTTCCTTTTAATAGTCAATTTTCGAAAAATTTCCTATAAATAGTCAATTTTCGAAAAATTTCCTTTTAATAGTCAATTTTCGAAAAATATCCTATAAATAGTCAATTTTCGAAAAATTTCCTATAAATAGTCAATTTTCGAAAAATATCCTATAAATAGTCAATTTTCGAAAAACTTCCTATAATTGTATATTTTCGAAAAATTTCCTATAATTAGTCAATTTTCGAAAAATTTCCTATAAATAGTCAATTTTCGAAAAATTTCCTATAAATAGTCAATTTTCGAAAAATTTCCTATAAATACTCAATTTTCGAAAAATTTCCTATAAATAGTCAATTTTCGAAAAATTTCCTATAAATAGTCAATTTTCGAAAAATTTCCTATAAATAGTCAATTTTCGAAAAATTTCCTTTTAATAGTCAATTTTCGAAAAATTTCCTATAAATAGTCAATTTTCGAAAAATTTTCTATAAATAGTCAATTTTCGAAAAATTTCCTATAAATAGTCAATTTTCGAAAAATTTCCTATAAATAGTCAATTTTCGAAAAATTTCCTATAAATAGTCAATTTTCGAAAAATTTCCTATAAATAGTCAATTTTCGAAAAATTTCCTATAAATAGTCAATTTTCGAACAATTTCCTATAAATAGACAATTTTCGAAAAATATCCTATAAATAGTCAATTTTCGAAAAATTTCCTATAGTCAATTTTCGAAAAATTTCCTATAAATAGTCAATTTTCGAAAAATTTCCTATAAATAGTCAATTTTCGAAAAATTTCCTATAAATAGTCAATTTTCGAAAAATTTCCTATAAATAGTCAATTTTCGAACAATTTCCTATAAATAGACAATTTTCGAAAAATACCCTATAAATAGTCAATTTTCGAAAAATTTCCTATAAATAGTCAATTTTCGAAAAATTTCCTATAAATCGTCAATTTTCGAAAAATTTCCTTTTAATAGTCAATTTTCGAAAAATTTCCTATAAATAGTCAATTTTCGAAAAATTTCCTTTTAATAGTCAATTTTCGAAAAATATCCTATAAATAGTCAATTTTCGAAAAATTTCCTATAAATAGTCAATTTTCGAAAAATTTCCTATAAATAGTCAATTTTCGAAAAATTTCCTATAAATAGTCAATTTTCGAAAAATTTCCTATAAATAGTCAATTTTCGAAAAATTTCCTATAAATAGTCAATTTTCGAAAAATTTCCTATAAATAGTCAATTTTCGAAAAATTTCCTATAAATAGTCAATTTTCGAA
Organism: Stomorhina lunata; assembly: GCA_933228675.1. Classification (NCBI taxonomy): domain Eukaryota; kingdom Metazoa; phylum Arthropoda; class Insecta; order Diptera; family Rhiniidae; genus Stomorhina; species Stomorhina lunata. The sequence goes on along the minus strand of OW121743.1, from coordinate 92,277,666 downwards.
AAATTTCCTATAAATAGTCAATTTTCGAAAAATTTCCTATTAATAGTCAATTTTCGAAAAATTTCCTATAAATAGTCAATTTTCGAAAAATTTCCTATTAATAGTCAATTTTTGAAAAATTTTCTATGAATAGTCAGTTTTCGAAAAATTTCCTATAAATAATCAATTTTCGAAAAATTTCCTATTAATAGTCAATTTTTGAAAAATTTTCTATGAATAGTCAGTTTTCGAAAAATTTCCTATAAATAATCAATTTTCGAAAAATTTCCTATAAATAGTTAATTTTGTATAGTCAATTTTCGAAAAATTTCCTATAAATAGTCAATTTTAGAAAATTTTCCTCAAAATAGTCAATTTTCGAAAAATTTCCTAAAAATAGTCAGTTTTCAAAAAATTTCCTATAAATAGTAAATTTTCGAAAAATTTCCTATAAATAGTCAATTTTAAATAGTTAACTTTCGAAAAATTTCCTTTTAATAGAGAATTTTCGAAAAATTTCCTTTTTATAGTCAATTTTCAAAAAATTTTCTTCAAATAGTAAATTTACGAAAATTTTCTTATAAATAGTAAATTTTTGAAAAATTTATGAATAGTAAAGTTTTTCATAGTCGTATTTATTGAAGATTGTATGGATTTTTAGTCTCTTTAGCATCTGATGCAGAAATAATTTTTGTTGTTTAAATTATTATTAAATTCAGCTTTAAGGTGTTGTCTTCTAGATATGAGGGGATATAACTCTTTTGACTATGTTTTTGACTTTGCAGTCGCTTTGTAGTGTTTAGAGGAGTTCAAAATGTCAATGACTAAATGTTACTCATATATAGATGATAAGTATATTGGATGTTTGTTTTTCAATATTATATTGTCTTTGTCAGATACTAAAGAAGCAAACATAACTTCATTTTATCCAAAGTCCTCTACAAAGGATATAAAGCTTATGGATCAATAAGTTTAATATCAAAGAAAATATGACTTTGATTAAATCCGAATCAGAGCCTCATGAGAAATTATTAGGAATTCAGTAAATATCGAAATATTTGAACAAGAATATTTACTTACAATTTAATAGGTAACGAAATGACTTTGGTATCTCAACGAAATGCCTTTTAATGGTGAAAAATCTTGCTTTGTTCACCATAATCTTCTAAAAATTAAATTTTCGTAGTTAAAATTCTAAAAAAATTTAATGGAAAACTCTTAAGAAATCCATATTTGCTCCCAACTAACAATAACTAAACCAAACAAAAGACCAACGCAACAGTATATTACTCTTTAAATTATCACAATTTCATCTTCTACTTCCTGATAATATCCCTACAATACATATTTATTGTTGCTATTTTTTCTTATTGTATCAGAGTCGATTATTATGTTTTATTTTGCCGTTTTTGTTTGAATATCCTTATGAAGTTGTACATCACAATACTCGTACTTCACATATTGTCAATTTTATTTACGTCGCATACCAAAAGGGATTATATTGCATATACAAACATACATACACATAATTACAACAACATAGATTTATATCATTGTTGTTATTTTGATTATTAACCACTACAGACATACTATAATAACTACCTTCTTCATAGTATTTATACTTCATACCACAAATTGTTCAATATTGCGCCTTACGAATTCAAAAAGCAAAAAGGAAATCCTAAAAGATTTTACGTGATTGCGAATTTGTCAAGCAAAACAAGAAAGAGAAGAAAGTAGGAATATACATAAATATATATAAGAAAACACCGCATAATTATGGAGAACATTTTCATATATATTTGGTAAGGTTGGGTTGCCGAAAAGGAAAAATGCATGAAGAATTATGAGCCAGTGGTGAATATGCTGTGAGAGCGAATTCGCCTTAGTCCTTAACACTTTTTGGTTGGCGTAGGTTGAAAAAGGTAACATAGGTTTTGGCTGAGATTTATTTGAATTGTTTCAAAATTAAACCGTCACTTAATGTTAATAAAGACTGAATCCTTAGATATACTCTGCATTTTAATAGAAAAATATTTTTATCAAAAAATTTTCTATAGAAAAATATTTTTATCAGAATTTTTCTGTAGAAAAATATTTTTATCAAAAATTTTTCTATAGAAAAATATTTTTATCAAAAATTTTTCTTTAGAAAAATATATTTATCAAAAATTTTTCTTTAGAAAAATATTTTTGTCAAAAAATTTTCTATAGAAAAATATTTTTATCAAAAATTTTTCTTTAGAAAAATATTTTTATCAGAATTTTTCTGTAGAAAAATATTTTTATCAAAAATTTTTCTATAGAAAAATATTTTTATCAAAAATTTTTCTTTAGAAAAATATATTTATCAAAAATTTTTCTTTAGAAAAATATTTTTGTCAAAAAATTTTCTATAGAAAAATATTTTTATCAAAAATTTTTCTTTAGAAAAATATTTTTGTCAAAAATTTTTCTTTAAAAAAATATATTTATCAAAAATTTTTCTATAGAAAAATATTTTTATCAATAATTTTTCTATCGAAAAATAATTTTATCGAAAATTTTTCTTTAGAAAAATATTTTTATCGAAAATTTTTCTTTAGAAAAATATTTTTATCAAAAATTTTTCTATAGAAAAATAATTTTATCAAAAATTTTTCTATAGAAAAATAATTTTATCAAACATTTTTCTATAGAAAATAATTTTATCAAAAATTTTTCTATAGAAAAATATTTTTATCAAAAATTTTTCTATAGAAAAATATTTTTATCAAAAATTTTTCTATCGAAAAATATTTGTATCAAAAATTTTTCTTTAAAAAAATATTTTTATCAAAAATTTTTCTATTGAAAAATATTTTTATCAAAAATTTTTCTATAGAAAAATATTTTTATCAAAAATTTTTCCATAGAAAAATATTTTTATCAAAAATTTTTCTATAGAAAAATATTTTTTTCAAAATTTTTATTAAAAATTTTTCTATAGAAAAATATTTTTATCAAAAATTTTTCTGTAGAAAAATATTTTTATCAAAAATGTTTCTATATTTTTATCAAAATTTTTTCTATAGAAAAATATTTTTATCAAAAATTTTTCTATAGAAAAATATTTTTATCAAAAATTTTTCTGTAGAAAAATATTTGTATCAAAAATGTGTCTATTTTTTTATCAAAATTTTTTCTATACAAAAATATTTTTATCAAAAATTTTTCTATAGAAAAATATTGTTATCAAACATTTTTCTGTAGAAAAATATTTTTTTCAAAAAATTTTCTATAGAAAATTATTTTTATTAAAAATTTTTCTATGCAAAAATATTTTTATCAACAATTTTTGTATAGAAAAATATTTTCATCGAAAATTTTTCTATAGAAAAATATTTTCATCGAAAACTTTTCTATAGAAAAATGTTGTGAATTGGATGCATTGTTTAAGCTTTTTGGTCAACAGTCAGTTTTATTTCAAATACATCGGCGGCGTGCTATTGATGTAGGTTTACCGCCACTGGAGGATGTTGTGGTAATAAATATTATTTTAATAGAAATTAATAAATAAACAGATGTTGCCATGACCGGTTTTCGAACCTCGACTGAAAATGATATGTTTTTATTTGTTTGAAGCAGTATTTGTTTGAAGATCATTGGGCAAAAAATGAAGATCATTGGGCAAAAACTTTAATGTACGTAGTAATTTTGCAGTCATGGCGGAATTTATAACTACATTCAACCCCATGTTACAATATCTGTTAAAAAAAACTATAAAGTACTAGCTTGAATACTTGACCCGTTTTGTATTTCAGACCTTGCCCAATTCGGTTAACATTTTCTTTTGAACGATGTAGATAACAGTCTATGGAAAAGACTTCACTTCGGAAGAGGATATCTGAAATTGATTTCATTAGTTCTAGGCCTCAAAAGACCACTTTTTTTTATAGCGGAATTCAGATGTTGGCGAAAAGCTAGGATAGGAATTTATAATACAAAATCTAGCATTTTTAAGTAATTCTTTTTCAATTTATAAAAAGTATATAGTATAGATAAGATCCTTAAAAGATTTTTATTAGATAAGTAATTCAATTCTTGCAAGAACGCAATAACGATTGGACACATATACAACAAAAAGCGAACCCTGCGTCTGATAAGTGAATCGATTGTTGTATATTCGATGGGACGTACATACAGCAAAATGCGATTCAATTATTGGTAAAGACATACAAATTGTGTAAAAATGTATTATCATAATTTATTTATCCTTAAATGTTTTAATAACTTATTGTGCTTTAGGTCTGTTTAAAATAAAAAAAAAATTGACAACAAAGGGGGTAAAAAGAGGAAAACATCGAAAACGTTATATTTATCTCCTAAAGTAATAGGTATAGAAACGTTTTAAACAGCTATGAAAATAAGCGGACAGGTGTTTGGCACTTTTTTCAAACTATGTCCGATAGGGCGTAAAAAAGAGTCAAAATAGTTTTCTGGTACTTTTTTTACCCAATATTATTTTTAAACCAAAAATATTGAATACGTATTTGGTACTTTATTGAAAAAAATAAAATAAATAATAAAAACAAATCCAAATTTAATTCTCTTTTCAAAACAGCTCAACCATTTAAATCGTATCGTAGTATTACGTTACAAGTGAACCTCGGTACTTCGAATCTTTAAAATCGATTTTCTTAAAATTCTGACATGTTACAGCAAAACGCCGAGACACGTATTTCTTTATTTTAAGCCTGATTTCATATTCTGTTAACATTACTCATGTGTACTCAAAAAAATTTGATTTTGTCGTACTGTGTAATAATTGATCTCTCTATCAATATTTAAATATTCAAAGTATTTAGGTTGCTAAAACATTCATAACATTTGGTTTCAATTTGAGTATAAAATTGTCAAATCAAAATGTCATTATTCCTTTAGTATTGTACTTGAAATTTTAATAAAATCAAATCTAATAAATAAAAACCTATGGATTTACTTTGTTTGATAAAAATATATATATGTACTTCTAATATTAAATCTATTTTCATTACTTGTATTTATTACTTACTAGAGACATAATAGAGCTCTACATTGCATTATAACCACTCAAAGCGGTTTAGATTAACTAAAAAACATAGAATAAAAATTACAAGAATTTTACAAGAGGGAAAAATACAACATCAAGCTAAAATATAAACAAAAATATGTCATACACTCGTCAGAGTCATAGTAAAAGAATCCTTATAGTAAATAGACTAGAATGTATAGAAAATAACAGAAAATAAAAAAGCAAAGAAAAATCAAAACAACAATGACAAAAATGCTTTAATACAAAGAAACATTATTGTCCTACTTTTACACGAAAGCATAAAATGCAATGAAAAACAAAAAAAAAATGTAAAAGGAGTAAAAAACTACGCATAAACGAATGTGCCCCTTTTTAGAAAGGAGAAATATTTTTGGGAAAACTTGTAAGACCAAATGTGTTATATTCTCTCATTCAAATGCAAAAACTTTTTGCCAAAATCCACATTCCACAAAAGTTTAGTCCTTAAATATTTTAATGCGCAGAATCCTATTTGTTTGCACAAAGGATACAGCATCCTTGTTTTTGAGCACAAAAATTTCATTCCATCTTAGAGGCTGCTGTATACATTTTTATCTGAAAAATTGCTTGTAACAATTTTCGTTGCTGTAATTTTTTTTTATTCAAGACGTACTTTCGAATGTGAGTAATGGAAAAAGCTTTGTTGGTTCTGTAAAACAATTGAATAGTTTGAGATACTTGGGCATAGATGGCTGGATATGAAATGTTGGATGGCTGGTTTATTGAGAGTAATTGTAAATTGAAAATTTTCCTTTCAGTTGTAGTTGGATAGGATAACGTCGTAGACGTATTTGTTCGAGTATTATTGTTGAAAACGGATGTGTATTTTTCAAATAAAAAAATAATACAAGGTATACAAACAAAACAAGTTTGCAAAAAAAAAAAATGGAAAAAAAGTTTAAAATGAAAATATATACAAAATTTTAAGCAAATTATGAAAAAAGTGTAGAGAAAAAATTTTAAACAAACAAAAAACAACAAATTAATACAAAAAAGGATACGGAAAAAGGATTTAATAAAACTAAAAAAATTGTATAAATTAAAAAGTGTTCAAAAACTTAAAACAATAATGAATATATCCTTATCTTTAAAATAAAACTTTGGCTAATTAAACTCTTTAACAACTGGAACCTCCTCCTTTGGATCATTTCATTTCTTTGTGAATTTCCTTTTTTCCTTTCTATCTTTAATTTAGCCTTTCAGCATTTGATTTTTTTTGTTTGTTTGTTTGTTTCTTTAGTACTTCAGCCTAGCCACTCCGCTTCCTATTCGTTATGGTTGGTTTGATATGAAGCTTAATTTAAACATGGGCTAATTAGTACATTATTTTTATTTTCACTAGCAAATAGAACAAACCAAAACAGGCAACTATACAAAAAAATAAAATAAATAGGCATTTCATAGAAAAACTTTACTTGTTAACCACCATGACACAGAATGAGATGCTGAGATGAGTGTAGATAAAATAGGGACAAATTTTTTGAAAAAGTACCATTTTTTTCCACAGGAAATTGCTATCTCGGGCAATTTTAAATAAGTTAAGGTTTAATTGATTCCGTCGGAAAGGTTTTATTACTGATTTATTGAATTCAATTGGGATCAAACCTAAAAAAGATTTCATAAAAAATTGTGTAGCCTATTTTTAGGAGGATCGAAATAAATTCTACAGTCGCATTAGGATAAGGCTTTAGGTTTTCTTTTAAGTGTAATCTTTGAGAAAAAAATTGCAGATTTAATTTGAATAATTATTAACTCTTAAAATTTTAAGCTTTTGAATTACAAAAATATAAATTATCTTAAACCTCCTAAAAGCATACAAGAATATTATCTACAAAATAATTCGATTCCTAACATTTTATTTGTCAAATATCTCTTGAATATATCGACTAATTTAAACTATTAATAGCAAATTTGTATTTCTCTAGTGTCTAGTTTTGAATATATCAAATGAATGTACAATATGTCAAAATTTATTAAAACTCAAAAAAAAAAAACAAATAAGAAATTTTTTAAGAAATTGCTATAAAAATAAGAAATTTTTGAAAAATTTAATATAAAAATAAGAAATTTTTGAAAAATTTCCTATAAAAATAAGAAACTTTTGAAAAATTTCCTATAAAAATAAGAAATTTTTGAAAAATTTCCTGTAAAAATAAGAAATTTTTGAAAAATTTCCTATAAAAATAAGAAATTTTTGAAAAATTTCCTATAAAAATAAGAAATTTTTGAAAAATTTCCTATAAAAATAAGAAATTTTTGAAAAATTTCCTATAAAAATAAGAAATTTTTGAAAAATTTCCTATAAAAATAAGAAATTTTTGAAAAATTTCCTATAAAAATGAGAAATTTTTGAAAAATTTCCTATAAAAATAAGAAATTTTTGAAAAATTTCCTGTAAAAATAAGAAATTTTTGAAAAATTTTCTATAAAAATAAGAAATTTTTGAAAAATTTCCTATAAAAATAAGAAATTTTTGAAAAATTTCCTATAAAAATAAGAAATTTTTAAAAATTTCCTATAAAAATAAGAAATTTTTTAAAAATTTCCTACAAAAATAAGAAATTTTTGAAAAATTTCCTTTAAAAATAAGAAATTTTTGAAAAATTTCCTATAAAAATAAGAAATTTTTGAAAAATTTCCTATAAAAATAAGAAATTTTTGAAAAATTTCCTATAAAAATAAGAAATTTTTGAAAAATTTCCTATAAAAATAAGAAATTTTTAAAAAATTTCCTATAAAAATAGGAAATTTTTAAAAAATTTTCTATAAAAATAAGAAATTTTTGAAAAATTTCCTATAAAAATAAGAAATTTTTGAAAAATTTTCTATAAAAATAAGAAATTTTTGAAAAATTTCCTATAAAAATAAGAAAATTTTGAAAAATTTCCTATAACAATAGGAAATTTTTTAAAAATTTCCTATAAAAATATGAAATTTTTGGAAAAATTTCCTATAAAAATAAGAAATTTTTGAAAAATTTCTTATAAGAATAATAAAATTTTAATTTCTCAAAAAAAAAAAAACAACAGTTTTATCCCTCATCTTAATATGATAGAAGTAGCAAAATAAAGCAGTTTTTTTACTCCATTGAAAATTTAAAAATTTCTAGTTAATACCCTCTCGATGATCAAGTGCGATATCTAGGTTCCAAACCATCAAAGTAATATATTTTGCGAAATTTTCAAAAAATTGATTTTCAAAACATCATAATATCTAGTAATCTTTCCATAAGATTTAAAAATTGGTACCACAGGTAAAATAAATAAAGTTGGCTCTAGAATAAAACGCATAAATAATGAGCCAAGCTAACAAACAGATGGTGCAACTTGACTGTTATAAAAATAGTCATGACATGCAATTAAAGTATTGAATATGATAAAGCGTTATCTCTTATACTCACTATCTTTCGCCTGTCCACTTTTATCTTTTCAAGAAAGGTAACGCAATTTTTATTTTCAATTCTCTAAAAAATATAAATTTTGAACGGATCATCTTCTTCATAAGGTGATGGAAAAGGATTATATATGCATTTTTTTTTTGTTGATTTCGGGTGCCAAATAAGGATTATATAAAAATATGTCTTATTAACTCGACCTTTTGAGTTCTCAAAAGTACCCTAACCTGGGCTGATGATCTATCGCGACAAAACAAGGTAGCACGTTGTCTTGTCGCGACAGAAAATCTTTGACGACCCATAAATGATACAGTTTTTTATACTCTGGTTAATACGCTTTTCTGTAAACTATGGATTAAAACTGGTTTTTGATGAATCTTTGTTACCAAAAATTAAATTAAGTTCTTCGAAGCATTGTTGTTAATTTATTCCACGTCGAAAAATTCTGAGTCAAAAATGTCAAATTTTAAAAACTAAGATTTACAATAAATCTAAACAGAACAAACTATTAATTATACTTTTATATTATTGTAAATCTAAAATTATTCACTAAAATCTTTTCTCCCAAAAATTTTAATTTTCAAATCAAACATTTTCATTTTCCCCTTAATGGTACCCAATAAATAAATAAGTACCAGTTGCTAAAAAACACCCCTACTACCTTAAATTAAAATAACTTTTATTTTGCAAAAATTACCACTACTACTTACAATACTCAGTTACGTTTAGTTTTACAACACAAAAGACCACATAAACTAAGATACATAAAATATACAAACAAATATACTTTCATTTACATTTTTGTACACAAGAAAGTCTAATATTTATTTATGTAAAACCTTACATCTTTAACATCTATTTAGAGTTTAGGTTTTTTTCTTTTCATTTTAATTTCTTCTTTTTCACAAAATTTCCTTGGTGGCATAGTCCTTTGTGTTCTCTATCTAACACCCTCGCCACTCTCAGCCTTAGATGGTGGCATTAGAAGAAAACAAATAAATACTACTATCAAAAAATTATATTTATTCTACATACAAACAAACTGAAATAAAATCTACAATACTTGGATGTAAAAGAAAAATATTAGTACACATTTAATCTGGCATTAAAAAAGACTCTTTTGATACTCTTGCTCTTTCTGTCTCTCTCTCTCTCTCTGTAACTGTAACACCAACAAACTTTTAAGGCTCTCTGAGTGAATTAAAACCAGTAAATTTGGTGTTTCCTTTTGATATAGGGTTACCAAGTCATTGGTATTAATTTGGAAAAAAAAAAATCAAAAATTAATTTTTTTAAAGGAAATTGTGTTATTGTATTAAAAAGACGTAAAAGCTAAAGGTATTTTGGTAAAATGTAATGCAAGAGTAGTTGTTGTTGCTTTCGCCGTGTTTATTTATCCTTAAGAGTGTGTATGTATGTGCGGTGGTGTGTATTCATTTTACAGAGAGGTCACTAGGTCGGCCCGGGATATTACAGTGAATATTTTATGTATTTGTCTGCAGGGGTGTAGTTGAAGGTATTGAGTTCTATTTTATGTGTTTGCTATGTAAAAGGCCTTTGAGGAAATGTACGAAAAAAAAATTGTTGAAAGAATATTGAATTGAATTTAATATTTATTTAATGAATTTATTATGCACATTTCATATTGTATAAATATTTTTGTACCTTATTGAAAAGGGTGAATGAATAAATTAATGAAAATTTTCACAAAAGATTTTTAGGGATTTTAAAGGATTTTTTAATAAAATAAAAAATTATAAACTTTTGTCATTTTGAGATTTTTTAACTTTTTGCCTTACTATTTTATTTAATAACAAAATATATTGCTATAAACACCATGAACGTTTTTAAAGTTAAAGAAATTTACTACTTCTTTAAATGCATTTAAAAATGTGGCGGGCATAGCCCATTAAGTTTGTATTTGGAACAAAAAATGTTTGCAGAGGATTGGTTAAATTTGTTTTTAATTTTAATGCCGAATATCTACTATACTACAGAAGATATCCTATTTATGAAAATAAGTTTTTAAAAAATCTTTGCTAGCATATATAGGGGTGTTTTACTTTAATGCTTGATATGAGAAGGGTCCTGTGGCTTAGTTGTTTAGCATGTCGACTTCTAAGCATAACATAACATATTCAGCATGGGTAAAAGTCCCGGTCAAGTCAACATCAGTTTCTGAAACTATTAATTTCAATTAAAATTATCAAATACCACAACGTCCATCCATCGGCAGTATGCCTGCAGCAATAACACGCTGTCAATGTAAAACAAATTGATGTATAAACAAGTAAGAAAAGCTATAGTCGGTCAAGCCCGACTGTATCATACCCTTTACTACTAAGGTCAAATATGTACAAACAATTAAAGAGTTTTCCTTAAGTCTTAGAGACATACATGTACTATGTGCTATTTTTTCAAAATTTCGAGATTTATGTCATTTCCGGCTAAGGGCCTGATATGACAGCTAGGGTCAATTGTGGATTGATTGTTACCAAATTTTGGTTATTGGTTTATATTTACAAAATATTTATCTGAGCAACGTTTTAGTAATCAAATGCATTCATCTTTAGAGTTATTAACGTTTTTGTGCATTTATGTGTATAGTACCTGGTAGACCGAGCCTTACTCGGAGCTTTATGATAAGCATTTTGAGGAAAATTTTAAAGTTTTTATATATTTTATATTATATAGTGCTAAAATAAATTTAGAGGAAAGACATTGTACAAATATTCAGTTAATTTTGAATTATTTTATTTATTTTGTCCGACCAACACATAGTTTGCATAGTTTACAGTTTAACTCATTTTGAATAATTTTGGAAATTATTCATATCAACAGAAACCTCTGTCGACTCATGCGCAACAACTTTGCTAAAGATTATAGTCTGATCAAATGCACAGTTTACGATTTAATTCATTTTGAGTAGTTTTCTGTGTAACAACTTTGCTGAAGATTATAGCATGATTAAATGTACAGCATACGATTAAATTGACTTTGAGTAAATTTCAGTAGCGCCACCTGTCGAAATTTCTTCATACCAACTAAGAAACCTTCGTCGGCTCAACTTTGCTAAAGATTGTAGCATGATTAAATGTACAGATTACGATTAAATTGACTTTGAGTAAGTTTATGTAGCGCCACCTGTCGGAAATTATTCATACCAACTAAAAAGCCTTCGTCGGCTCATGCGCTACAACTTTGCTAAAGATCATAGCATGATCAAATGTACAGTTTACGATTTAATTAATTTTTAGTAATTTTCAGTGGCGCCATCTGTCGGAAATTAGTCTTATCAACTTTAAAACCTTCGCCGGCTTATCCGCAACATCTTCGCTAAAGAGCATAACACAATCAAATTCACAGTTTACTATTCTATAAAGAACATACATACAGACAAACATTCATTTGTTTAAAATAATACTAAATTTTCCCCCTTTTTATTCCCAAATTTCTAAAAGTTCCATATGTATATTTGGTACTTTTTTGGTGCCAATTGACTTCGGTACATTTTTTTAAAACGCATTTAACATAATGTATAATGTTCCTATTCATATTACTTTGAAGATGTTAAGTTATCATTTTATCCCTTTTTTACCCATTTTGGCTCCAAAATCAAAAAAGTACCAAATACATGTTTCATGTTTTTTTTTTACATCTATTGATTGCAGTACCAAGTTTCTTTCTATATTATTTAGTTTAAAATATAAGAGTGGGTTAAAAAGGTGCCAAAAAAACTATTTTCACCCTTTTTTACCCCCTATCGGACATAGTTTCACAAAAGGTCCAAACACCTGTCCGCTTATTTTCAAAGCTGTTTAAAACGTAATTTTAATTTTGTTTCTATACCTATTACTTTAGGAGACATAGCGTTTTCGATTTTTTCCCCTTTTTACCCTCTTAGAGGTAAAAGTTCCAAAAGTCCCTTCTTCTTCGACCTATACATCAAAAAAGATACCCACTGTCCAAATTTTATCAAAATCGTTAGAGCCGTTTTCGAGATAGCCATTCTATATATATATATATATATATATATATATACAATTATTGCTCGTTTAAGAATATAATAATAATAATAAGATAAACGTTTTTGAGAATGTGTCTTGTATGGGAGGTACGGTCAAATATGGGCCGATTTCTAAAAAATTAGGTACAATGATTAAGAATATACTAAGAAATATATGTGCTAAATATTATTAAAATACAACTAAATTTGTGGCTGTAAAGGACCAAAAATTCTATTCCGAGAAGGCATCCCAATGGGAGGTACTCAAAATAGTAATCCTATTTCGCCCAAAAAGTATAGGGATCGTCCTTGGGCCAAAATATGAGCCTGTGTCAAATTTCATTAAATCAAGCTTACATGGATAACTGGCCAGCCAACCAGCCAGCCGGACGGACATCATTAAAACAACTCAGAAAGTGATTCTAAGTCGATTGGTAACTAAAGGTGGGTTTTAGACCAATATTTCTATGCGTTACAGACATCAGCACAAACCCAATATACCCTTTCCACCTATGGTAATGAAGGGTATAAAAAAGCTTACTTAATGCGTCAATATAACAACAAATGGCGTAACTTTACTGTTCTAAAAATAGACATGACGCACACTGGTATTTCTTCATACATCGAAGTGCAAAAATAGAAGGGGTGATCCTACAACGATGTGTAGTTTTATATAGAAAAGAAAACTCAAAAAAATTTCGAAATCCGTCGATTCCTCGGGGTAGCTCCTCCAATTTGTTCACCTGTTTTTTTTTCTCAATGTGCAAGTCGCAGTTCTAAACAGAATTTGATGAAATTTCCCACACGTCTATTAATTAATTAAAAAAAAGAGGTAAACTAATTTTGGTTTAAATTCGTTTACTCTTTGGAGTACGTTGGACCCCCATTTTTATAGCCTTCAACACCATAGGTGGAAAGGGTATTATAAGTTTGTGCTAATGTATGTAACACATACAAATATTTGTCTTAGACCCAGTTTTTAGTATACCAATAGGTCGCTTAGTCGACTTCCTGAAGCGATGTCAGTTAGACCGTCCGTCTGGCTGGACCCCAATGTAAAACATGTTATCAAAGTACAGGTCGCAATTCTAAAGATAATTTGATGAAATTTGGCACAGATCATTTTTTTGATAGTGGGACCATAGCTATTGAAATTCGTCAAAATCGGTCCAATATTAATGGTGCCCTCCATAGGTCCCACTTCCCGGAATTGCTATATTGGCTACAAATATTAATAGTTTTTCATGAAATTTAAATGAAATAGTGCTTATGTAAACTGAAAACAATGTACCAAATTTCGTTCAAATCAGTCCACATTTGACCATAGCTCCTATACAAGCTCTTCTGTCAAAACTAAAATCAAAATTAAATGAGACAAAAATTTCTAAAACGCTCGTAAATCTAAAGACAATGATAATATTGAGTTTATTTTTTGCATACATAAATTTTGAGATAATCAGTCCACATTTGACCCTAGCTCTCATATAAGTCCAAATGACGAAGACAGCTTAAATATATACATTTTGAGAAAATGTTTGTATGATGGCAAAATTTAGGAAATATTTGTCTTTATACAGGAAAAAGAACCCTTTGACCTTAGTGGTGAAGGGTATTGTATGGTAGGGTTTGACCGATGATTATAGCACTTTCTTACTTGTTTCACCTATTATTCTTTTCAATGTAATTCTACACAGAATTTTATGAAATCTATTTATTAATTAAAAAAAGATCTCTATATATTTTGCTGAAATTAGTCGACTCCTTGGGTTACCTGTCTAGGACCCCTATTTTACACCTATTTTTCTTCTTAATGTACAATCCGCAACTGTCAACAGAAGAGATCTTCTTATTTTGGTTGAAATCAGTTGACCTGCCTTGGACCCCCATTTTTTACCAATTTTTTTTTCAATGTTTTATCCGCAATTCTCAACAGAATTTGAAAAAATTCTACACACTTTTATTAATTGATTTAAGGAAGATTTATACTAATTTTGATTGAGATCACTTGATTTTTTGAGGTACCTACCCTGGACCCTCAATTTTTCATTATTTTTGTTCTTAATGTATAGCCGGAATTCTCAACATCATTATGGAATTCGTCACATATATATTAGTTTATTTAACAAAGAGCTCTACTAATTATTGTTGAATCTGTCATTAGTTGGGGTACCTGCTTTGGAACCCATTTTTTACATGTTTTTTCTTCTCAATATAAGCCTTAGTTCTCAACAGAATTTAATGAAATTCGTCACACGTCTATTATTTGACCCAAAAAAGAACTCTACTAATTTTGATTAAAATCCGTCGACTCCTAGGGGTGCCTGTCTTGGACTAACACTTAAATTCAATTTGATTAAAAAGTTACGCCTAAACGACTGCAATACTTTTTGCTTAAATTATGCGTAACAATTTATGTGACTTTTTTCAGAAACTTTTAAACTTCGTTCTACGATCAGTAATTTTCAGTAAATTTTTTTAGCTTAATCTAAAAAAAAGACTTTCGCCTTTTACTTGGTTATAGTAGAAGAAAACCGGGCCAACATCCTTTTTGTTTAAAGAAAAATGAAAACACTGAATTTTGTAAAGCTTTTTTGAGTTCCTGATATCTCCTAAACTATATACGAGATTAAGTTATTTTCTTGTGCAGACTAAAACGAAGGTTCTGTATCTAAATTATATCGATATCAAGATTAAAGCTATGAAATTATATTCGGTGCAGGAGCTAATGAGTTTATTGAAAAAAATCGTCACTTTTCGTTTTAAAACATACATTTCATGAGAACGTGTGTGTGCCTTAGCTTCCTCTCTTTGGATACTCGTCTCCATTAGTTGTTTTCGAATAAGAGTAAAAACGGTATACTCTCTCTTTAATGGGATTTTTCAAAACGACCATACGTTTATAAGTGCAACATCTTAATATTTTAGAGTCTTTTGGACTTGCTCTGGTCCCCAACGAAGTACTCATTAAATACGTGTAAGAAGTAGTGAATTTCTGAGGGGTTAGACACTCAAATTCTGAGACTGAAAACGAATGCGGAATGTATTTATAGGTCTTAATTTCTGAGAATTGTTATTCTGGTTACTTCTAAAAGTATCAAAGCAATATTTCTGCTAAATATTATTGAAATCTAGTCTAGTTAGTCGTTCAACTCAGGAAACACAGTTCTATGGGTTCTTGTTTATAAAAGAACTACGACTATATGAGGATATTCCTAGTTTTCCATGAAATTGATCATAATAATATGAAAAATAACGAATATAGCCAAACAAATATTTTTTAGGACCTGTTATCTGTACTTTGGAATTTACAAAAAATCGTTTCACATTTTTTGAAAGCTCCTACGTAGCAATTATTAAATAGGTAACTTAAAAGTGCAAGGTTCATTAGTGAATAAATTCAATTTAAAGTATAAAAGGCCCTTTAAAATATCCTCTCCCTGCACCACAGAATACAACAAACAAAAAGTCATATAGTTACTTTAAAATACATATGTGATCAAATATCATATAAAAGGGGGTGGGCGATTTGCTTAATGTTATTTTGGGTATTTTGGTTAATAGTGTTCGGGGGTGTTAAAAGGATGCGTATGCCAACGTGTGTGTATTAAACTCAACATGTACCAAATACATATGTGTGTATGTATGTCAAAATACTATACACATATTGAAACTTTTTACAACTCTATTTACTACAACTAAAGCAAAAAAAGATGTGGAATTTTATGCAGCAGCTCTACTCAAATTTCTCAGATTTGTAGTACAAATTTCGTATATATTAGAAATTATTAGGTATCAGATTTTCTAAAGCATCTAAGGGAGTTTTTTTTAGGGACAACACAATAAATGTTGCAGGCACTTAATTGCCATTTAGGTTTAGACTCTAAATTGCCAAAAATGTTTAAAAATTGTAGCAGGCTAATTAAAAAAGATAAATCGTTTATAAAATTTTGCAATAAAATTTATGTATCTCCCAAAAATAAAAGAACGAATGACTGAATATTGAAAATGTACCGAAAACTGACACACCCACAAAAAAAACCTGTGAAAAAGTGTGTGTGTATAATAAATTATTAACAAAAAAGAGGGAAACTGGGAAAAAATATGTTAAAGGGAAGAGAAATTTTTATAGAAAAATTGTAAAAAATAAAATCAAAAGTATTTACAAAAAAAAAAAAAAAATGAACTTTTTAGAGGAGATCTTATACTAAAGTATTGCTCAGACTAACATTTTATTAACTAAAAAAAGTAATTTAAGAATATTTTCTATCAAAATATTTTTTATTTCAAATTTAATATCGAAACGTTTTCTGTGCAAAATTTTGTTTAAAAGCGATTTTATCGCAAAATTGTCTATACAAATTTGTTTAAAGAAAAATTGTCTATAAAACTTATTATCAAAAAATTGTTTTTAAAAACTTCATATTTATTTATATTTTTATATAAAATTAAAAATAAATATCTATATATAATTTTTTAGTGAAGCATATTTAATTTTACATATCAAAAAATTTCCTATTAACATTTTATATAAAATTTAGCATTGAAAATTTTAGATCAAAAAATATTTCATAACTAAAATTTTTTTATAAAAATTTTTAAATCAAAAAAATTTTCTAATAAAATTTTTATAGCATTAAAACTTTATATTGAAAATTTATCTATAAAAATTTAAATATAAAATTTCACATCGAAAATTTTACAACTAAAAATTTTCTATTCAAATTTTGATATCATAAAATTATCGACATTTAAATTTTATATTGAACATTTTTTTTATAAAAATTTTAATAAAAAATTTCACATAGAAAATTTTACAACTAAACATTTTATAACTAAATTTTTGTATCATAAAATTTGCGACAAAAAATTGTAAATCCAAAAATTTTCTATTAAAAATTTATATATTTTGTATTAAAATTTTACAATTAAATTTTTAATAACTAAAATTTTTAAATCAAAATAATTTCTATTAAAATTTTATATCATAAAAATTTTATATTGAAAAATGTTCTATAAAAATTTTTATATACAATTTTACATCCAAAAATTTTCTGTTGAAAAATTTTATGACTAAAAATGTTCTATCAAAATTTTAACAACATAAAATTTTCTATAAAAATCATATACAAAAAATTTTCTACTAAAAATAAAAGTCTAAAAATTTTGTTTATGAAATTTGACATCGAAGATTTTCCATACAATTTACATAAAAAAAAATTATAAAATTTTACACCCAAAACTTTTCTATATAAAAATTTTACATCGTAAATTTTTCTATATAAAAATTTTACACCGAAAATTTTTCAATATAAGATTTTACATCGAAAAATGTTCTTAATAAAATTTAATATCGAAAAATGTTCTTAATAAAATTTAATATCGAAAAATTTTCTATATAAAGTTTTACATCAAACATTTTTTATATAAAATTTACATCGAAAGATTTCTTTATAAAGTTTTACATCAACATTTTTTTTATATAAAATTTTACACTGAAAATTTTTTTATATAAAAATTTTATCAAAAAATTTCTTATATGAAAAATTATATCAACAAATTTTCTATATAAAATTTAACAACTAAAAATTGTTTATAAAAAAGTTTACATCCAAAAATTTTCTATATAAAACTTAATATTGAAAAATTTTCTTTATAAAATTTTACAAAAAAAAAAATTCCTTTTAAATTTTACATTTGAACATTTTCTATGTAAAAAATTTTTAATAAAATTTTGCATTAAAAAATTTTCTATCTAAAATTTAAGTCATTAAATTTTCTACATACAAATTTCATAAAAAATTTTTCTATATAAAATTTGACATAGAAAAATTTTTAATATGAAATTTTACATCAAAAAATTGTTTATTAAAAATTTTCATATCGACAAATTATTTTATAAGATTTTATATCCAAAAATTTCTACTTCAAAAATATTCTATGTAAAATTTTACGTTAAAAACTTTCTTTATAAACTTTTATGTAGAAAAATTTTACAGACAAAAATTTTTGATGTAAAATTTTATATCAAAAAATTTTCTAGAAAAATTTTTGATGCTAAATTTTTTATAGAAAATTTTTTTATATAAAATTTTATTTATAAAATTTCAATCTAAAATTTGATATCAACAATTTTCTTTACAAAATTTTACAACAAAATATTTTCTTTATAAAATTTTACATCAAAAAATTTTCTTATACAATTTTCTATATAAAAGCTTGTATCCAAAAATTTTCTCTATTAAACATTATGTCGAAAAATTTTTTATATAAAACTTTACATCAAAAAATTTTCTATATAAAATTTTACATAAAAAAATTTTTTATAAAAAATTTAGCATCAAAAATTTTTCTTTATAAAATTTTGCAAAGAAAAATTTTATATATGAAAATTTTAATCTAAAATGTTATATCGAATAATTTCTTTATAAAATTTAATATAAAAATTTTTCTGTATAAAATTTTACATATTAAAATTTATAATATGAAATTTTATATCAAAAAATTTTCTATTAAAAATTTTCATATCAAAAAATTTTTTTATAAAATGCTATATCCAAAAATTTTCCTTATAAAATTTTACTTAAAAAATTTTCTATATAAAATTTACGTCAAAAACTTTCTATATAAAATTTAAGTAGAAAAAATTTACAGATAAAATTTTTTTATATAAAATTTTACATCAAAAAATTTTCTATAAAAAATTTTGCATCAAAAATTTTTATAGAAAATTTTTTGATGTAAAATTTTATTTATAAAATTTCAATCTAAAATTTTATATCCAAAAATTTTCTTTACAAAATTTTACAACAAAATATTTTCTTTATAAAATTTTACATCAAAAAATTTTCTGATAAAATTTTGTATATAAAATTTTACATCGAAAAAATTTTATATCGAAAAATTTTGTATCCAAAAATTTTCTTTATTAAATTTTACGTCGAAATTTTTTGTCGAAAAATTTTCTTTATTAAATTTAACATTGAAAAGTTTTCTTTCCAAAATTGTTCATTAGAAAAATGTTCTTTAAAAAATTAACATCTAAAAATTTTCTATAAAAAATTTACATCTAAAAACTTTCTATATAAAATTTTACATCGAAAAAATGTGTAATAAAAATAAAATCTTATAACCAAAAATTTGCTTTATAAAATTTTATATCGAAGATTTTTCTTTATAAAATTTTACATTTAAAAATTTTCTTTATAAAATTTTACATCGAAAAATTTTCTATATAAAATTTTACATAGAAATATTTTTTATGTACAATTTTACATACAAGATTTTTTTTTAATAAATTTAACATCAAAATTTTTTCTTTATAAAATTTTTTATTGAAACATTTTCTTTATAAAATTTTGCAACAAAAAAATTTTTCTTCGCAAAATTTTACATAGAAATATATTCTATATAAAATTTTACTTCAAAAAGTTTTTTTCAAAAATTTTACATCGAAAAATTTTCTTTAAAAATTTTACATCGTCAAATTTTCTATAAAAAATTCTATATCGAAAATTTAACGAAAGCTAAAATAATTTTCAATCTTTCTGATTTTTTGAAATACAACGTTTAAGCTAAAAAAAGCTTTTATCACAGATAAAACTCCAAACAAACTTTTGGATAATAAATAAATGGAAAAAAGCTTTTCCTTAAACTTTTACAAATTTTTTTGTTGAAAACGTCCTTGGGAGAAATAGACATTTTTATGAGCAAAGAGGAGAGAGAGAGAGAAAAAGATGAGTGAGAGAGATGTAGAGAGTAAAATTTATCTGCAAAAGGGGCATCCTTGTTTCTCCCTTCAAAAACAAACTTTCATTCCACATTTATAGAAAATTTTAAGGAATTCACAAAGAAATGATCAACTGAATACGAGAAAATAAAATTCCTAACAATTTGAAATCATTTAAGTTAAAACGTGATTGAAGAAGACAACGAATTTGAAAACAAATAAAATTTATTTTAAAACAATAAAAGAAAAAAAAAACGTCCAAGTTGTGTTAAACAAATAAAAAAATGTAAATTTAAAAAAATTAAAAATTTTAAAAATATAAACAAATAAACTTTTGAATAAAAAAAAAATAAAGTGTTAAATAAAAATAACTTTTTAAAGAAATAAACTCTAAAGCCTAAAATGGGTAACGGCGGTGAAGTTAAAGTTGCTACCGTCGATGTTGAGGGCGGTGATAATATGGCCACATTGCCCGTTTCACGCTCTCATACCACAGCCAGCACAGATAGCGCCGAGAAAAATAATGCCGCCAATAAGGAAATGGAATTAAAAAATGTTGTGCCACAGCCATTGCAAAGGTTATTGAGAAAAATTTTATAAAAAAAATTTCTTTATGATATAATTTTATTTTGCATATAAACAAATTTTAAAAAACATTCAGATGGTGCAAGTGTTTAAAATAGGTTCAAAGGACTTTTTTTTCTAAAATCATCTTTTTTTATACTCAATTTCTACACACACAATTTCACAGAGCCCCATCTGTGACTGAAATTTTAATATCGTTTGTTTTTATTATCCTCATATAGGATTAAACCTCATCGTCCTTATACTTAAAATTGTTTTGTTGGTTTTGCCGCTGGGCTAGACATTTTGGAGTGGTGCCAAGTTGTCTGCTTGGTTTATTTATTGAAGCAAAATGTGGTAGAATAAATAAATATAGAAATAATGAAATGAATAAAAAAAGGAATGTGATATGATGCCAACCAAGAGCTACAACAATAATTTTGTTATGGCCAACAAGAGTGATAAAGTGCTACAAAAAAATGTGAAGATGAAATGAGAAATATTTACTCGTATATAAAAATCTAAGGATATCATTTGGTGAACATAAAATTTTAGGAGTAAAAATTGTTTGTTTGCTTTGAGATTTTATCTGAAATCATAAAAAACAACAGAAATTATATGTGTCAGTAAGATTGTGTGCTAAGGAATATGTCCTTTTGGGAATGTAAAAAATATCAAATTTATTTTTAAAACATATAAAAAATGTGCAAAATTTAGATACACATTTTAATTTTATTTTAAAAAATAAAAAAACAACAATTTTTTTAATTTTTATGAATTCTTAAAACCGAAAATATATACCGAGAGATTCAATACCGACTATAAATCGAATAGAATATTTAAAAGGAGAGGCAAAAAACTGTTGATAAGAAAATTTTTCAAAAATTGACTATTTATAGCAAATTTTTTTAAATTGGACTATTTAAGGAAATTTTTCGAAAATTGACTATTAATTGCAAATTTTTGCAATATTGTCAATTTATAGGAAATTTTTCGAAAATTTACTATTTAAAGAAAATTTTTCGAAAATTATCTACATATTGAAAATTTTTTGAAAATTGACTATCTATAGGAAATTTTTTTTGAAAATTGACTATTTATAGGAAATTTTTCGAAAATTGACTTTCTATTGGAAATTTTATGAAAATTTACTTTTTATAGGAAATTTTTTGAAAATTGACTATTCATAGGAAATTTTTAGAAAATTAACTATTTATAGGAAATTTTTCGGAAATTGACTATTTATATGAAAACTTTTCGAAAATTGACTATTTCAGCAAATATTTCTAAAATTGACTATTTATGGAAAATTTTTTGAAAATTGACTATTTATAGGAAATTTTTCAAAAATTGACTATTTATAGAAAATTTTTCAAAAATTGACTATTTAGAGGAAATTTTTCGAAATTTGACTATTTAAAGGAAATTTTTCGAAAATTGACTATTTATAGGAAATTTTTCGAAAATTGACAATTTATAGGAAATTTTTCGAAAATTGACTATTTATAGGAAATTTTTCGAAAATTGACTATTTATAGGAAATTTTTCGAAAATTGACTATTTATAGGAAATTTTTCGAAAATTGACTATTTATAGGAAATTTTTCGAAAATTGATTATTTATAGGAAATTTTTCGAAAATTGACTATTTATAGGAAATTTTTTGAAAATTGACATTTATAGGAAATTTTTTGAAAATTGACTATTTATAGGAACTTCTTCGAAAATTGACTATTTATAGGAAGTTTTTCGAAAATTGACATTTATAGGAAATTTTTTGAAAATTGACTATTTATAGGAACTTTTTCGAAAATTGACTATTTATAGGAAATTTTTCGAAAATTGACTATTTATGGGAAATTTTTCGAAAATTGACTTTTTATAGGAAATTTTTCGAAAATTTACTATTTATAAGAAATTTTTCGAAAATTTACTATTTATAGAAAATTATTCGAAAATTGACTATTTAAAGGAAAATTTTCGAAAGTTGACTATTTATAGGAAATGTTTTGAAAATTGACTATTTATAGGCAATTTTTCGAAAATTTACTATTTATAGGAAATTTTTTCGAAAAACGACTATTTATAGGAAATTTTTTTGAAAATTGACTTTTTATAGGAAAAATTTCGCAAATTATTTATTTATAGGAAATATTTCGCAAATTAGCCATTATAGGAAATTTTTCGAAAGTTGAAAATTTTCCCAAATTAATAGAAAATTTTTCGAAAATTGACTATTAATAGGAAATTTTTCGAAAAATTTCCTATTTATAGGAAATTTTCGAAAAATTTACTATTTATAGGAAATTTTGAGCTTAATTTTTGTATAATCTAAATTCGAGTTGGGAGGGTAAAGGGAAAAAATTTCACGTTTGAACTTTTTAAGAAAAGGTCTTCTGAAATCATCCATTATCTTTAAATTTATAAATGCATACATTCGATCAATTTATATCTGATTAAAATTAAACCTATATTTAGAGTCGTTTTTTTAATTAATTATTCTTTAAATAATCTTACAGATATCATATAAAATACCTTTTTTGATTATTCGAGGCAGAGGTATTTTTTATCTTTCATTAAAAATATGTTGAAATAATTTTTGCACCTGAAAAAACAACAAATTTTTAAGTTATTTAATGATTTTGTAATATGTGAGCATTAATTCTGAAGTAATCAAGCTCTAGCTTGCCAATAGGACAGTTCATTGAAACTTATTACTGACTCACAAAAGCTAAATTACCTAAAAGTATACTCCAAAAAACTCACAGATATACTCATTTCACAACTATATGATTTTGTACATTAAAAAGTATTCATAACCAAAATCAAATCTCTTAAGCACATATGAATCCTCTTTTATCTGAGTGTTTCATGAAATTTTCAAAAAGTTACTTTAAAGTCCAGAGTGAATAAACTCTGTAGTAGATCGAATCAAGGAAACCAAAAAAAAAAAAGAAAAACTGCATACAAACAAAAATATATTGTAATAAAATTAATCCCCAAATGAAATGTGAACGAACAATTTATGTTACAATATTTCTTTCAAAGACAAATATATTCAACTATACACTTACATAAATACCTACGAGTATATGAATCTGGCTCTGACTCTCTCAGACAGGATTCTGCTAACAACTGCATTAAAGTGGGGATAAAAAGGAAAAACTCTTACAAGGATTGTTTTAGAGTCAACAACAATGATGTTTTCTTAACTCATAATCACACATCTCATATCCAGGAATACTTTACCTCTTACTCGAATAAAATCGTATGAATAGTCATACAAGTCTTTTTAACTGAGTTTTTGATGTTTGCAAACATTAAACTCTGGAGAGTATAAAGGAGCTAGCGAACAGCTGAAGGATAGACATGACAACAAACAATAGCAGCAAAAAAAGGAAGGATTTTTCATATATCCCTTAAGGATATTTTACAATAACGAAAAAATATTTTTTTATATAAAAATAAAACTTGACAGTAAAGTGAAGTGATGGCAAATAATGACAGTTTTCGGTAGGGAACATAAAATAGCTCTGAATAAATTTAGAAATAATAAAAAATGTACAAATCTAAAGGACAATTGAAATATTTATATAAAAAGTGAATTTGTCACGTTCGTTTTTTGTTTGATTTAGAAAAAAAAAGTTTTTAATGAAACAGGTATTTTGCTGAATAAAAGTTTAAGCTTCAAAAATATTTATTTAAAAATTTTGCTTTGTTGCCAAATTTTCATGGATTTAATAGGTTGGCAAATTTCGATGCAGTTTTGAGTTTAATTTAAAACTTTTGTGAAATAAACATATTCTTTTTGTGTTTACATTTAAATAGTTATGCATTGCACATTGGGCACAAAAATAAAAGAATTCAAAAACTTTTTTTCGAAAATTTATTTTTTTTTAGGAAATTTTTCGAAAATTGACTATTTAAGGAAATTTTTGGAAAATTGACAAGAAATTTTTATAAAATTTGCTATTTATAGGAAGTTTTGTTGTTGTTTATAGGAAAATTTTCGAAAATTTACTATTTGACTATTTGTAGGAAATTTTTCAAAAATTTACTATTTATAAGAAACTTTTCAAAAATTGACTATTTATGATAAATTTTTCGAAAATTGACTATTTATAGGAAATTTTTCGGAAATTGACTACTTATAGGAAATTTTTCGAAAATTGACTATTTATAGGAAATTTTTCGAAAATTGACTATTTATAGGATATTTTTCGAAAATTGACTATTTATAGGAAATTTTTCGAAAATTGACTATTTATAGGAAATTTTTCGAAAATTGACTATTTATAGGAAATTTTTCGAAAATTGACTATTTATAGGAAATTTTTCGAAAATTGACTATTTATAGGAAATTTTTCGAAAATTGACTATTTATAGGAAATTTTTCGAAAATTGACTATTTATAGGAAATTTTTCGAAAATTGACTATTTATAGGAAATTTTTCGAAAATTGACTATTTATAGGAAATTTTTCGAAAATTGACTATTTATAGGAAATTTTTCGAAAATTGACTATTTATAGGAAATTTTTCGAAAATTGACTATAGGAAATTTTTCAAAAATTGACTATAGGAAATTTTTCGAAAATTGACTATAGGAAATTTTTCGAAAATTGACTATTTATAGGAAATTTTTCGAAAATTGACTATTTATAGGAAATTTTTTGAAAATTTACTATTTATAGGAAATTTTTCGAAAATTTACTATTTATAGGAAATTTTTCGAAAATTTACTATTTACAGGAAATTTTTCGAAAATTGACTATTTACAGGAAATTTTTCGAAAATTGACTATTTACAGGAAATTTTTCGAAAATTGACTATTTATAGAAAATTTTTCGAAAATTGACCAGTTATAGGAACTTTTTCTAAAATTGATAATTTATAGGAAATTTTTCAAAAATAAATTTTTCAAAAATTGACTATTTATAGGAAATTTTTCGAAAATTGACGATTTATAGGAAATTTTTCGAAAATTTACTATTTATAGGAAATTTTTCGAAAATTTACTATTTACAGGAAATTTTTCGAAAATTGACTATTTACAGGAAATTTTTCGAAAATTGACTATTTATAGAAAATTTTTCGAAAATTGACTATTTATAGAAAATTTTTCGAAAATTGACCAGTTATAGGAACTTTTTCTAAAATTGACTATTTATAGGAAATTTTTCATAAATTGTCTATTTATGATAAATTTTTCAAAAATTGACTATTTATAGGAAATTTTTCGAAAATTGACTATTTATAGGAAATTTTTCATAAATTGTCTATTTATGATAAATTTTTCAAAAATTGACTATTTATAGAAAATTTTTCGAAAATTGACTATTTATAGAAAATTTTTCGAAAATTGACCAGTTATAGGAACTTTTTCTAAAATAGACTATTTATAGGAAATTTTTCATAAATTGTCTATTTATGATAAATTTTTCAAAAATTGACTATTTATAGGAAATTTTTCTAAAATTGACTATTTATAGGAAAATTTTTCGAAAATTGACTATTTATAGGAAATTTTTCGAAAATTGACTATTTGTAGGAAATTTTTCGAAAATTGACTATTTATAGGAAATTTTTCGAAAATTTACTATTTAAAGGAAATTTATCAAAAATTGACTTTTTATAGGAAATTTTTCGAAAATTGACTTTGTAAAGGAAATTTTTAGAAAATTTAAATTTAGAAAATTGTCTATTTAAAGGAGATTTTTTGCAAATTTACAATTTATAGGAAATTTTCATTAAGCCAATTTTTTTAATATTTTCTAAACTTTTTTTTATTATTTATACCTATCATATTTATGCTTCAATAACTTTCTAAAGAAGACCTATATTTTTTTTTTGAGTCAAGTGATATAAATTATTAAACTCTACTTCAGATATCAAAGTTTGATTAAATCCTATATTTTTTTTTCGCTCTCACTTGATTCATTATGAATGCAAGGAATATACAATGTTGCCATATTTCAATAAATTCCTTTAACCATATGAAAAATATTCTAAATGCAAACTTTACGTATTTGCATAATAGCAGCAGATTTAGGTCAAATTTATGTTTTGCTTGCGAAATATTTATGTACGTATTTAGTCTATTTGTGGTGGTGTTGCGGGAAAGGGATACAGCCAGTAAGAAGCAATATTTGGCAGTAAAACATACTAAGTATTCACATACACTTAGATATGTTTTTCCTAACTAAAACCTAAAGCTCTTGAAGGGAACTGTTAACAGTTAACGTTTGCTATATGTATCTGTATTTGTAAGTTACACAAAAAATCAGCGAGAACTTTAAAAAAAGGATACAAACGCTTAAAACACACAATTTCACATGTAAATACATTCATGTGATTATTCGTGTGTATGTATTTCGCAAAATATTCATTTGAACATTTTATGTATTTGTACGGGGAGGTAAATATTTGTTGCTTTTAGCGTTTCGATTGTATGCAAACAAAACTTGCAGATCGTTAAGCAGACACTTGAGGCAAAATAGGAAGAAAAAAAAAAACGATAAAGGAAAAGTTTCTGCGAAAAAAATAAGGAAGTGTTATATAGGCAAAAAAAAAATCTAGCTTTTTATGCAAATGGCGTTGAAGAATGGGATTACATAGAAAAATACTATTAAAAAGCAAAATAATAATAGTATATTTATGGCCGACAGAGCCTTAAAATGATTAATTTAAAGGGAAGTTCCTAAAATGTAGCTATTTTCTGTTTTTAGTAAAAAATTATAAAACTTTTTGATTAAGAATAGAAAATTGCCCTTCATACGTAATATTCTCGAGATTTAGCCCCGAGTGACAATTTCTTGTTTACAAAAATAAAGAAAACTCTACCAAACATGAAAATTCCAAGAATTAGGGCCATTCGATATCGATCGAAATTCATTATTTATATAAAAATTGAAAATTGACTATTTATAGGAAATTTTTCGAAAATTAACTATTTATAGGAAAATTTTCGAAAACTGACTATTTATAGGAAATTTTTCGAAAATTGACTATTTATAGGAAATTTTTCAAAAATTGACTATTTATAGGAAATTTTTCGAAAATTGACTATTTATAGGAAATTTTTCGAAAATTGACTATTTATAGGAAATCTTTCGAAAATTGACTATTTATAGGAAATTTTGCGAAAATTGACTATTTATAGGAAATTTTTCGAAAATTGACTATTTATAGGAAATTTTTCGAAAATTGACTATTTATAGGAAATTTTTCGAAAATTGACTATTTATGGGAAATTTTTCGAAAATTGACTATTTATAGGAAATTTTTCGAAAATTGACTATTTATAGGAAATTTTTCGAAAATTGACTATTTGTAGGAAATTTTTTGAAAATTGACTATTTATAGGAAATTTTTTTTGAAAATTAACTATTTATAGGAAATTTTTCAAAAATTGACTATTTATAGGAGATTTTTCGAAAATTGACTATTTATAGGAAATTTTTCGAAAATTGACTATTTATAGGAAATTTTTCGAAAATTGACTATTTATAGGAAATTTTTCGAAAATTGACTATTTATAGGAAATTTTTCGAAAATTGACTATTTATAGGAAATTTTTCGAAAATTGACTATTTATAAATTTTTTTTTCGAAAATTGCCTATTTATAGGAATTTTTTTTGGAAATTGACTATTTATAGGATTTTTTTTTTTGAAAATTGACTATTTATATGAAATTTCTATATAAATTTAGAATATTTCAGAAACGTTTGTGTAGCATACTTTTCGGATAGTCTAAATATTCTACTAATATATAACATATAAGGTTTACTATACTGTAACTTAGTTGCCAAAAGTTGCTTGATAGTAAACGAATTTCATTTAAACTAAATGCTTTGACACATTAAAATTTATGCAAAATAAATTATTTTGAAAATCCCTAAGGTATGTTACAAAATATTTGCTTAAAAGTCTAAGTTTTCGATCGATATTGATATCGGCGATTTGGCCCCTGTATTATTCTTGTTGAAATTTTTTCGTTGCATAATTTTTTGTAGAATATTTTTTATTGTAAAATTTGTTGGTCAAGTTTTTTATTTTAAGTCGGAAGCAAAGTTTTCTATGAACACATAAATATAACAAAGTACTCAACAGAGTTCGTTTTAGTACTCAAAAAAGTACTTTATATTACTCAACGAAGTACATTATTTTTAGTGTACTTCGTGAAAGTTCGTGATGATAAGCGTTGTGTATTTTAACAGGCACTTCACAATTTTAAGGTACCTGTACTTAAATTGAACACTTTGTTATGTGATTATGTACCGAACTTGCTGAGGTACGGTACCTTAAAATACAGTAATTAGAGTATTTTTTCGAACCTTGATTATATCTAATTTGAGAAATATGAATTGTAGTTTCTATTCCTAAATTATAATCTAAACAGAAATAATGGCAAATATACTTAATATTATTCGAAGTTAAAATATTTTAATATATTATCTTGATATGAATTCACTCTTTTAAATCTTTCTTTCAAAAAGCTTTGTTTTATTTTAAAGCTTTTCTCCTTTTTCAACATATTTAAAGCAAAAACAAGTATATGCAAAATTCTTCGAATAAATGTGTGTATGTTTTTATATAATTTTGTTAGTTGGCTTAAATCTAAAATATAAATTAAGACGAAAATAAAATTATTAAATATAACCTAAAAAAACAACTATATTTTCCTTACTTTGCTACCTTATAAAATCCTCATATTTTAGTTTACCCCACCCTATTCAAAACTTTTTTTTAAATATTTTTTTATAATAATTAACCTGAATTTAAATACAGTAGATTTTTATATGTGTAAAGAATTTTCCTTTGTGTCTAATCTAGTTTTGAGTGTGTTCTATAAGACTCGTATATAAATAACCCAAAAACCCCAAATTACCCCAGTGTTATCTAAAAGTAAATACCTTAAAATATTTTACCCCATTTAGTGATTTTGGCGCTAGTAAATGTATTAAAATTTAAATTTAAAAGCAACAAAAAAATATATATTTTCTTATTTATTTTTGGCAAATTTTCTAGGGTTGTTTATTCGGTAAAATCAGATCCAAATAAACGAAGTTACTTACCAGCTAGAATAACGATACATGGCACATATCAGACCAATGTTATAACAGGACCAATTGAATTATGGTAAAACAAAATTTATAAAAAAAAACAATTATATTGAAAATCCTATTATTTATACTAGCGGGAAATGAAATTTACTTAAATGATTTTTTTTTTCAAAATTGACCATTGAAGAAATCACTAAAAGCTTTAAGTATACTTACGAAAGTTTTAACTATACAAGTTTTTTTTCTAAGTTCTATTTAAAGTTTGAAAATTAAAATCTAAATTCAACCTTGTAATAATTTAAGCTTATTATCAAGCTTTTTCGAGCTTTAGAACCTAACCTCGTAGTTTATGACAATACATTCATTCTACGTGAATGATTTTCATATCAGAGCTTATTTATATGAATATTGAAATTTATGCATTAAATTTTAAATCTTCTTTGTAAAGATTTTAATATATATATTACATAAAATATATGTATGTATACCAAAATACCTATTACCTATTTATATAATATTTGTCTATATTTCATACGATATTAAAGTAAAACAGGTTAAACACGGATTATAAATAGCAAGATTTTCAGTTGTTTTATGACATTACAAGAGCTTTGAACGAAATCTTTATATTCAAAAATTACCAGAATTATGTTAGTTCTGTGTAACAAATGTACAATGAAGATAAAATATAGATTATAAAAATTATGTAAACATTGCTACAAATTATGATTTAAAATACACTAACAAATATTTTGGGATACCTTGTAATAATATTGAGTAAAAGTTTACGAAATGCGAATCGATTCGAGGCCCTTAGATTCGATTGAACAAAAATAATACTTGATATGAACAGAAAATTTACTTTTTATACAAAATTTTCCAAAAATTAACTATTTATAGGAAATTGTTCGCAAATTTACTATTTATAGGAAATTTTTCTAAAATTGACTATTTATAGGAAATTTTTCTAAAATTGACTATTAATAGAAAAATTTTTCTAAAATTGACTGTTTATAAGAAATTTTTCGAAAATTGACAATTTATAGAAAATTTTTCAAAAATTGACTATTTTGGGAAATTTTTCAAAAATTGTCTATTTATAGGAAATTTTTCGAAAATTGACTATTTATAGGAAATTTTTCGAAAATTGACTATTTATAGGAAATTTTTCGAATATTGACTATTTATAGAAAATTTTTCGAAAATTGACTATTTATAGAAAATTTTTCAAAAATTTACTATTTATAGGAAATTTTTGGAAAATTTAGTCTCTATAGAAAATTTTTCGATAATTAACTATTTATAGGATATTTTTCTAAAATTGACTATTTATAGGATATTTTTGGAAAATTGGCAATTTATAGGAAATTTTTCCAAAATTTACTATTTTTGTCTTTTCTTTAACAAATCGACCATTTATAGGAAATTTTTCGAAAATTGACTATTTATAGGAAATTTTTCAAAAGTTGACTATTTATAGAAAATTTTTTGAAAATTAATTATTTATAGGAAATTTTTCGAAAATTGACTATTTATAGGAAATTTTTCAAAAGTTGACTATTTATAGGAAATTTTTCGAAAATTTACTATTTATAGGAAATTTTTCGAAAATTTACTATTTATAGGAAATTTTTCGAATAATAACTATTTAAAGGAAATTTTTAAAAAAATTGACTATTTATGAGAAATAAGAAAAATTTCGAAAATTGACTATTTATAGGAAATTTCTCGAAAATTGACTATTTATAGGAAATTTTTCGAAAATTTACTATTTATAGGAAATTTTTCGAAAATTGATCTGTTATAGGAACATTTTTGAAAATTTACTATTTATATGAAATTTTTCGAAAATTTATTATTTATAAGAAATTTTTCGAAATTTTACTATTTATAGGTAATTTTTGGAAAATTTAGTCTCTATAGGAAATTTTTCGAAAATTGACTATTTATAGGATATTTGTCTAAAATTGACTATTTTTTGAAAATTGGCAATTTATAGGAAATTTTTCGAAAATTTACTATTTTTGTCTTTTCTTTAACAAACGGACCATTTATAGGAAATTTTTCGAAAATTCACTAGTTATAGGAAATTTTTCAAAAGTTGACTATTTATAGGAAATTTTTTGAAAATTGACTATTTATAGGAAATTTTTCGAAAATTGACTATTTATAGGAAATTTTTCGAAAATAAACTATTTAAAGGAAATTTTTAAAAAAAATTGACTATTTATGAGAAATAAGAAAAATTTCGAAAATTGATTATTTATAGGAAATTTCTCGAAAATTTACTATTTATAGGAAATTTTTCGAAAATTTGCTATTTATAGGAAATTTTTCGAAAATTGATCTGTTATAGGAACATTTTCGAAAATTTACTATTTATATGAAATTTTTCAAAATTTAGAATTTATAGGAAATTTTTTGAAAATTTACTATTTTTAGGGAATTTTTCGAAAATTGACTATTTATAGGAAAGTTTTCGAAAATTTACTATCAAAATTGATTATTTATAGAACATTTTTCGAAAACTGACTATTTAAAGGTATTTTTTGGAAAACTTACTATGTAAAGGAAATTTTTCGAAAATTTACTATTTACAGAAATTTTTTGAAAATTTACTATTTATAGGAAATTTTTCGAAAACTGACTATTTAAAGGAAATTTTTCGAAAATTTGCTATCTATAGAAATTTTTTGAAAATTTACTATTTACGACTATAGAAAATTTTTCGAAAATTGACTATTTATAAGAAATTTTTCGAAAATTGACTATTCATAGGAAAATTTTCGAAAATTGACTATTTATAAAAAAAAATCGCAAAAGCTTTCGTAAATCTAGTAGTAATGAAAAAAATATATATATGGAATATATGCAAGGAAAATGTCTAAGATTTAGAGGGTTGTTAAAACAAAACCACTAAATCTGTCCAGAAATAAACAAACAAAATAAAATATAATTTTTAATTACACATGTTGGAAAAACTAAAAACAACACAAAAATAAGAATAATTTTATATAAGAAAAATAAACTCAAAAAGACAAGTATATAAAATATTGAGTAAAAAAAAAAAAAATAAACACTCAAAACATTTTAATAACATACAGATGGACATTATCTAGAAAAAAATGGCATAGAAAAACTGTTTCAAAAATGTTATATTTTCACATATAATTTTATTTTAATGCTAAGGGTACTTAAGTGAAAAAAAAAGAAGGAAAAAAAGTACAAGAACATGAAAAGAAAATGCAAACAAATCTAGAGAAAATTGTAATAAAATGTTTGTAGGTCTTTTTAGGTTTGAACTAAATTTTAAAAGAATAATAGAAAAAAAAATAGAAAAAGACTTTTTTGTGAATATGGTTTCAGTTAATTTCTATAAGACATTAAGAATAAATGGGTATTTTTGGAAAATATTTAAATATGAAGTGAATTTAAATTTTTAAATTAAATAAGAACAAATTTGTAAGAATAATAAAATGTGTGTGTGTGAAAGATTTGTTAAAAAAAAAAATCTAAATATTAAAAATCTGGACCAATAAATTCATAATAAATAGTTTTAGCATGTTTTCGAATGATTTACAACAATTTTACAGTTTTAAGTAATTTTTTAAAAAAAGCACTTGCACTTTAGTAAAAATTTCAATAAGTAAAAAATTAATTTAATTTATTTCAGTATTTTTGATCTGAATCAATATATTTTCACATTTTTATCTTAATTGGGGAATGTTTAATTTTTTATTTATAATGGGAATATGTTTGGTATCTTTTAGTTATTATTTTTGATTTTTTTAGTTTGTTTCTGATTTCTAATTAAGATTTTTCCATAACTTTTGTAACAAATATTAATATATACATTTTTTGTACTTTTTCTCTTTTTCCCCCCAACACTTGGTTATCATTTATAGGACATCTTTGTTCATTGTGACCAGTTTGGTTTATGCCATCATATTGATTGTTGTTTGTATCGCTTATGTTATAAGCGATGTGACCACTCACCGTCTGCCCGTACTCTACTATGAAAGTTTCTTTACGTATTTGTATGGTGTCAGCATACTCTTCCTATTGTATGTATTCTGTTTTCTGTTACAGGGTAAGTACTCAATCCTAGTCAAAATTATTCAAATTGCATATAAAACCAAGAAAATTTTCAAAAGTTTTGTATAAAAATAAAAAAAATTTAAAAAATTTCCTCTAAAAATAATAAATTTTTGAATAATTTTCTATAAAAATAAGAAATCTTTGAAAAATTTTATATAAAAATAAGACATTTTCGAAATATTTCCTAACAAAATAAAACTTTTTGAAAAATTTCATATAAAAATAAAAAAATTTTCAACATTTTTCTACAAAAAAAAAAATAAATTTTTGAAAAATTTTCTATAAAAATAGGAAATTTTTGAAAAATTTCCTATAATAATAACAATAAAAATAAGAAATTTTTTAAAAATTTTCTATAAAAATAAGAAATTTTTGAAAAATTTCCTATAAAAATAAGAAAGTTTTGAAAAATTTTCTATAAAAATAAGAAATTTCTTTTAATAATTTCCTATAAAAAATAAGACATTTTTGAAAAAATTCCTATAAAAATAAGATACTTTTGAAAAAATTCTTACCTAAAAAAGAAATTTTTGAAAAATTTCCTATAAAAATAAGAAATTTTTGAAAAATTCCTTATAAAAATACGAAGTTTTTGAAAAATTTCCTATTAAAATAAGAAATTTTTGAAAATTTCCTAAAAAAAAAAAAGAAATTAAAAAAAATAAAAATAAATAAGAAATTTTTGAAAAATTTCCTATAAAAAATAAGACATTTTTGAAAAATTTCCAAAAAAATACGAAATTTTTGAAAAATTTCCTATTAAAATAAGAAATTTTTGAAAATTTCCTAAAAAAAAAAAGAAATTTTTAAAAAATAAAAATAAATAAGAATTTTTTGAAAAATTTCCTATAAAAAATAAGACATTTTTGAAAAATTTCCAAAAAAATGAGATATTTTTGATAAATTTCCTATAAAAAATATGAAATTTTTAAAAAAATTTTTATAAAAATATAAAAAATTTTTGAAAAATTTATTTTTAAAAAATAAAAAATTTTTGAAACATTTCCTTTAAAAATACGAAATTTTTGAAAAAATTCCTATAAAAAATAGAAACTTTTGAAAAATTTTTTATAAAAAAGAGAAATTTTTGAAAATTTTCCTATTAAAATAAGAAATTTTTGAAAAATTTCCTAAAAAAATAAGAAATTTTTGAAAAATTTTCTATAAAAATAAGAAATTTTTGAAAAATTTCGTGCAAAAATAAGTAATTTTTGAAAAATTTCTTGTAAAAAAAAGAAATTTTTGGAAAATTTCCATTAAAAATAAGAAAATTTTTGGAAAATTTCCCATAAAAATAAGAAATTTTTTGAAAAATTTTCTATAAAAAATAAGACATTTTTAAAAAATTTCCAAAAAAATTAGATATTTTTGAAAAATTTCCTATAAAAAATAAGAAATTTTTGAAAAATTTTTTATAAAAATATAAAAAATTTTTGAAAAATTTATTATTAAAAAATAAAAAATTTTTGAAACATTTCCTATAAAAATACGAAATTTTTGAAAAAATTCCTATAAAAAATAGAAATTTTTGAAAAATTACCTATTAAAAAAAGAAATTTTTAAAAATTTCCTAAAAAAATAAGAAATTTTTGAAAAATTTCCTATAAAAATAAGAAATTTTTGAAAAATTTCCTATAAAAATAAGAAATTTTTAAAAAATTTCCTATACAAATAAGAAATTTTTGAAAAATTGCATATAAAAATAAGAAATTTTTGAAAAATTTCCTATAAAAATAAGAAATTTTTGAAAAATTTCCTATAAAAATAAGAAATTTTTGAAAAATTTCCTATAAAAATAAGAAATTTTTGAAAAATTTCCTATAAAAATAAGAAATTTTTGAAAAATTTCCTATAAAAATAAGACATTTTTGAAAAATTTCCTATTAAAATAAGAATTTTTTTGAAAAATTTCCTATAAAAATAAGAAATTTTTGAAAAATTTCCTACAAAAATAAGAAATTTTTGAAAAATTTCCTATAAAAATAAGAAATTTGTGAAATATTTCCTACAAAAATAAGAAATTTTTGAAAAATTTCCTACAAAAATAACAAATTTTTGAAAAATTTTCTATAACAATAAGAAATTTTTTAATAATATCGTATAAAAGCAGGAAATTTCTGAAAAGTATGAATTTATAAAATTTGCTTAAAAAATAGGAAATTTGTTAAAAACTTTCTATAAAAATAGGAAAAATTTCTTTTTTTGATGCAAAATTTTTCAAAAGTTTTTGATAGGAAATTTTTTAAAAATTTCTTATTTGTATAGGAAATTTTTCAAAAATTTCTTATTTTTATAGGAAATTTTTCAAAAATTTCTTATTTTTATAGGAAATTTTTCAAAAATTTCTTATTTTTATAGGAAATTTTTGAATAATTTCTTAATTTTATAGTAATTTTTTCAAAAAATTCTTATTTTGATAAGAAATTTTTTATAGGAAATTTTTGAAAAATTCTTAAAAAATTTCTGATTTTTATAGGAAATTAAAAAAAATATATTTTGGTAGTAATTTTTTAAATTTTTTCTTTAAAAAAATAAATTTTTGAAAAATTTCCTTTAAAAACAAATATCTTTAAAACAAAATTCCTATAAAAATAGGAAATTTTTGAAAATTTTCTTATAAAAATAATTTTTGTTTTATAAAAATTGGAATTTTTTGAAAAGTGTTCCTTTCAAAATATAAAATTATTGAAAAATTTCCTATAAGATTGAGAAAATTTTGAAAAATTTCCATTAAAAATCTAAATTTTTGAAAAGTATCTTTAAAAAATAAAAATTTTTGAAAAAATTCTTATAAAAATAAAAAAAAAATTCTAAAAAAGAAATCCACAAATTTTAAATTTTTCATAAATTTTCCAACTCTTTAGAAAGTTCCTGTTGCAATGGCGGCAACAATCAACCGAAATCTCCTAAAAAAGAAAAGAAATCTAAAAAGGATAAGGATCCAGCCGATTCGAAAGATGCGAAAGGTGGAAAGGATTCTGGCAAGGGTGGTAAGCCCAGTCCCTATCAGGTAAGATAGTTTTTATATTTAACTGAATCTAAATTTGAAAATCATACTAAACGAATACTTCTTTTTGTAAAATTTGTATAAAACAAACTCAATTTAAATTTTGAAATCTTAAAATCCTTTACATTTTTTTTAGTTCAAACTTTTTGCTTTTAATTCCTAAAATATTTTAAACCATATTCTAATCCTGTTTTTAAAATTTTTAATTTTAAATGTTAATATTGCTTTTATTATCATCCTGTATGTAAAATCCTCATCCTAAATCAAAATCATCACCAAACAAATTACACCACAAAATACACTCAAACCCAACTACTACTACTACTTTCAACTTATTCTACTACAACAAAACTGCTCTAATCCCCGTTGTTATTGTAATTGATGTTCGTTCTACTACTACTATTTGATTCTGCCACTACCACTACTTCTCCATCCATTTGCCAAACATCACGTTTCCTGTTTATCCTTGTATGTGTTTATGTGTCCTTGTCTGTTCGTGTTTTCTTTGTAAATCTGTGTTAAACTTCTCGTTTGACATGGTCATAAAAATAATTTGGATTACATGGATGCTCATTATTATTGACTCGATAAATCATGGCATCTGAAAACGTTTCAAATTGAATATGAAAAAAAATTATGATAAAATATAATAAAACGTTACAAATAATGTGCGTGACGATTAAATTTGCATATGTAATGATGTTACACATAAACACGTATCGAAACAAACGTTTTTTTGTTATTGAATTTTTGTCTTAACAATCAAACCAGGAGCGTTATCCTGTTAAGAAACGTGATTTGGTACGACATTCTTTAATACCCCAACAGGTATGATTATAAATTGTTTTTTTTATTTCTTTTTTTTTTGTATTTAAACTCTACTAAATCAGCAAATTAATATCTAATCAAAAGCTTTTATAACTACTTAATACTTCTGCAATTAATATTAAATTATTTTAGAGTTTTCCAAGGCCCCAAAGATAAAATAAATATAAACTTATAACATTTTTTTAGCTTTTTAAATATAAAAATTATTGAAGCTGTAACTGCAATAACGTCTAATTAAACTAATATTATAATATTTTTATATATTTGTAGCATTAATAAATTAGTCTATTAACCCTTTCACGTGCACGAGAATACTATTACACTTATGTAACTAAACAAATATAATATTCCACCTGAGCCGATTTCAATGGTTTTGTCCATTTTCTACCTTATTAGAACTTAAAAGAATATTTTACAAAAAAATATGACAAAAAGGAAATTATATAGTAAAAAATGAACTTTTGGCAAAAAAAAAACAAAAAAAAAGTGGTAATAATAAAAAATATGGGCAAATCCTGCGTGACGGACGATACATTTGTACGAATTTTGTTGTACTTAAATGTATCCCATTGCCGTTCTACACGAGATATCCTTGCCCAGATTTCAGAAAATATTAGCCCATCGATTGTGCTATCGAATTGCATTTGTTAATTTACACACTTCTTTTGGAGGAAATAGATACTCGCGTTTAAAGTGCTGTGACGGACGCTACAAAAAATGGAAGTGACTTTTTTTTAACGCGTGTTTCTGTAATTTTCATCAAATCAGTCATAGTAATAAAAAAATTGTAAATACATTAAAGATAGAGGAAAATCAGAAGATTACAAAACAGTTTACAGTTTCACCAAAAATTCATAAATGAACTTTTGCGGACGCTATGTGGCGGATGATACAGTTTTTAAATGAATATTTTTTATTAGAAAAAATTCATATTTCATATATTTTTTAGGATTCGTAAATCAGTGAAAATAATGGTTTTATTTGTTCCCGAATTTCATCTCCTTCCTTTTCATGTTTGCGGTTAAAATGCGATTTATGGGCACAATTTAATATTTCACAAAACGGCTACATACATAGATTTATTTATAGTTTTTCACTTTTTACATCTTATTTTTCGTCAAAAGAATGCTGTGGCTAGCTGTTAGAGTGTCCCAAAAATAAAAAAATCATCAAATTTCAAAAGCATCAAATTTGCCCCACTGTATATTTTTTTTACACCTAATATCATAAATTTAATCTGTGGATATAGACAGTGTTATTGCTTTATGAATAAGACATACATGTGTTCGTAAATTTTGCATTTAATAAATATAATTTTGTAAAAAATATATACTTTGACGGACGCTATACACTTTCCTTTACATATTATTTTGTAAAATGCTATATAAATATCTATATATTTTTAGCCTAATGTTAAGCATACTATAAGTTCTCTTTACGAACCAAGTTTAATTGGAGAAAAGAGAAAAAATGCACTAGTCAAATTAAAAAAAAAAAATTTTTTCTGTGACGGACGCTACACACTGTGAGCCTTTTTTTACTTGACGTTATTTATATCACTAAAATTACTTTCGATGAGGTCTTTTGCATGTAATTGTATAAAATTAAGCAGACTTTGAGCCCATACTGAAACTTTATATCTAAATGGATGTTTTTGTGATTTTTATGAACTTCTAAAAAACCTATTTTTTTAAAAAAATGTATAAAAATTCGAGATGGGTGGAAATAAAGACCTGCCATTCACGAAGAGAGCAATCAAAAATTGTATCCATTATAGATATATTCTAAAGTATTGATCCTTGCTAAGTTTTTTCATAAACACAAATACGTGATTTTGACAGTTTTAAAATTTTGTCCTTGGTTTAACGTTTTTCGGATTTGCCCATATCTTCTAAACGGTAAGTCTGATTGCATCAGTATGTATGAGAGAATTGTGGACCCAAGCTTTCAAAATTTTTGGATTTATGGTTGCACAGGGTGAATCGTTGAGCGTCAAAATAAACTGCATCACAAGTCAAAAAGCTTTTGGAGAGTGCAGCTCTTTCAATTATTGTCCATTATAGTCGATCTTTTACTTTTTAGGAAGAATACTTTTAATAAAAGTTAATATTTTATTATATATTAGTAGAGAATGGTGTTCTCGGATGATTTTAAACTAAAATCTAAGTCGAGACAACTTTCACTCTACCTACATCATTGACCGAAATTTGTCTAATTTTAAAGAAAATTTTTGTGTTTGATTTTAAACTAAAATCTAAGTCGAGACAACTTTCACTCTACCTACATCATTGACCGAAATTTGTCTAATTTTAAAGAAAATTTTTGTGTTTTCAAATATATAGCAAAAAACTCAAGCCCATTTTACAACTTTCTGAAATGCAGTTATATAGTCCCATATATTGTCTTTAGATTTCAAAAATAAAAGGTAGCGCGAATTCAGAAACGAGTCCATAAAACCGAATTTTATAAAAAATGGCAAATTTCTATATACCAAAATTGTAACTGCAAAAAAGGTCAATTGGGTTTCCGTTTTTGAAAGTTGTTAAATTGTTTTAAATCAACAATAAAATAAACGTTATTACAGGGAAAAATTATTGATGTACCTTGTACAGTTTTTCAGAATTTTAGAGTCAAATTTTAAGATTGATTTTTTTTTAAAATACACTTTTTAGGTTTTTTTGCGTTTCTTGCCCAGAAATGTTTAAGAATATTTTGAATAATATTAAAAAATTAATAATGTAGTAATTAAGACATGTTTTCCTTTTCATTGATGTATTAAACATATATAAAATGTTTTGGTAACAGGTACAATTATTGCATTAAAAGCACACGCCTCAGGTTAAAAAACGTCAAATTAATACCCCATCTTGTATTCTACCACATCATTAGAATTGTGATATCATTTCTGTCGCAAAGGGTTACCATAGCAGAAGAAAATCTAAAGGGGTTGAATTTCACTATCTAAGCGGGCAATTGACCGAACCCAAACATAAAATAAACATTTTACTGGAACAATAGGGTAATTGTTTTGGATGCATGCGGTACTGTCTTGAGGAACTTGGTTATACCATATATTCGTCAAATTTAAAGTTTAATAGCGCATAACTTTTAAAGCACAAAAAAAGAACAAAAATCTAAACCATCCGAAGAAAGGGAAAAGTGTTTTCTTTTAGTCTATATATACTTTTGCAAACGCCAGGACCAGCCCATAGAACACTTTTTTAATTTTAATGAAAATACTGAAAATTTTTACAAATAAAAATCTGTCAGAATTGCTAGAAAATTGTTTACAAAAGTCCACAACTTCTAAATCGTTGGTAGGTTTTTTAAATAATTTTATTTGCATATAGTAGAAGTATTGAGGAGCTTAAGTTTTGAACCTGGAATGCCTAGATTTTATTGGAGCGGCACAATCTGCCCCCAAATTAGGGCACCTCAGACTGATAAGTCATTTAACAGGATTTATAATTGTCACTTCCCAACCATGCAAATCCTATCTCTTATGGTTTTAAAGATATACGACATCAAAAATTAAAGTTGTAAATTTTTATTCCATTTGTTTATATTATATTATCATCCAAGATTAGCTTGTGGCCTTAATTTGAGTCAAATCTGTTTGTAAAAATGAGTTGAATAGAAATTACGGGTCGAAAATTGAACTTTAAGCATAAATTTCTAAGATCGTTATAAGCTCAATTTGTTATCTATTGACATAAAAGAAAACTCTACAAAATCTTTATTAGTTAAAATGTTAAAGAGTTTTGGCCAATGAAAAGTATCAAACAATAGGTGGAAAGGGTATTATAAGTTTGTGTTGATGTATATTACGCAAAGAAATAGTTGTCTTAGACCCACCTTTTAGTATACCAATAGGTTTATAATCACTTTCTGAGTCGATTTAGCGATGTTAGTCCGTCTGGTTGGACGGCTGGATGGCTGGACTCCCATGTAAACCATGTAATCAAGGTACAGGACGCAATTCTAAAGATAATTTGATGAAATTTGGTACTGATAACTTTGTTGATAGTAAGACCATGTCAAAATCAGTCCATTATTTGTGGTACGTCCCATAGGTCTTACTTCCCGGAATTGATATTTTGGACACAAATATCAATATTTCTCATGAAATTTAAAACAAAGACTGCTTATGTTAACCAAATTCACTGTATCAAATTTCATTGAAATCGGTTCACATTTGACCAAAGCTTCCATACAAACTCTTCTTTTTAAAACGCACTAAATGTAAAAAAAATCACTAAAACGCTCGTAATGAGATAATGAGAATTTTGAGTTTATTTTTTGCAAACATATTTTTTGTAAAAACTGTAATTAATTTGAAAATCTTGAGGTAATCAATAAACTAGGGTTCTCATATAAGTCCAAATGACGGAAACAGCTTAAATATATAAGTTTTAAGAAAATGTTTGTATGATAGCAAAATTAAGGAAATATTTGTCTTTATACAGGAAGAAGACCTTAGTGGTAAAGGGTATCGTACGGTCATGCTTGACCGACTATAGTACTTTCTTACTTGTTTGGTATTACGTCTACCAAACAATAGGTGGCGCAGTATACAAAATTATGATCTAAACTTACACACTACAATAGTCCATCATAGACTTAAGGTAGAAGGCCAATGCACGCGGCAAGCGGCTGCGGGCGGCAATCAGCTGTTTTTTGATTTGTCAAATTTCAAGCGGCAATGGAAAAAAGTAGAACTTTGTTCTACTTTTCCGCGTGGCAGATTTTTTCAGTGCTGCCAGATTTAATTATATCCTACTCAAATATTTTTGTATATGAACATTTTTGTAAACAAGCGCGCATTTTATGTACTGGCAATACTACGACCGCCCGCAGCCGCATGCCGCGTGTATTGGCCCTGTACCTTTAGTTGTATGCCTTAGATCCCTATTGTAGATATGGACTACATATTTTCTATATCTATATTACAAATTTAAGACATTATATTTCAGTTAAAACCTCTAACAAATAACGTTAATGTGGTTAAGTATGTCTGCCTTAGAATATTTTTGTGGCAAGACAAATCATTCTTGATTTGTTAACAATAGATTAAATTTCTTCATTTTATTAAGAATTTCTTTCATAACAATTATGGTAACAAAATTGTATGTCACTTTTTATTGACGTCTTCTCTTCTATACAAACTCTTACAAAAGCAAATAACCTTAAAATATACTAACCTCAAAATATCGGTTTATGAAGAAGACTAATATTACAATATTTAACCAGAGCTTTGATGACTGACATACTACTCAACCCTATAACTATTTAATAAAAACATAAGACAACAAACAGTTCATTCAGCTTTTTATTGAAAATCAGGGCAAGTTTTTCAGGCATTTTAATTAATATTTTTTTATATTCTAGGAATTTGTTTGTGATACTTAAGTGACTTTAAAAATTTTTTAATAAATAATTAATATTGTTGCTATTGCAATATTTGGGCTCATTTTTTTATTTTAAATTTTTTAAAACTTCCCCTATTCACAAAATGTACTCTCATTTACAGAAAATTTAATTGAATTTTCTTAAGTTTTATTTTCATTCCGTTTTGTTATGGTTTAACTAAAAAAAAAGAATTAACAAATTCAAAAGCTCATATTTCTTTTTAATGAAATTTAATATTCCTTCATCTAGTATCTACAGAATATGTAATACAAATTTTATTATTCTGTCGCAATTCTTTTTTTTAAAGACTACTTTTTAATTTATTGTTACTTAATGCCGTCTTTGTGCAAACAGCCAATGCACACGTTAATGATATTTATGATGATGATGATAATGTTAATGATGATTTCATTTATATTTGAGTATTATTTGGTTTCTATGTGCTGGATTTACATTTTTTTGTTGCACTATATTATTGTCCACAAGTGGCATGATGTTGCATTTGAAATTCTCTCAACCTCAATATGAACCAAATAAAGCCACATATTTAGTTGGAAAAAAAATAAGTTTTTCAATAGATATTTTACATAAGCGGCTAGTGCCTATTACTATTTTTTAAGTGCTAATGCTGGCGCTAGATTGTGATAAATTATGACGATGATGATGAATGAATGATGTTACTGCGTCTGGCAATGGTAATGCTGGGCTCTTCTAAATCTTTTAAGGACTTTATTATCAACGTCATTATCATCATCATTGTAAACATCTCATAATTGTTGTACTCTTGTGCTAAAAAGCCATTTACGGCTAACAGATACTAGCTATGCCTTACTTTACACATATTGACTCTGACTATTAAATTTGTTTGTATTTATTTTTTTTATGATTTAATAAAAAAAAAGTTGTCATAATTGTGTCATTACATGATAATAT
The DNA here is from genome assembly GCA_933228675.1 of Stomorhina lunata. Lineage (NCBI taxonomy): Eukaryota > Metazoa > Arthropoda > Insecta > Diptera > Rhiniidae > Stomorhina > Stomorhina lunata. Next base: position 92,233,587 of record OW121743.1, on the reverse strand, counting down.
TTGTTAACAGAATTTAACGCATGATTATTAGGGGGTTTCATTTGAGGACTACATCATTCATAATTCCCACGACATTCCAATTGCAATAAAAGGTACTTCCCTCAAACAATGAAAAGTTTTACATAGCCTAAAACTCAATAACTAGTTTCTAGCTGAGTTATGATGTGAACCGCTTTTTTTTAATATATTTTTTTAAGTGGGCCTCGCCGGGGATCGAACATGAAACCTCTGGTATGCTAGGCCGATGGCCAACCTGCTATGCCACTGCGGTTCACGAACTACGTATATTATTAATATTATTGTCACCATAATGAATGGCGGGTACATTAAGATTGTCATCTGTTTCAACAAAACAAAAGCGTATATGCATGTACACCATTATAATTGCATAATAAGAATCTACTGCTCCAATATGTGGTAAAAATTCGGTGAAATTCTACTTCCACAAATTTCGTATATGAAATTTAAAATTAATAATTGTGTAAGTGACCCAGTAAAACTTTTCATTACCAAATAATGAGTTAAACAGTTAAACTATTGAACACGAACTACTTACTCATTCGCTGTTTAAGTCATTACATTAACATGGGGATGTCATTGGAGGCAAGTACTTAACAATTGCAGAAAAGTAATGACTTGGGTAAGCAATTTGAAAGCAACAACAACAACAGCAACAACTTTTTTGTTGTTGTTTTATTAAAAACATATATTTTTAAACAAAATACAAAATTTTTTTTATGATCACATGGGGGCTCGAACCCAGACCCTCCGACTGCTAGGCAGAGACTTTCCACTGAGCTACTTCATATGTTGAAAACTTAGCAGCTTATAATTAATATAAACAATTTTTATTTTTAGATCCAAAATCATGTGAAAATAACTTTATTTTTCCCTGCTTTTTTTTTGCTTTGTTGTAATTTTTGGAAAAATATTTTTAAACGATTTTTTGTAATTATTTTAAAACTTTTTAAAATTATTTTAAAACTTAAACAATTTAAATTTCCTTTTTTGTATAAGTTTTTACATAAGATTGACTCTTACTTACTTAAATGTTACAACCTGTTAAGGTCAAAGTCCGAGTATATTTTAGAATTCCATGGATTTCGATCTTGTGCGAATATTCTCCAATTTTATAGGCCAAGCTTTTCCTCTACTTGGTCTTTCTATCAAAGTTTCGGACATCCTCCTCTAACATTAGGTAGTTGGACATTTCAATTCTAATTTTATCCTCTTCATTGTATTTTTTTTCAAGAGAGGTTACTAGCCCGTAATCCTAACCCATTTTTATCGATCTTATGGGACAACTCTCGATACATGTTAACTCACAATATTAATGGGTGTTAAACTAGCTCCCCGGGTGATACCATGAGGAGGTGTGTGTCCACAGTTGAGATCAAGGATGACCCAGATAAGTTGGGCTTACCAAGTTAAGACCAATTAGAATCGTGTTTGGTATTCAACATCCCCTACATAATCAAAATTGACTCATGATGGTATTTTTTCATTAACGTGAGTTAGTTTTACAAATTTTTTTTTTTACAGAAGATAATATTTAAGTTCTTAAAATTTAAAAATCATTTAAAAAGACTCTTTTAATAAAAAAAACTAAAAAAAATTGTTGCCCTTGGTGGGATTTGAACCAGGGCCATTCAGTTTAAATTACCATCTTAATTACAAATAAGTACTTCTGTAATAACTTGTTATTTATTCGGATGGTATGTTGTAGTCGTTACAAGGTAACCAGTTATCAGAGTACTTGCCATTACCAAAGTTTTGCTGGGGAAGTGTCTGAATATAATTTCAAAGAAAAATAGTGTATAAAATGCATACACTATTTTTATTATTCATTATTTTTATCATTTCTAGCGTAAATGCGGGAATGGTGTTTAAATTAGTTGTTACTACGAATACAATTTCAAAGAAAAATAGTATATAAAAAGCATACATAGTCATAAGTTACAGTACGTTTACACACGTAGGTGACTTGTTACAAGTTGTGTATACGTATTCTTCGGACATGCAAGTAAAAAAATCACTGGCAATCAAAATCGCTTACAAGTGAGCCTACAACTTGCAGAAGTGTGATTGTGTTAGTAAAAAAATATAAATGTATTGAGCTTTTTTTCACTTGCACTTGCATGTGTAAATGCCGTGTTAAGATCGGCCTAGTAACCAAATCAATGGTGAAGCCAAAAACGCATAACGACAAATTAATGCTCCATATTTAGTCGTTAAAGAGCGTTTTAAATTAAAATGACGCACAGTGGGTCAATATCAGTCTGTCCGTCTGGCTGAACCCAAGACTGGTTTGAAATAAAAATTTAAGTCAGTTACCTCTTAGGATTAAAGATAATGTAAAAATAATTCTAAAAAACTTTTTAGAATTACCACCATTTTTGTATTTTGTTAGCAGTGTCGCTATCTTTAGTCCAATCATAACACTTTATATATCGGTGTTCACTGCTCTATATGGGCTACATTTCTCCGTTTGATAGTTTTTTTACTACAACATCTAGTTCTAGTCATCATTTTTTAAAATTCGATTCGAACCCACCCTAATCGAATCGAGTAAAAATCTAGTTTTTTAAAGACTATAAAGACTAAGACTATAAATTGAAGTGGTAGTAAAAAACTATCAAAGAGAGTAATGTAGCCCTTACAGAGCCGCTAATACCGATATATAAAATGTTATGATCAGACTTGAAATGTTATGATCAGACTTGAAATGTTATGATCAGATTTAAAATAATCAGACTTAAGCAGTGAACAAATTACTAAAAGGGCGGTATTTGAAGGCGTTGTAAAAAAATAAAAAAAAAATTAGAATTGTCTTAATATTATCTTTAATCCTAGGGGGTGACTGGCACATTTTTTTTTTTTTGTATGGAAGGCGAACCGCTCTACTGGACTCCCATTTAAACCATGTAATCAAAGTACAGGCAGCAATTCTGAAGATAATTTGATGAAATTTGGCACCATATATATGATAATATAGATAATTAGTCGGACCATCGCTATTGAAATTCGTTAAAATCGGTCCATTTTTTATTGTACCTCCCATAGGTCCCACATTCCGGAATTGATATTTTGGCCACAAATATCAATATTTTTTCATGAAATTTTAAACAAATACTGCTTATTTAAACCAAAAACAATATACCAAATTTAATTGAAATCAGTTTACATTTGACCATAGCTACCATACTTCACCATAGCTCCCATAAAAACGCACTAAATGAGATAAGAATCACTAAAACGCTCGTAAATCTAATATATAATTTTTCTAAAAACTAATCAATTTACAAAATTTCGAGATAATCGATCCACATTTGACCCTAGCTCTCATATTAGTCCAAATAACGGAAACGGCTTAAGTACATACATTAGTTTTGAGGAAATGTATGTATGATAGCAAAATTTATCAAATATTTGTCTTTATACAGGAAAAACACTTTTGACCTTAGTGGTAAAGGGTATCGTATGGTCGGGCTTGACCGACTATAGCACTTTCTTACTTGTTTCTTGCAATATCTGTTTACATATTCAATAAATTTTATATTCTTTGATACCTTATATTTTGTATTCTTTGAAATCTTAATATTAACGAATACGTAATAAATTCATTAAAATTTTAAATTCTTTAAAATCCTTCATTATTCAACGTTTTGTCGTTTTGAAACCCTCTAATGTATAATAAATAGTTTTTTACACACATTAAAAATTTGCTGAAAATGTTTTTTTGGGAAATTAATTTTTGTGTAAAAAATTCACACCAGAATAAATGCATTTTTTAAGCTGTATTAATTTACAACTCCATAAGTTGAATTTGGGTGAAATGTCCGGAAAAAAGCAATTAATATAAATTCATTATGTAGATCAATTGGAAGCGGTTTTACTCGTATAGTTTCAAATTACATATGTTAACAACAAATTAGTCCTACAATATTTAATTTTAAAGTTAAGTAAATTTAAATGTTGGCTATGGATACTAAATATTTAAAAACGATTCAATTAGTTATATAAAATGATATCCAAAATTTTTGAAAACCTTTAGGTGATGGTTACTCTACTACTAATACCTGGCAGTCACGTGCATGGTCAACAAAAATACACGGCTACACTTAACATTACTAACAAATTCATCAGCATATCCTCTAATAAAAACTAAAACGAAATCTTTTAAGACTAAAAAAGAAAAATAAAAAAAAAATTTTAAATCCTTATCTTTTTCTAAAACTAATTCCGAAAAATAGGACTCTCAAGTAGAGGCTGAAGTTGCAGTTACACCCAAAAATGTACGAAAACGCAAAACAACTCATAGTGATTTGACACATGGCAGTTTCTTTTTACGTGTAGGAGCCATAGGTAAGTAGAATATACCGAATCGTATACAAAAAATACATACAAAAGTATTAATTTTCATCATTTGTGAATATGATTCTTAAACAATTTTGGTTTAAACCAGTATTTCCTAAGATTTCTCATTAATATTTTTCTGATCTTATCTTCTCCACTAGCTTTTGGTTTGGGTGCCATGATCTATATCGGTTTGGAATTTGGTTCATTCTTTGAAATACCCTTTGATTCGCCTTGTCATCACATTTTGATTGGTGTCAATCCTTTATTGCAAATGGTTTTCACTTTTATGCAAATGTACTTTATCTTCATGAATGCCAGAGTAAGTTTTAACTTTTTAAATTTTACTTATCAATTAGAAATGTTAATATCTAAGTTTTATATAGTTTATATATGATTTTTATTAATTTTACTTAATTTTAAGTTTAGATTTAAGTTAATTTCTTAAGACCACAATAATTTATTTAAAGCCATTTGGGTGTAGAATAAATAATAGAAAACATACACGAATTAAAAAAAAGAATGCATTTGTATAAAAAAAATAAGAAATTTTTGAAAATAAAAATTTTCTATAAAATAAGAAATTTTTTAAAAATTTTCTATCAAAATAAAAAATTTTTGAAAAATTTTCATATAAAAATAAGAAAATTTTAAAAAATTTCCTATGAAAATAAGAAATTTTTGAAAAATTTCCTATAAAACTATAAAATTTTTTGAAAATTTTCCTAAGAAAAAAATATATTTTTAAAAAATTTCCAATGAAATAAAGAAATTTTTCAAAAAATTCCTACAAAAATAAGAAATTTTAGAAAAATTTCCTATAGAAACAGAAAATTTTTTAAAAATGCCCAATAAAATAAATCTTTTTTTTTTAAATCTCTTTAAAAATAAGAAATCGTTTAAAAATTTTCTATCAAAATATGAAATGTTTCAAAAATTTTCTATAAAATAAAATCTTTTTGAAAAGTTTTCTATAAAAATAAGAAATTTTTGAAAAATTTCCTACAAAAATAAGAAATCATTGAAAAATTTCCCTAAAACATAAAAAAAAATTAAAAAAAACAAAATTTAATTTTTCAAAATTTTTCGATAAAAATAAGAAATTTTTGAAAAATTTCATATAGAAATTAGAAATTTTTGAAAAATTTTCTATAAAGATTTTTTAAAAATTACTTACAAAAATAAAAACCTTTTAAAAAATTTGATAAAAGAATAGAAATTTTTGAAAAATTTCCTATAAAAATATGAAATTTTTAAAAATTTCCTATAAAAATAAGAAATTTTTTAAAAATTGACTATAAAAAAAGGAATTTTTCAAAAATTTCCTATAAAAAAAAGAAATTTTTGAAAAATTTCCTGTAAAAAACAAAATTTTTTAAAAAGTTAATAAGAAATTTTTGAAAAATTTGATATAGAAATTTTAAAAATTTTCCTTTAAAAATAAATTTTTTTTTAATTTCCTATAAAAATAAGAGATTTTTAAAAATTTTCTATAAAAATAAGAAATTTTTGAAAAACTTGCTATAAAAATAAGAATTTTCTGAAAATTTTGCTAGAAAAATATGAAATTTTTGAAAAATTTGCTAGAAAAATAAGAAATTTTTAAAAAATTTGCTAGAAAAATAAGAAATTTTTGAAAAATTTCTAATAAAAATAAGAAATTTTTGAAAAATTTCCTATAAAAATAAGAGATTTTTAAAAAATTTAATATAAAAATAAGAAATTTTTAAAAAAATTAATATAAAAATAAGAAATTTTTGAAAAATTTCCTGTAAAAATGAGAAATTTTAGAAAATTTCTTATAAGAATAAGAATTTTTTTAAAAATTTCCTGTAAAAAGAAAAAATTTTTTTTATAAAAATAAGAAATTTTTGAAAAATTTTCTATAAAAACAAGAAAATTTTGAAAAATTTCCTATAAAAATAAGAAATTTTTGAAAAATTTCCTATAGAAATAAGAAATTTTTGAACAATTACCCATAAAAATAAGAAATTTTTGAAAAATTACCTACAAAAACGAGAAATTTTTGAAAAATTACCTATAAAAAATAATTTTTTAAAAAATTTGCTATAAAAATAAGAAATTTTTGAAAGATTTCCTATAAAAATAAGAAAATTTTGAAAAATTTCCTATAAAAATAAGAAATTTTTATAAAAATAAAAACTTTTTGAAAAATTACCTATAAAAATAAGAACCTTTTGACAAGTTTCCTATAAAAATACCTTTTTGAAGAATTTCCTATAAAAATAAGAAATTTTTAAAAAATTTCTTTTAAAATAACAAATTTTTAAAAAATTTCCTATCAAAATAAGAATTTTTTTAAAAAAATAAAAAATAGTTTGAAAATTTATCAATAAAAGTAAAAAAATTAACTTAGATTTTAATGTTCTTTAAATTTAAAAGAATGCATTCTTTTAAGCATATTTTTTTTAAGTAATAAAAAAGTCTTACAATTGGTTTATCACGATTACAATGCTTAGCAAATCATCATTATTAGCCTCATTTTTTCACATATTACCTTAAGTTTTACACCATTTACATACAACTAGAAAACACTCTAATTGGCACCATATTGAAAAAACATCACTCATATGCCATTTTTTCGATTTCCATTTTCATTTCGAAACTTTTAATTTCATTACCATTTTTTTTAGTTTCAAGCATTTTCATTAGAAAAAAAATATTTAAAGCAATTAAAAAAAAACTCATGTATATAAACCCTTTTCCCTCCTATTTGTCATTGAAAACCAATAATCAATCATCATAAATCAAATGCAGACTAGGCCACCATTCCAGGTATGATTTTCCAGTCATCTTTTTGATTTTTCGTTTTTTATTTTGGACTTATTTCCTCCTAATTTCTTTCGTAAAAAGCTTTTTATCATGGCATTTATAATTTTGGCATTTTATTTATATTTAGAATTTAAGCAAATTTTTTTAGTTTATAAGTAAATGAAGTTGTAATAAATTTAAGAAGCACTTGCACAGTATCTGTTAATATTAAAGTTAAACAAATTTTAACCTTCTTGGTTTAAATTGTTTAGGGGATAAACTTTTGCGATAGAGTGTCCCTCAATCATCTGAATGGCTTTTTAAGAAAGATCTCTTTTCTGATCCTTTTGTAAGACCTAAAATTGTATATTCAATTTTTTTATCTTCCTATAATTTCAGTTAAATATTCATCGTTTCAAAGTTATTGCCCGTTTTGGTTTAATGCATGTAGTGGCCACCAATATCTGCGTTTGGATACGCACCTTGGTTAAAGAGTCTTTGTTGGAAATCACTTTGTATCATCAGAAACGTGAAAATGATCCCAACGATTCGGCTATAGCTCAGTCAATACGTCAACATGCTTTGAGACATGCTGGCACTGTGTTGCGTACTCACACTGGACCCAATGAAGAGTTTGAAGTTTTGGATGGTGAAGATCTTTTACCGGTCAATGCCTATAAAACCGATAATGTGCTCTCAAAGTTGGTACGCAAGACTGTGGACGGCATATCGAAAACTTTGGGGTATGGCTCAAACGAAGTAGCCGATTTGACTGCCACCACCATTAAATCAATAGCCTCGACCACTACCAGCACTACAACTCGGGCTCCCTTTACAACGCCTAGCTATCAATGGCAAAGCACTACTATGGCACGCAAGTTGAAGAAGTTTATCACGAGTACCACAGCGGCTACAATGGGTACATCCTCCACCAGCTCGTCAACCAGTACCACGTCAACCACACCCGCCACTACAACCACCTCAAGCACTGCAATGCCCTCGACATCGACTTTATCTACAACAACGACCACTGAATTACCTTATAATACCTTCCAAAACTTGTACTCCACTGCAACTCCTTTAGTGGGAGAAAGTTTATTGACCTCCTCTACAGCTGCCGATACTACATCGTCATTCGATGGTTCCAGTTTGGCCTCAAGCGTTGCAACATTTTTCAATAATCTCATTTCAAGCACCCCATCACCAACCACCACCACTGCCGCCACCACCACCACCATCGCCGCCAAAACCACAGAAAATTCATTAAATCTCATTAACAATCTCATGGAAAATAGTTTCCAAACCTATTCCGGCATATCCCATCCCGAATCATCTAGTGTCATATCATTTGAAAATTATGAAAATTTAGATAACATTTATCCCGCCGCTCTTTCCTCCAATGTTGGCACCCTTAACTCCTCGGCCTGTGGACGCATAGATATTATGGGTACCATTGTCTATGATTCAGCGCCCTATTTGTATCCCTTTATCATAGAATATTCCCTCATTGGAGCTGTTGTACTCTATGTTATGTGGAAACATATTGGTCGCTATCCTGGTCGTTTGAGTGATGACGATTTAGAACATCGTTTGGAGGTTATGTTGTCGCGTAGAGCTGTAGCCATGGCTCAGCAGGCTCGTTCAGGCCGTGTGGATTGTGTTGGCTCATCCAAGGGTTTGTTCTTTGGACTTTTGTTGTTGGTGGGTGCTATGATATCTTTGATACTCTTCTTCGTCTTGGTGCGTCATCAGCAGTTCTCTCTGTTGGCCATTTATTTGGCCGATGCCAGTCATTGTATACTTATGGTGTTTGCTATCTTGGCCATTATCATAGGTTTTATTAGGTAAGTCTTCTATTATACTTATCGTCAAAACAATTCTAATATTTCCTTCCATTACAGAGTCAAAAATCTGAAATTCCGCTGCGAAGAACAATCCAATCTCAATGACATTCTCTTGCGCATTTCTGCCTTTGGCCTCTTTACCTATTCTGTATTCTCCGTTATTTCGGGCAGCTTAAAGGTATTGGAAAGTGAACCCAGTCTCTTGGTTACCACCACCAGCGGTGTTGCCGTATTCCAAGTTATCCTACAGCTTTTGTTTATTGCCGATGTTTCACGTCGCCGTGTTCATTTACCCGAACATGATCGCAGTAAGCCCGGTCGTCAAATTGTTACATTCTTGTTGATCTGTAATGTGGCCATGTTTGCCATCTACACGTTTGAAGCTCAAAAAGTATTCGCCAATCCCGTAAGTAGATATGTACGTGAGCAATAATGATGAAGATATGATGTTGAATTCAATAAGTATGATTATGATTAAGATTTTCTATGTTTCTGTTAAGTGTTTTTGAAAAAAACAGCCCTATTCTGTCAGAGTACCGAAACGTTAACCCAAAACGAGTGAAATTGAAATCAAACCAAATTTAAGTATTTTATGCATGTTAATTAATTAAAAATTTATTTGATAAACTGCATTGATTTGTTTGTTTTCACGATTTAAATTTCTCTAGTCTTAGAAGGTTGACAGAACAGGGCTGAATATTTTTAAACTTAAATAGCTTTGAATATCCCTTCAACAAATTTCCTTCATCATTGCACAATTTAATTTTGTTATTGGCTTTGATTTCTGTGAAAATTTTTTTCATTGAAAAATCATTACATTTTTCATGTAATTAAAGACAGAATTATAATTAGCAAAAATATGCAGATTGTATTGATATTAAATTATGCAGGACTCGCGTTTGAATTATTTCTCAACATTTTGGGATTTCATTTCAGGTTATGTTTCACCTAAACCATTAGAGAAATTTGCATAATTCGCTTAACATATACTATAAGAGAGAAATAACAATAAAAAACAAGAAAAGCTATAATCGGTCAAGCCCGACTATATGATACCCTTCACTGCTAAGGTGAAATATGGACCAACAATTTAACAAGTTTTCCTTGTGTATTAGAGACATACATACATATACTATGACTTTTTTTTCAAAATTTCGAGATCTATGTCATTTCCGGCTAAGGGCCTGATATGAGAGCTAGGGTCAATTCTGGACCGATTGTTACCAAATTTTGGTTATTGGTTTATATATACAAAATATTTATCTCTGCAAAGTTTTAGTAAACAAATGCATTTATCTTTAGAGTTATACACGTTTTTGTGCTTTTATGTGTACATAAACGTCTTTTGAGAATGTGTCTTGTATGGGAGGTATGGTCAAATATGGGCCGGTTACTACAAAACTAGGTACACTGATTAAAGTAATCATAGGCAATATTTGTGCTAAATATTATTAAGATACAAGTAAGTTTGTGGCTGTAAAACTCTATTCCGGGAAGGCATCCCTATGGGAGGTACCTGAAATAGTAATCTGATTTTGCTCAAAAAGTATAGGCATCGTCTTTGGACCTAAATATGATCCTGTGTCAAATTTCATCAAATTATCTTTAAAGTTACGACCTGTACAATGATAACAAAACAACCGGCCAGCCAGCCAGCCGGACGGACATTGAGTGATTCTACGCCGATTGGTATACTAAAGGTGGTTCTCAGATCAATATTTCTATGCGTTACAAACATCAGCACAAACCCAATATACCCTTTCCACCTATGGTGGTGAAGGGTATAATGATATATTTAATTCAAGTGTCAATGTCAGAAAATAGTATATTTATTATTTATGTTCTGATGTATGTAACGCATGGAAATATTTGTCCCACCTTTTAGTATACCAATACGCTTAGAATCACTTTCTGAGTCTGGCTGGCTGGACCCCCATGTAAACCTTGTAATCAAACTACAGGTCGCAATTCTAAAGATAAATTAATGAAATTTGGCACAGGTGAGTTTTTTGATAACGGGACCATGGCAATTGAAATTTGTCAAAATCGGTCTATTATTTATGGGACCTCCCATAGGTTCCACTTCCCGGAATTGATATATTGGCCACAAATATCAATATTTTTTCATGAAATTTACAACAAATACTGCTTATGTAAACCAAAATCACTGTACCAAATTTCGTTGAAATCGGTCCACATTTGACCATAGCTCCTATACAAACTCTTGTGTGAAAATGCACTAAATGAGACAAAAATCAATAAAACGCTCGTAAAGATAATGGGAATTTTAAGTTTATTTTTTACATACATAATTTTTGTAAAAACTGTAATCAATTTGCCAAATTTCGAGATTATCGGTCCACATTTGACCCTAGCTCTCATATAAGTCCAAATGTCGGAAGCAGCTTAAATATAAAAGTTTTAGGAAAATGTTTGTATGATGGCAAAATTAAGCAAATATTTTTCTTTATACAGGAAAAAGAACACCTTTCCCTTAGTGGTGAAGGGTATCGTATGGTCGGGCTTAACCGACTATAGCACTTTCTTACTTGTATTGGGTATATACATACGTATATTTAGACCCTTTAATTTCTTGTAGAGCATAGGGCCTCAACAAATAATTTTTATGTATGTTTATCTTTAGTTATCACTTTTATCTCGTTACATAATACTCCGAACTCCCTTTCACGTATTTGAGGTCTTCCAGACCTTGGGGATGTATTTGATTGCATGAGGATTTTTATGAGTAGCTGACTTTCTTAGTGTATGTCCTAAGAAAGATCCAAAGTATGCGCAACCAAAAATCTTGGTTTGAAATTTTAATGGGCAAGAAAATTCACCGATTGACAAATGCTTGTAGTCTGCTCATCTTTGACTCTAAGTCTCACATATAAACTTTGAGTTTGGTGATAGTCCAGATATTTTGAGATCTACTCTTGCATAATCTACTTTATACCTTTTCTCTACTGCTACCGCTTTTTGAGATTATACTCCCTTAACAGAAAGTTTCAATCTTGTCTTTATGTTACTTACTTACTTAAATGGCCTATATTTACAACCTGTTAAGGTCAAAAGCCAAACTTATTCTAGAATTCCATGTGCTTTAATCTTATGAGCATATTCTTTAACTTCGGAAGCCAAGCTTTGAAAGATTTTTTTTCGTTTGGAACCGTTTTCATAGTTACTATTTTTTTCTGGGAGTGGGTTACTAGACCGACCTCCTAACCCATATTTTTTATCGTTCTTATCGAAGAGCTCGCGGTACATGTTAGCTCGCAACAATAACGGGTGTTATTGTAGTTTTCCGGGTGATACCACGAGGAAGTCAGTGTCAGCAGTTGAGATGAAGAATAACCAAGATAAGTCTAAGTAAGTAAAATCCAACATCCCCTATATCACCCCAGCAAAATAAAATTTGGACTCATAAGGTGTTTTTAATGTTAAATTTATCTAAAGCAACACCATAGAGAAAGGTTCACAGAAACGGCGAGAAAAAAGATGTATGTCATCTGCGTAATCAATGTAATCTAATCTATTATGAAGACCCCACGAAATACCATGTTATTCATGCTCTGTGAGCCTTCATGGAGAATTCAGAAGAATGCGTTGTTATAATGCTCCTTGATGAGTCGTATAATCTTTTCGGGGACTCCTTTGCACCTCAAAACTTCCAAGATCGCGCTGTATTCTAATTAATCAAATTCGCGTTTCAAGTCCATAAATAGTAGGTTAAGGGGGATTGCCATTCAACCGACTGCTCCACAATATCCTTAAGCTGTTGATGTGATCAATAAAACAGGGTTTGTTTGGTCTAAAGCCTGATTGTTCGCATCTTAAGCTCCAAACACTTAGACGACAGCAGACTTCATAACTTCACGGCTTCAAATGCTGTCAACTTTAAGTGCTGTTCTGAAGTCAGCTTCATAAATATTTTGAAGGCAGCAACAACATTATAAACATGATAATGAACAGCTGAGTATTTTAGCAATACAAATTTTAGAGATGCCACATGTATATTTTATAATGAATCAAATTAAAGTTATTAATCAAAAACGTAATAATATCACGAAAAACTAAAAAAGAAAAACAAATTCATTTCCTTTACTTCAATTTTGTAATGTTCGTTTATGCTAAATATTAAAAAAAATTTTTTGTTCTTATTGTTTTTAATTTATATATATAGTGGCAATACTTTATCTGTTTGTTGATGCCTGTCAAAATAGAAATTAGCCTAAGTTGGCAGCCGCAGCAAATGCTGTTGTGGAGTCGTGCTGCTGCGCTGTCGTCAAAAAATTGTTTTCATTTAAACACATGGATTTTATTTTTGACATATTGCTGTTTGCTGTCTGCTGTTGTCTATGTGTTTAGAGCATTAGCTATGTGTAGAATATGGGTTATAACTTTGTTGAACAGTCTTTCAAATAAAATTTTTTCTGAGATTACACTCGGGAAACGACCTAGCGTGGGTTGTAGGCCTTATTGAGTACATGACAAATCGTGCAAAAAATCAGAACGAGGTTCGTCGACATATCGACCCGTAGCTCAGCCAGTTTGTATTCGATTTTACTTTTTTTACCAGCAAATAAAAGAAAACAGACTGTGCTTTAGAATTGCAATGGAATATGATGCATTTGTAAATCAAAAGTTAAGAAAATCCAAAAAAATATTGTTCAGTTTTTAACTTAAGTAGCTTTTTATTGCTTATTCTAATATGACCGCTCATAAAAGTTTATTTTTTTTTTAAATTAGGCGAATAATCGAATTGTGTAACTTTTGACAAAAGTGAGATTTGGAGGTATTAAAGCACTACAACCTACCCGAAAAACGTTTTTTGCGAATATCTCAAAATTTTGCACGTGTTACGAAATCTTTGAAAATGGTTTTTGTATGTGCTCACCTAGGCCTATAACCCCCATTAGGTCGCTTTTCAAGTTTTTACAAAAGTTGCCCATTTGTATCACGGTGTTATTTAACATTATTTCATTCGACTAATATACTGGGCACCTCCCAAAAAACGATTTTACCTCTTTTTTATTAAACTTCATCTGCTCCTAAAAAAATGACGTTGTCTACCTTTGCGTAGTTTTCTACGCATGCAATATTATTTATAGTTTTTGGTACAAAATTTTAAAAACTCTGGGAGGAAACAGTTAGAAAAAGTAATTTATATTTATTTGGTAGACGAAAAAGTTTTTTTTTTTGCATTTCCAAGTCTTAAATTGGCTTTCCTCCGAGAAAGACTATATGAGGAAAACCATTACCCATTGTCATGAACTTAGTTCAAAACAATACGTTGGTACTGATTTTGATAGCATAAGCTTATACTCAATAGTACGCTAGCCGAAAGGTGGGAAATAGTAGTGGTCAGCGATGGACAGTACCCTATAATAAAGCCTCGAATTTCGGAAAAAACGATAGAAGTAAAGTTGTAAACCTAATATATTGAAGGTTTGAAAGGTAAAAAGGTACACTCAGAATATTATGTAAGTAAAATTAACTTAAAATGTAATTTTAAATGAATGAATATTCATTTAAAAACCGGTCAACTGATTTTTCATTCAAATTCAATAAATATTTCATTTAAATTTAACTGACAAATATTAAAACTACATTTTCAGCTTTAAAAACGGAATACTCAGTTGTTTTTAAAAAAATTACTGACAAAAATTTAAACTACATTTTTAGTATAAAAAACGGAAATTTTCATTTATTTTTGAAAAATTGAACTGTAAAAAACTACGTAAAATTTCCGTAAAACGGACAATTTTCATTTGTTTTTGTGATTAACATAATATAAAAGACGAAACCATAAAAAGGTTATATCCTTTAAGGCATCAAAATACCAAACAGGCAAAACAAAGTTTGTTGTTTGCTTAGGCCATGCTCCGTGATAGACAGCCAGTATTATAAAAAGTTTCTTCAGTAAGCAAACCTAAGATACTTAAGGAAAACCAATAATTAAACAAATACGAATTATATTTGATACAATAATTGAAAAAATTTATAAAAACTAAACAACTGATATTTTCCAATGTTACGGATTTTCAGTATTTTTTTGTAGGTTGTTTTTTAAACAAATGTATAAATATGTTAAAAATTAATTTTCATGTAAATTTAAATGAATATTCATTTGAAAACAACATAACCGAAAATTTCCTAAACAACATACAATCAGTTGCTGTAATAATTTCCTGAGTGTAGTATTTAAGCACCTTTTATATATATTTTATATTTTATCACTTTACTAGATTATGAAGATCCTGGCACTAATTCTTCTTCATCTTCTTTGAAGTTTTTCTTGTAAATGGTGTAAAAATAATAATCAAAAAGAACTTTTCCATGTGTTAAAATCACAATGATTGACAAAAAAGAACCATGACATCAAAAATTCCCACCAAAAACGTATGTTTTTTCTCATATGCGTAGAAAACAACGCAAGGGTAGACAACGTAACTTTTTTGATCCAGTCCAGATGAAGGTTAATAGGAACATTTTTAATTTTTTTAAGAATTAAAGAAAACTTTTTAAACTTGACAAGCTGTCATTCCTGAATATTTTGTTTCGATCATAAATTTTAATATTAATCATAACATTGTTAAATATAATCATAAACATGATAATTTCTTTATATTTTTTATCATATCTTCATTCATAAAATATTGCTTACTCTATTTCATATGAATGTTATCCTTTTGTTCAAACTTTTGTTAAAAAATTGTAAAAATTTAACAAACTAAAATTAAATTAAATTATTTTTTATATTCTTTAGGTTCAATTGGACTTCTATGGTTTCGTGCCATGGGCCATCATTCAACGTGTTACACTGCCTCTTTGCATTTTCCATCGTTTCCATAGTGCTGTAACACTAGCTGAGATCTGGAAGACCACCTACAAAGCACGTTTGGAATAAATTCATACATCACTAAATATTTAAATTAAAAAATAAATATTATATATATATCAACCAAACGGATAAGAAAACTCAACCAACCACATTCAATTAATATTAAGAAATTGGTGAACATTGAAAAAAGAAAGAAAAAATTATCTTCAGCAAAAGTATTAACAAATTTTTATAATTTTTTGAATTTATGAAGGAAAATAAAAAAAGAATATAAAAATGTTAGTGAATCATCATAAAAACTCAATATTTAAATGAAAAAATGAAGATAATTATGGAAAATATTTAAAAAACGCTAAATAATTTAGTTTAACAAGGAAAAGAAAAAAAAAACGGAAAATAGTAATTAAAAATGCCATATAATGCACCAAAATAGTAGACAGTACATTTTTAAGAAAATATGTAATGAACAAACAAAAAAAAAATTATAGAAGGAAAATATGAATCTCAAAAACCAAATTATTAAAAAAAAATTACAAAACAAAAAGAAGATATGAAAAAAAAACGATAAAAAATCATCCTTAAGGACCATTCATTCTATGGAGTTTAAAATTAAAATAAACCAAACAAATATTTAAATGAAAAATGAAATAAAACCCTAAATATTATAAATTATAATAATTCCGTATATATTTAAATATGAAAACAAAAATCAACAACAAAATTTAAAAACAAAAATCAAATATAAAACATTGTGTATTTATTAAAAATAATATTTTTTTAATTTAAGTTAATATTTAAAAATAAAATAAAAAATATAAAATTTATTTACGCTGCTGGTTATCAGTTTACGACATCTACTGAATTAAAGTTTGGCTATTAATATCTAGCTTTTAAGCAACTTCAAGTATTTCGCTCTGATTTCAGATAAAACATTTTATTGTGTATTACCCCGTTAGCATTTTTGGAAAATTTTAATCAAATATGAGACTTTTTTGACTTTACTGCACGATTAAAATTACCATTTACGATATCACTTATGAGTCAAAAATTATCTTTCTGTATGAGAAAATGGTACCCTTCATGCGACTCTTCAAAACGAGTCTTTAGTGACTCGTGTTGCTGATTAGAATATAACTGCACACATTTTGCTAGATTTGTAAAAAAAAGAATAATGGTACCCTTCATGCGACTCTTCAAAACGAGTCTTTACTGACTCGTTTTGCTGATTAGAATATGACTGCACACATTTTGCTAGATTTGTAAAAGAAAAGAATAAAGCTTTTTATTACTCAAAACAGTTTATCTATTTTTAGAACAGTGAAGTTGCGTTAATAATTACAGAAATTGATGTTGCCGAGACCGAGGGTCGAACCTAGGCTGCTGAATATGATATGTTATGCTTAGTAGTCGACGTGCTAACCAACTAAGCCACATTAACCATAATGAGATACGAGTCTTTTTGTGGCATTTTTTTATCACCTAAAAATAGTTATATAATGCACATGTTACAAGATTTTTTGTGCTATTTTGTCGCTTGTTAAGCGTCTATGTGTCTTTTTGTACACTTTTTTGATCATCAAACAGATTGCACACATTCTGCTTTCAAATAGTCGCTTTTAAGGTATTTTCTGAGTCTTTTTGTGGTCTTTTTTGATCACCAAACTGATTAAAATAACATAAAAAACAGTCGTATTGGGATCGTTTGCATGATAAGATTTTGACTGCACACATTCTGCAAGAATTGTTTTTGCTTTTGTAAACTATTCGTTTTCTAAGCGTTTTAAGGAGTCTTTTTGGAATCTTTTTTAGATCACCAAGCAGATTAATCAGTTTTTGATCATCTATATCTCAAAAGACCAATTTTGCTGATATTATCGTCAAAAATCACCAAATTGCTAGCTGGGTAGCTATGACAGAAATTTAAAATACGACAGAAATTTAAAATACGACTAATGAAGAATATTCTTTTAAAATTCAGAATTCTGGTCTCAATTTTTGGCCCTCTTGATTACAACATTTTCCAAATATACTTCACATAATTAGTAAATATTTAAGCTATATTACAAAAACAGAGCAAAGTGTCTGTAATCTTGTATTATCCCGATATTATTGTCCAAGCTGTTATTTACTAGTTGTCGTAAACTAATGACCGGTAGTGTAATTCAAATCTAATAAAAAAAAACATCCATAAGCATTAACAACATTTTTGTAGTGTTAATGAAATGAACAAAAATATTTATATTTATTTAATAAATATCTTTATTTTTTCTTTTGTAAATTTTATATTTATATATAAAAGTTGTGTTATAAGATGAATGATTACAAAAACATTTAATTAAAAAAAAAGAAAATCTGAAACAAAAAAATTAATACAAAAAATTAAAAATGAAATGTTTTTTTAATGTATTCCATTTGTCTTTGTCTTGAGTGTAATATTAAATTTAAAATTTGTTAAGCTAAGTCATTATTTGTAGTTTATAAATTTAATAAAACAAAAAAAATGAAATAAAACATTTTATCCATAACGAAACAAAAATCATACAAATAAACAAGAAAATTTCAAATAAAATACCAAAAAAAAGTACTTAAAAAAACCGATCATACTAAACAATTTTTTATTTCTTCATGTTTATGCACCTTTAAATTTGATATACTCGTCAATAGTTTTGAGTTTTTATCATCAAATACACCGAGACAGGGTTTGAAAGCAATAGCATTTGATTTCCATTAACTGATATTGCATAATTTTCGTTTAAAGATTTAATTATTCTTTGAAATGCTTAAAATTAGGGGTATTCACATTTTGATGGATATTAATAGTTATAAATGTCCATAGTCTACTGCAAATAATTCTTATTCGAATAAGTAAAAAAGTACATCCAAAAGACATAAAACATATATGTTTTCATAAAGAGGGTCACTACTTAAGTATGGCGAATTGGCAAAACTAATGCAAATTGTTATAATCTGGCAACACTATAATACAAATTTTGATGATGTACAATTGATATTTGTTTTGTTTGCATTGAGTTCAGAAAATCACATTCAAAACAAGAACTTTAAAAGCTTCAACTGCTTCTTCGGCGCTCGTAAATCGTTAATCACGCAGTTAACCTTTAAAATTCGCGAACAAGAAAAAGTCATTGGGTACCAAGTTAGTGCTGTACGGAAGATGAGTCAATTCAATGTTTTGACTACTCAAAAATTTTCTTGTTTGACGAAAAGTCTGAAGGCTCGCTTTAGGGGTTAGTCTTACGATGATTCGTCTTCGGTAAACAAATATTCGTGTATCAATCGGTACCAAAAGTTCTACATTGACCCATTTAGCCGAAGAAACAGGCGATCATTTTTCTGAGGTTTCTTTCACAATCATCTTTTGTTGGACTTAGCTTGTGTTGAAAACCCAACACGAACGAAGGCTTTTTTGTATTTTATAGCATCCATGATTCGTCACCTGTCACGATTTTATAAACCTTCTCCTTGAAGCACCACGGTCAAACTTTTTATCATTTAAGCTTCTTTCACAATAAGCTTTTGTTGGATTTAGCTACTCCTGAAATACCCACAAGGTGGATCGATGGCTTTTTTGATACCAGCTCAAAAGCATATATCTATGATTCATCACCTGTCACGATTTCATACACGTTTTTTGAAGAAATACACTCAAACTTTTTAAGCTATCAAATGATTAATAAATTATGGGGACATTCATTCAGAACTAATTTTTCTTCCAACTTATAAAAGTGTTAATGCTAAATTGTATTGAAGTGGAACTAATGTACAATTCTTTGGCTTACAATATGTCTCATGACGTTGCAGTATCAATTCGCGTACCGGTAGCACATTAACCGGTTTTTAATGACCTTGATGAAATTCGTCGACGACGGAACTACAATAACGTTTGAATTCATTATACTGTTTTGATGGTGCTTTATCGCTATACAAAAAACTAAACTAATCGAAACATTTTTTATGAGTTAATCCTCGTCAAAAGTTGTAAAAAATAGTCAAACAAAAGCTTAGTTTTTGTATGGGTACGTTTATGATAAAATATTATACCTTATAATGATGTTATCAGATTTTAGCTATTGAAGTTAGAATTATTTATTCTGCACACTTAAATTTTGTCCTTCGTATTGATATACAACTTTTCCAAAATACCGAGTCTGCTTCAATTCTACATTTAACATTTAAGTTTCCGGAAAAGTGAATGTAGGACCTACATGTCAAAAATTTAAATGTCATATCTTTTTTAATATAAAATTCATTAAAATTTATGTCGTTTTCTGAAATGAGATCATTAGACAGTTTAGGTCAAATATGAACAAATTGGGATCAAATTTGGTACCCCAGCTAGCAATTAAAAGATTATTGATGATATTATCAGCAATATGAGTCTTTTAGGATTCCTTTAGATGATGAAAAACTGATTAATCAGCTGGGTGATTAAAACAGTTTACAAAGCGACTAGTTACAAATAGCACAAACAAATCTTGCAAAATGTGCATAGTCATAATATAATCACCATAATGATCCTAATATGACTGTTTTTATGGTGATTAAAAAAGACCAGAAAAAGAGTACAATTTTCTCATACAAAAATTAATTTTAAGCAGTGGAGTCAAAAAAAGACTCATATTCGATTGAAATTTTCAAAAAATTATACAATAGTATCTGTCAGATTTCGTATGTTGTATGTTTTGTATTGGCTTTTATTTGCTTATAAGGGTAAGGTGAGAAACTTATACAATACTTTTTAGATTACTATGACAGGGAACAGTTTCAAATTCCAAAACTTTATATAATGATGGCCATAATGCGTTTTAAATGATTGATTACGTTTTTTACAAAAAAAAAATAGTTATTTGACGAATTTCGGAGATAAGATTATTTGGAAGTTGTGGTAACCGATTTTCAAGAATTTTCTTTAGCAAAACTTCGTTAACGTTCACTTCTCTTTCTACTTTTAACCCAGAATTACATGGTTTTATATATTAAATATAAGATTATATTACCATTCAAGGAATTTCGGTTAATTCCCTAGAAAGAACTTTAAAAAAAACTTTTAAGCAAATATGCAAATTCAATTTAATATACATATAAAATATTTTGGGTATGAGGTCCAAGTCCTACCAGAAAAGTATCTTGGATCAATTGATGGAAAATTAATTCAAGGAACATACACATAGAAAACCAGAAAAAATAGAAATAAGTAAGAAAATCAATAGTTGGTCAAGCCAGGCTATATAATACCCTTCACTACTAAGGACAAATATGCACCAACAGTTAAATAAGTTTTAGAGAAATATATACACATATGTGGCAGCGCATAGAGAAAGGGACCTTAACTGGTTTTTACCCTTAGGGACCTGTTTTGCGCGTCACATATGCATGTGCTTTTTATGATTCATGCCATTTCTGGCTAATGGCCTGTCTGAGCTAGTTTCGGCTTTTAAATATTAACAAAATATTTATCTGTCGAAAGTTATAAAATGCAATTATCTTTTGTGCTTTCCTAGGTATTTGAGAGACTTTTGAGAATTCGTCTTGTATGGGAGGTAGGTCAAATATGGGCCAATTACTAAAAGATTAGATGCAACGATTTCGGCTACCATAAGCAATACTTATGTTGAATATCTTTAAAATGTAATTAAATTGTGGCTGTAAAGGGCCCAAAACTTTATTCCGTGAAGGCATCCCTATGGATAGTACGCGAAATAGTATTCCGATTTTGCCCCAAAAGTACCAAATTTCATAAAATTATCGACTTTTGAAACAAGTTAGAAAGTACTATAGTCGGCCAAGACCGACCATACGATACCCTTCACCACTAAGGTCAAAAGTGTTATTTTTTTCTGTATAAAGACAAATTTTTGCAAAATTTTGACATAATGCAAATATTTTCTCAAAACTTATATATTTAAGCTGTTTTCGTCATTTGGACTTATATGAGAGCTAGGGTCAAATGTGGACCGATTATCTCAAAATTTTGCAAATTGATTACAGTTGTTACAATTATATTATGTGTGCAAAAAGTAAACTTAAACTTTGCATTATCTTCAAATTTACGACCGTTTTAGTGATTTTTGTCTCATTTAGTGAATTTTGACAGAAGAGTTTATATGGGAGCTATGGTCAAATGTGTTCCGATTTCAACGAAATTTGGTACAGAGATTTTAGTTTATATAAGCAGTATTTGTTTTAAACTTCATGAAAAAACATTAGTATTTGTGGCCAATATATCAATTCCGGGAAGTGGACCTTTGGGAGGTACCATAAATAATAAACCGATTTTGACGAATTTCAATAGCCATGGTCCCATTATCAAAAAATGATCTGTGCCAATGATCTGTAGTTTGATTACAATGTTTACATGGGGGTCCAGCCAGCCAGCCAGACGGACGGACATCGCTAAATGGACTCAGAAAGTGATTCTAAACCTATTGGTATACTGAAAAGTGGGTCTAAGACAAATATTTATATGCGTTACATACATCAGCACAAACTTATAATACCCTTTCCACTTATGGTGGTGAAGGGTATAATGAATTAAAAGCAATTTTAAATCAGAACGGTTTGAAATTAACAGTAGGTTTTTAAGGTATAAGAAGTAAAATAAACAAACTTAAAAATTAAGCTACTCGAGCTACTTTTATTCTTGGAAAATTTTTGCATACAATTTTAATTTAAGTTAAATCGTACATATATATCTGTGGCAATATGGAAGAATAGCTTAAGTCGAACACTGAAGTTTTGAGATATCATTAATTTTGTGTAATTTTTCTTCTGCTTGATTTCTGAGAATAATTTATGAATTAATATGTTGGTAATATGTTTATTAGAGAAGAAGGATGAATATTTAAAAAAAAATATTGTTAAATTCGAAGGTTTTACGTTTTTTCTACTTAAGCTCTTTTTGAAACTGAAATTTGCATTGAACTGTACCTTAAGTAACTTTAAGCGTTTCTGTTTAAATAAAAAGTATATATTGTGCAGTTTTATGTAAACATAAGTTGTTTGAAAATAATGACTTTATATTTTTAAGGTCAACATTTATACAGCTTACGTGAAGTTAAGCGAAATCATTATATGTTGAAAGAAAAATATGAATATGTACCCAAAAATATTTGTACATTAGTTGTTTTGATCAATGCATTTTTGATTCAAAAAACTTAAGCTAAAAAGTAAACGTACATAACATTGTCAAAAACCCGAATTTTTTAAAACGGACTAAACACATTTAAGCGCCTGTGCTTCTGCAATGCAATAAACGCCTTAATTCAATTCTCTCTTATGTCGACTTAAGCTACTCTTCCATATTGCCACAGATATATACATTTGTACAATGTACATGTGAACCGCCGTGGTGTAGCAGGTTAGTCATCCGCCTAGCATACCAGAGGTCCCAAGTTCAATCCCTGTCAGACCCACTTGAAAAAAAATTAATTTTCAAAAAAGCGGCAGTTCACCTCATAACTCAGCTAGCCACTGGTTATTGAGTATTAGGCTATGAAAAACTTCTCTAACTAATGCATTTGCCGTTCGGAGCCGGCGTTAAAACGTAGGTCCCTTTCAATGAGTCTAAAAATAGAATCGGATGCAGCTCATTGTCTGAGAGAAGTACCCCTTGTTCCAATTGGAATGTTGTCGGGGAATTATATATATATATATATATATGTACATTATAAATATTCGTAAGAGGTTGACTTGTGCAATAATCGTGAAATAGTATTTACGGTGAGCAAACCAAATGTCACTGCAACACTTTTAATAGGATTAAAATAAGGCGCTCACAATAGCCTGGAAAGGGGCTTTTTGTGAAACGTTGACAAAAACACAAAAAATTCGAAATCAAAAAAAAAAGATTCAATAATCGAAAGATTGCAAAATATTGTATTTAAAGATAATTATGAATTGATTTTAAAGGTAAGATGATTTAGTAATTATTGATATGATATGAAATATGATGGTATTAACAGCAATATTTATATACTACATTCTTTAATATGATGTATTTTGATAGATGTATTTCAGTAAGATTATGATATTTCATTACTAATAAGCAATACGATATTCTTTTATAGCTTTTGAGGAATGAAATAATTGTTACGCTGCATCCTATTTGCCCTTTTGCATTCTAACTCATTTGAATACCCCTAACATTGTGTCTCTTTTTTCATTTAAACTTTAATTATTTTTTTTATTTCAATTAAATTAAAAAATACTACAATAAATTTTCAAAAATAAAAAAAAAATCTCACTTAAAAAACTCGTTGTTTATTTTAAGGAGCTTTTTGTGTAAATGTTTTCTACTACTAAACAAAAACAAAACAAATCTATTTAATGTTGGTTATAAATTGTAAGAATCTGATAATATACATAAATTTTAATATTAAAAATATTTGCTAATTAGTAGTTAAATATATATAAAATAATAGTAAACTATAATTGTTTTTCCTTTTTATACATATAAAAAAAAAATATTGAATGTGGACTAAAAGCATTCATTGATCATGACATGACTCTCACAAATGAACTCATATTGAAAATACTGCAAGTGATATTGAAACTAAAACAGAATTGAAACTTTTTGTAAGTGTTATCTTCATTGCGGGAAACTTTAAAGAAAATTTCATAACTTTTTTACGAAAGGTTTCAATTTTGTTTTGAAAACCATTAAAACTCAGCAAAACCATTAACTCCTAAAAAAAATTTTAACGAAAATAACTTTAAAATCGCATCACATTCTCAAAATCTCAAGAAGAAGAAACCCCAAAAACGAGTAAAATAAAAACAAAGAACAACCAAACAATATAACTGTGATGATACATAAAGGGAGGTTTCACAAGGTGTAATATCAGCTCATAAAGTCATATTGTCAAAAAATTTTGACAAAGCTTCAAGAATTTTTGTTAGAAATTTAAAAGCATTTTAAATTTTTTGATAAATATGTCATAATGACCTCATAAAACAGCTTGTGAATCCCCTAAATGTTTTTTTAAAGAGTGCTGAAATATGAACACTCTAAATTATAATAAAATATATATAAAAAAAATTAATTCAAAAACAAAATTTGTAGATGAATAATGAAAAAAGAAAAAATCAAGTAAAAATTTTAAAAGTTTTTTAAATGTCCATTTCTAAGTAGTGAAATTACACCAGAAATTATTAAATAACAACAAATGAACAATTTTGCTCTTAAATCATATGATAAAGGAATAATACAATTTTTTTTTGAATTTAACAAATAAAAACGCATTTAAATAATGAAAAGTAAAATAAAAAACATAGAATGTTTTTAAAAAAATATTACAACCCACCAACAAAAAACCAAACAAACAAAAAAAAACTTATATGAAAGTATTAACAAAAAAATTGATATAAACAAAAAAACAAAAGTATACAACAAATATACAACAACAATGTTAAGATTTTGCAAAATTTAAATTAAAAAAAAACATCATATTAATAAAAAAGATGCCAAAAGTTAAAAGAAAAGATATCGAGTTTTAAAGACCAAATGTTAAATTTAAAACAGTCATGAATATAATAACGAAAACTTTATTTAGGGGATTCACAGGGTGTGTTATTATTCATAACTGTCATAAAAGTGTTTTCAAATATTTATTTAAAAATTTTAAATTTTCCATTTAAGCCCAAAAACTAAAATTTAAAAAATTTTTTACTTTATATAATGTTAGATACAATAGCACTTTTTGTGAATTCCCTTAATAAGTAAACAAAAATATTAAAAACTTTTATACACTGCCGTTTACATGAGACATTTTGCATTACCATTATATAACATAAATCATGATCTTTTTTAATAACATTTCCAAATCATTTTCATAATAAAATCGTTAATCAATTTTCTTATTTTTTAAATGATTTCTTATATACATTTTTTCAATAAAAACATTTATATAGAAAAAATTTCTAATGAAAAACTTTAAATTTCGATAAAAAAATTTCTTCGTAGAAAATTTGTTGATTTAAAAATTTTTCATGATAAAATTTATTTGTACAAAATTTTGGATACAATATTTTTCGATGGAAAAAATTCTTCATTGAAAATGTTTCTATAAAAATTTTGAATAAGAAAATATGTCCATAGAAAAATTTATTGCAAAAAAATTGTTCTAAAAAAAACTTCTGAAAAGATATTTTTCGGTGAAAAAATTTGTTTATAGAAAACTTTTCGATGGGAAAATTGTTCCATTAAAAATTACTTAGATTAAAAATTGCTTAGATTAAAAATTTCTTTGTAGAAAGTTTTTGGATAGAAAAAATTTTCGAAAGAAAATTTTTCCATAAAAATTTCTTTGTAAAAAATTTCGGGGAAAAACTATCTCCATTTCCCTTAAAAGAAAATTTTTTAATAAAAAAATTTAATAGAAAAGTTTTCGACAAAAAAAATTCTTCATAGATAATTGTTCGACAGAAAAAATTTTCAAAAGAAAATTTTTCTATAAAAATTTCTTTGTACAAAACTTTCGGTGAAAAGTTATCTTAATTTTCCTTAAATGAAAATTTTTGGATAAAAAAAGTTTGCTAGAAAATTTTTTGACAGAAAGAATTCTTTATAAAAATTTTTCGATGAAAAAATTTATTCATGTAAAAATTTTCGATAAAAAAAATTCTTCATAAGAAATTAATTTTTCCCAAATTTTTTATGAAAAAAATTATTCTTACAAAAATTTCTTTGTACAAAATTTCTGATTTAAAAATATCTCCATAGAAAAATTTAGTGGTTAAAAATGTTTCCCTTTAAAAAAAATTGTTCCATTAAAAATTGCTTAAGGATTAAAAATTTCTATGTAGAAAATTTTTCGAGAGAAAAAATTTACAAAATATAATTTTTCCATAAAAATTTCTTTGTACAAAACTTTCATTGAAAACAATCTCCATTTTGTTGATGAAAAAATTTATTCCTAGAAAATTTTTCGACAGAAAGAATTCTTTTTAGAAATTTTTTCCATGAAAATTTCTTTGTACAAAATTTTCCATAAAAAATTATCTCCATTTTCCTTAAAGGAAAGTTTTTTATAAAAAAAAATTTGATAGAAAATTTTCCAACACCAAATTTTTCGATGAAAAAATTTCTTCGTAAAAATTTTTTGATGTTATAATTTTTGATGCAAAATATTCTTTATAGAAAATTTTGGATGAAAAAATATCTCCTTAAAAAAATTTCTTAGCAAAAAAAAATTTGCATTAAAAAACTCTTAAACGAAAACTTTTTGATTAAAAAAAATTTTCTACAAACAATTTTTTTCGAAAAAAATAAAAATTCCACCAAAAATTTTTGGTAGAATATCTTTCGGTGAAAAAAAATTTGTAATAAAAAATTGCTTGGTACAAAATTTTTGATAAAAAAAATATCTTGTAAGAAAAATTTATTTGTAAAAAATTTTTTGATAAAAAAAATTTGTTAATAGAAAATTTTTCGATTATAAAATGTTCAATGAAAAAATATTTCCAATTTCTTATTTTTGATAAAGAAAATGTTAGAAAATTTTCGACAAATGTTCCTTTCCACAAAATTTTTGATTAAAAATATCTTAATAGAAAAATTTATTGATAGAAAATTTGTTGATAAAAAAATTTGTTCATAGAAAACTTTTCGATGAAAAAAAGTTTCCATTCAAAATTTGTTCGTAGTAAATTTTTAAATGAAAAAAAAATCTTCATGAAAATTACTCGTTAAAAGACTTAATCAGTAGAAAAGTTTTTCATAAAAAAAATTATAAAAGAAAAGTTATTCATAGAAAAATTTTTAATGAAAATATTTTAATATTATAGCAAATTTTTCGATAAAAAATTTCTTCATTCAAAATTTCTTAATAAAAAAGTTCTTCATCAAAAATTTTTCTACAAAAATTTGTCTATACAATTTTTGAAAAAAATAACTCCATTTTTCTTAAAGGAAAATGTTTTGTGAAAAAACTGTTCTTAGAAAATTTTCGATAAAAATTTCTTTTCAAAAAATTTTCTACTTAAAAATATCTCCATAGAAAAATTTATTGAAAAAAAAATTTACATGAAAAAATTTTGAAAGAATTGATAAAGAAATTTGTTCATAGAAAAGTTTTTAATGAAAAAATGTTTCCATTAAAAATTTTTTCGTAATAAATTTTTGGATGAAAAAAAGTCTTCATAAAAATTATTCGTTAAAAGAAATAATTAGTAGAAAAGCTTTTCATAAAAAAGTTCATAAAAGAAAAGTTGTTACTAGAAAAATTTTCAGTAAAAATATTTTTTACAGAAAATTTTTCCATAAAAAAATTTTTCCATTAAAAATGTCTTGATACAAAAATTCTTCGTAAAAAATTTTTCGATAAAATTTCTTTGTACAAAATTGATTTAGTGAAAAAATATTTTCATTTTCCCTAAAGAAAATTTTTTGTGAAAAAATTGTTCTTTAAAAATTTTCGAAAAAAATCTCTTTCCACAAAATTATCGATTAAAAAATATCTCCAAAGAAAAATTTATTGAAAAAAATTTTTAATGAAAAAATTCTTAACTGAAAATTTTTTGATAAAAAAAAAAAATATTATATTATTATTATTATTAATTTTTTCGTAGTAAATTTTTGGATGAAAAAAAAAACTTCATAGAAATTATTCGTTAAAAGAATTAATTAGTATAAACGTTTTCCTAAAAAAATTAATAAAAGAAAAGTTATTCGTAGAAAATTTTTTAATGACAATATTTTTTAAAGAAAATTTTCCGATAAAAAATTTTTTCCATTAAAAATTTTTTGCTACAAAAATTTTTCGATAAAAATGTCTTTGTACAAAATTTTTGATGAAAAATATTTACATTTTCCTTAAAGGAAAATGTTTTGTAAAAAAACTGTTTTTAGAAAATTTTCGATAAAAGTTTCTTTTGTTAGTAGAAAAATTTTTAATAATAATATTTTTTATAGAAAATTTTTCGATATAACATTTATTCATTTAAAAATTATTTTTCGATAAAAAATCTTTCTAGAAAAAAATTTGATAGTAGTAAAAAAAATTGTTCATGAAAAATTTCTTCATAGAATTTTTTTTAAATTTCTTCAGATGAACATATTTTTTTGTAAAAAATTTTTAGACAAAAAATCTTTATGGAGAGAGCTTTAAAAGGAAAGTTTTTTATGAAAAAAATTTTCATAGAAAATTTTCTCATGAACATTTTTCTATAAGAAAATTTCTTCGTTGAACATTTTACCATTAAAAAGTTTTTTTTAATGAAAAAATTTATTCGAATAAAAATTATTCGTAAAATTTTTTAGAAAATTTCTTTGTCGATAATATTTTGATTTCCTGTTTTATATCGTAAAAAATTTCCTAGAAAATTTTTAGTGCAAAATTTTTTGATGTAAAATTTTATGTAAAATATGTTTTCAATTTTTCCGTGGAAAATACTTGATCTTATTTTCTCTTAGAAAATTAGTCGATATTAAGATTTTTCGAAAAAAAAAAAACATTTTCGATGGTAAGTTTTTTAAAAGAAAAATGATTTGCACTTAATCCCAGTCTATTAGAATTTTTTATCATAGAATTGTTTCTACAGAAAATTATTCGATAGAAAAATGTTTCTATAGACCATTTTTTATATAAATTTATTAAAAAAATCATCTTGAAAAATTTTAATGTGGCGAAATTTTTATAATTTTTATAGAAAATTTGCCGATGTAAATTTTTTTCAACCCGAAAAAATACTTTCACAACTTTTAAAATTTCAAAAAACAACAATTAAAAAAAAAAATAAAACAAAGAATCAAACTCATGGTCATTTAAAACTAAAATGTCATAACTAACCTCTGACCACACTTAAAATTTCAAAACCTAATACTTACGCCCATAACCACGCCTCTAACCAACAAAATATACATACAAACATACTAAAACGAGAACAAATAATTTATTATAATAAAATTTGTGAGTAAATCATATACAAAAAGAAATTATGATTATTAAATTAAATTAAAACAATACAATGTTAATTTTGCATTGTTTGTTATGTTTGCATTAAAAAAAAATTATAAATAATTATTAAATAAAATTACAAAAAACAAAATGATAATTAATACATTATTATTAGATGGTATGTACGTATATTATATACATATATAAATATAAATAAATAACAAAAAAATATTTAAGAAAAAATGCAAAAAAACATCAAGTATTATATTAAGAATTCAAATTTTTTGAATAAAACTCTCTTTAAAAAAAGTATTAAAATAAAATAAACAAATATAATTAAATAAAACTCTTATAGATCGATAATAGTCAGAGTAATTAATTAATAAAAACCAAATTGAGATATTTAACACAAACAGACCGAGAAAGGAGAAGAAGAACAACAACAAATGAAATGTAATAAAGTTTTGAGCGTAATTTTAATTCAAATAAAAATTTAAATAAATAAACTAAAGAGAAATATTAATTAGTTTTATTTAGAATGATGGTGGGTATAATAATATTTTTTATCCAAAGAAACTATTGTGGGGTTATATTTTTGTAACGTAAGAAGATGACACGGTAGTTCCATCTCTACCTTTAATACTTTTAAGGGTAAAAATAGTACATACTATAAAATATGGAATAAGTATAAAATCGAAGATTTAGTTTTAAAATAAGTGGGAACTAATTAAAAGTAGAATAGAATAATTTGTATAACAAATTTCAAATTTCTATTTTCACGAGTCATTCTGTATATTTTCACGAGTCATTCTGTATATTTTATATGAGTCACCCTTTTACTACGATATTTTAGCAAAGCTTCCAACCCCTAGATGCACACTTGCAATATTATCGTAGTGTAGACAACAACCTTGAAGTGTTTTAAATTAAGGTGACCATCTGAGGAAAATATAGGATATAAAAAATTTGCCAGTCTATCGAATACAATTTGAATAAGATTGGCAACACTTTCATAGCATAATGGAATACGATATGTTTTTAGTTCTAAAAGAAACAAAATGGAATATTTTCAATAGTGCCTGTTAAACAAAATTTTCTATTTAAAATTACATAAAAAATTGTCAGTGAATATATTTATACCCTTCACCACCATAGGTGGAAAGGGTGTTATAAGTTTGTGCTGATGTTTGTAACGCATAGAAATATTTGTCTTAGACCCACCTTTTAGTATATCAATAGACTTAGAATCACTTTCTGAGTCGATTTAGCGATGTCCGTCCGTCCGTCTGGCTGGCTGGCTGGACCCCCATGTAAACCTTGTAATCAAACTACAGGTCGCAATTCTAAAGATAATTTGATGAAATTTGGCACAGATAATTTTTTTGATAAGGGGACCATGACTATTGAAATTGGTCAAAATCGGTCCATTATTTATGGTACCTCCCATAGGTCCCACTTCCCGGAATTGCTATATTGCCCACAAATATCAATATTTTTTCACGAAATTTAAAACAGATACTGCTTATGTAAACTTAAATCACTGTACCAAATTTCGTTGAAATCGGTCCACATTTGACCATAGCTCCCATACAAACTCTTCTTCAAAAACGCACTAAATGAGACAAAAAATCACTAAAACGCTCGTAAATCTAAAGATAATGAAAATTTTGAGTTTATTTTTTGCATACATAATTTTTGTAACAACTGTAATCAATTTGCCAAATTTCGAGATCATCGGTCCACATTTGACCCCAGCTCTCATATAAGTCCAAATGACGGAAACAGGTTGAATATATACGTTTTGAGAAAATGTTTGTATGATGGCAAAATTTAGCAAATATTTGTCTTTATACAGGAAAAATAATACCTTTGACCTTAGTGGTGAAGGGTATCGTATGGTCGGCTTGACCGACTATAGCGCTTTCTTACTTGTTTTAAATACATATATGGGCAAATCCTGCGTGACGGACGATACATTTGTACGGATTTTGTTATACTTAAATGAATTCCATTGTCGTTCTACACGAGTTACCTTTGCACAGATTTCAGAGAATATTATCCCATAGATTGTGCTATCGAATGGCATTTTTTTAATTTACATACTTGTTTTGGAGGAAAAAGATATTCGCTTTTACACGGCATTTACACATGCAAGTGCAAGCTCAATACATTTATATTTTTTTACTAACACAATCACACTTCTGCAAGTTGTAGGCTCACTGGCAAGCGATTTTGATTGCCAGTGATTTTTTTACTTGCATGTCAGAAGAATACGTATACACAACTTGTAACAAGTCACCTACGTGTGTAAACGTACTGTTAAAGTGCTGTGACGGACTCAACAACAAATGGATGTGACTTTTTTTCAACACGTGTTTCTGTAATTTTCATCAAATCGGTCATAGTAATAAAAAAAATTGTTAATACCTTAAACATAGAGGAAAATCAGAGGATTGCAAAACAGCTTTCATAAAATATTTTAAAGTTTCTAGTTTCAACAAAAATCCATGAATGAACTGTTGCGGACGCTGCTTGACGGACGATACAGTTTTTACTTAAATGTTTTTTACTAGTAAAAAAATCATATTTCATATTTTTTTAAAGATTTATAAATCAGTGAAAATAATGATTTTATTTGTTCCCGAATTTCATCTCCTTCATTTTCATGTTCGCGGTTAAAATGCGACTTTTGGGCACAATTTAATATTTCACAAAACGGCTACATACAAATATTTATTTAAAGTTTTACACTTTTTACATCTTATTTTTTGTCAAAAGAATGCTGCGACTAGCTGTTAGAGTGTCCCAAAAAAAAAAAAAAAATTTGCCACACTGTATATTTTTTTAACACCTAATATTTTTAATTTAATCTGTGGATATTGACAGTGTTATTGCTTTATGAATAAGATAGACATGTGTTCGTAAATTTTGTATTTTATAAATATCATTAAAAAAAATATACTGTGACGAACGCTACACACTTTCCTATACAGATTATTTTGTAAAATGTTATATTAACATCTACATATTTATAGCCTAATGTAAAGCATACTATAAGTTCTCTTTACGAACCAAATCTAATTTTAGAAAAAAGAAAAATTGCACTAGTCAAATTAGCAAAACCTTTTTTTCCATGACGGACGCTACACACTGTGAGCCCTTTTTGTTTTGACGTTATTTATATGACTCCAATTACTTTTGATGGGGTCTTTTACATATAATTGTATAAAATTAAGCAGATTTTGAGACCCTACTGAAACTTGATACCTAAATGGATGTTTTTGATATTTTTATGAACTTTTAAAAAAACCTATTACAGTGGAGGCTCGAAAAAGTTAAGTAGTTTGTTTTGGGGGGTGATTAACTTTTCCGAAATCTTAACTTTTCCGTAGTATAAAAATACAAATACATATACACTCACGATCACCAGAATAGGTTCACTTTTTAGTAATAAATTTAAAATTGCTGCTCTTAAGATAATTCATGAATATAATTCTGATGTAGGTACTTTTTTTTTAAAAGGCTGAATAGTTTAGATAAAGAGTTTTAACAAAAAAAAGTTTAAAAAAATTTAACAGTTGAAATATATGCATCTTTTCAAAAATAATTAGTGCAGACAAATATGAATTATTTTTGCATCACTTGACGTGGACCTACTAAATAAATTTCAGTTCTGTGGATATTTGTGGAAATTTTGAGCACAAAATAGCTTAACATTTAATAAAATAGAACTCTAAATATATTTTCTATCGGTTTTAATTAAATTTGGTCAATAGTAATTAATAGGATATGGAAGAGAAGATAAACATTGATCCCAGTGGAGATTAAAGTCTCTACTTCCATGAAATTTCTACAACAAATTTAAAAACATGACTGCGTTGTAATGATTCATTCAAGAAGTAACAAAAAAATGATTAAAAAACTCTAAGCGAAATCAAACTTTGGAGCGAAGAGTCACCAAACTGCAAAAATATAGGCATCTTTGTTTAAAAATCTGAGAAAAAATTGGTTTCAGTGTTAGTATTTCTACATATCGTCGGCCTATATCTAAAATGGCTTATCAGCAGATTTAGAAATTGAGATTTTTATACCATACGATTCCGTATGACGCACAGTGGTTTACGGACGCTTTTTTTTGGAAATAATTCTGTAACTTTTGAACGACTGGAGATATTTGAATGAAATTTGACATGGTGGTAGTCAAGGAGTATTTGAGTTGGTTTTTAAAAGCACTGGTCCATGAGGGGTCGGGAGAGTGATTGATGGACCTTCAAAGTTGGTCACCTCGGGTGTTCGTTTTTTTTAAAAATTCGCCAAAAATCCATTTATGTATGGATTGAAAAGAAATTTTAAACTTAAGTTGTCCTTGAGAAGATCTACAAAAAATATGCTTAAATGTGTAGGTTATCTCCTTTGGATTTCGAGATATTTGGGTAAAAAGGAATTTTTAGGTTGATTTTTTACCTCTTTTTTTAAGCTTTTTTTGATCTGGTGGACGCATCTGAGGACCAAAAATTTTTTAAGAATATTCTTTAAATTTGTAATAAAATTCTGAATAATTTTTGTGCAAGTTAGTTATAGAAATCTTCTTTTGTTTAAAAGTTAAAAATATTCAAAGTTGAAACTTACAAAAAATTTCGCTTTTTTTTTAGTTTTTCCCCAAAAGATAGCTATATTTTTTCACTAATAAAAAAATATTTTCTTAAGAAACATAAAAAGATTTTTAAAGTTTTTAAAAGAAAACATAATGAGAATGCGTATAAAACAAATTTCTTGCTAATTGGACTTTTGGTCCTCGCACATGTCCTCTCCAAAAAATGGCAATTTGTAAAAAAAAAAATTAGTTTAAACAAAAATTTCTCAAAAGGCAAAGCACCGATTTGAAAAAAATTATAATGTTCATATTTTCCAATATATCTGTTATTGATTAGAAAAGTTTTTTCTGAAACGCGCTGCAAATAGAGACAGTGTTGCCATATTTGTAAAAAAACTCATTTTTTGAAACACCTTTTTCCCCAGTTGGGAATTGGGGAATTTTTAAGTTAAAATTGGGAATTTTTTTTAGTCTATTGCTTTTACATCTTATTGGTCTACATTACTACAAAATTTCATTGTAATATCTTTATCCATGTCATTTCCACAGAATATCAAAGATTAAAAATATTTTCCTTAAAAAAGCAGAAAAACAATTTTTTTTTGTTTTACGATACAAAGTGTAAAAAAAGTAACGCACTTAAAAAAAACTTTTACTTAGTGCTAATCTCCTAGTCTTTCCCGATCTAATGATACTAAACATGTATATAAAGCATTAATACCGAGTCTTAAAAAACTCTGAAAACTTTGGCCCCCGTAGCATTTTTACACTGTTTATTTAAATATAAGTGATGAATTTGTGCATATAAAATTAATAATCATACTCAAATATTTCACTATAAGATGACAATGATCCTTCGATAACAAACAAATATTTTTTTATTTTTTTAAAGAAAATATCATGAGGATTTATGAAATATCAAAATGTAAATAATTTGTACTTATATTAAAAGGTGAAATACATTTTATTGAAGTATTTGTAGTTAAAGTTTAAACTTACAGTTTTTATTACATATTTATATAAAAGTAGTTATTTACTTAATTTTTATTTTCAGTAAAATAATCAGTACAATCTATTATATCAAGAACCTCTTCCAGGTGTTCGTTTTCAGAAGTTTTTGTATAACTGCTCCACCATTTCTTTCTTATCGTTGATAGAGCAGGATCAGAAGACAACAAGAGATAATTTATTAGATCCTGATTTTGCGATTTTCTTGAGCATTTTCTGGTATTAAATAGTTGGATATACTTGAAATCTGAATTCCGCGCTTCCTGGGCCTCTTCTGTCAGTTCACCAAGTGGGAGAAGATTTGATTCAATTATTTCACGACCATGTTGAAGGACTTTATGAACTGTTGGTGTAATTTCTTTCCAGTGATACAAATGTCGTATACGAGTTAACGCGTTGAGGGCATAGCAATGAAATTTTTCAGCATTTATTTGATATTTGCTATTTATTGCCGATAATATTACGTAACATTTACGAAGAACTTCCTCATCAATTCCAGTAATCTTTGAAGTTGTTTCATAATTTTCAAAGAATCGCCTGGCCGTATTACCATCGTTTGTACTGCCATATCCTACAAGTGGTTTGTCTATGTTTAGACCCGTCATAGTTTTGAATTCTTCCTGAATCCTTTTTTTTTCACTGGATCTCATTTCAATCAGTTCCTTATTATTTCTCACGGATTTTAGCTGATTATCAGGTATATTCCTATATTTCAGATCATATGCTATATGTAGCATAAATTCTAAAAATCGGATACGTGCATGTAGGGGCGATATACCAAATTCCAGAACCTCTTGATTAATTGCAGTACTAGCTGATGCATCTTCTGAAGTTTGTAGAAATTCCTATTTCTTCTTTCCGCATAATGAGCATTTCCAAGTTGAATGGGTTTCCGTTATAGCGTTGCTTACTTTTCCATCTATCATTGTCAATTGAAGCTCAAAATTTACATTAATCAAATATCCATGTATGTCTATGCAGACTGGACTCAAATTGTCTATTGAATATTTGATATCATCAACCCAATTTCTTGTGCTTGCTGCATTTTCTTTTAAATATTCGAATCTGATCGGTCTGCAAAATGCCTTTGATCCTGGAGATGTGTTAACCCACACATATTCAGTACGCTCTTTTGATGTGGATGGTTCAGAACGATTCTTTGTTAATCTTAGTGGTACTAGGGATGCCATAAAAACGCTTCTGTAGTCATTTGTGTTCTGATGAGATGTTGATTGTTTGTATTCCGGTAATCCAGATAAACCGTCACATCCCCATTTACATATTAAAGTTAAGTCCTTGTTGTCAAGTTTCTTGGCTTCTTCTTCAGACAATGTAGTAGATATCAGCCTTGATGCCGTATTTTCCAATAATTTTGATAAATCCACAGATGCACTTTCGTCTCCTATCACGTTTGTTGGTATTAAGTTTTTTTTGGTTTTTAATAACGCATTATATCCTGGTAAAATTGAGTGTCCTTTGTCTCGTAATGCCTTACAGAGTTTAATATATTTATTTTTACTCAATTTCAACTCGAGCATAAGAGCAAGTGCTTCTTCCTCCGAAAATTCTGATTGAGAAGAAGGAGTTGGTATACTCTTAATAATTCGCTTAAGACGTTTAGGAGAAGCCTCTGGGAGAATATCTGCTACTTGTTTAGCTTCAGCTGGTTGATTATTTCGTTTGAGCACTTCCTTAAAGGAATCTTTGATTTCAGTATCCGAATGAGTAGAAAGAACTTCGGATAATCGCATCTTTTTAGATCTTTCTCCGAGATCATCATAGTTTTTTAGAGGGGCTCCAGCACCAGAAGTTTTAAGCTCAATTGAGTCCTTCAGCCAGTCTTTAAATTTAGATTCAAATCTTTTTAAACAGTAATTAACCGACTTAATTTTAAGTTCAAATAACTTTACAAATTTTACGACTTTGTCTTCCTCACTATTGAGAATCATGGAGTTAGTTTGACTTTTAGCATATCGCATGATTATTTTAATTTTTTCTGCTCTCGAACTGCTTGGTTGTTCAAAAAGAATATCGCACAACACTTTAAATTCCAATGTTATAGCCATGATGTTTTAACTGTTAATAGCAGTTACATTTAAAACTTTCTTTTTCATATTAAAAAAAACATTTTTTATATATACCTGTATCCAAAGAATAATAAAGAAATCAATGAATTAATGTATTTTTTACCTCTAAAAATAGGTGCATATATAACTCAACCAATATGTGCGTCTCGTAAAACCTACCTGTATGGAGGTGAGTAACCATATCCTTTCTGACCATTATGAAAAACCCAAGTTGTAA
The DNA here is from genome assembly GCA_933228675.1 of Stomorhina lunata. Classification (NCBI taxonomy): domain Eukaryota; kingdom Metazoa; phylum Arthropoda; class Insecta; order Diptera; family Rhiniidae; genus Stomorhina; species Stomorhina lunata. Next base: position 92,195,952 of record OW121743.1, on the reverse strand, counting down.
CAATTTTTACCTATTGCATTAACTTTCACATTAAAAAACATTTTATAACCTTAACATAATTTTGCAATTTTTTCAAATACACCAATTTTAAATACCGGAAAAATGCCTTTAAATCTTATTTTAAATAAATTGTCACACTGTTACTATAAAAGTACTCTTCTAATTAAACTTTTGCTACAAATTATGGATATATTACCTTTACACTGTTATCAAAATCGGTGCCTTACTCGTACTTACTTATTTAGAATCTTTTACTAAAATTTTATTTTTTAGCTTGGAACAAAAGGCAAAATCGAATAAAATTTTTTTAAGTCATTCTTATAATGTTTTCTTTAAAAAAATAAAAAACTATTTATATCTTTTTGAAGAAAATATTTGTTTATTAGCGAAGGATCATTGTCATCTTAAAAATAGTGAAATATTTGAGTATGATAATTAACTTTATATGCACAAATTCATCACTTATATTTAAATAAACAGTGTAAAAATGCTACGGGGGCCAAACTTTTCAGAGTTTTTTAAGACTCGGTATTAATGCTTTATATACATGTTTAGTATCATTAGATCGGGAAAGACTAGGAGATTAGCACTAAGTAAAAGTTTTTTTTAAGTGCGTTACTTTTTTTACACTTTGTATCGTAAAACAAAAAAAAAATTGTTTTTCTGCTTTTTTAAGGAAAATATTTTTAATCTTTGATATTCTGTGGAAATGACATGGATAAAGATATTACAATGAAATTTTGTAGTAATGCAGACCAATAAGATGTAAAAGCAATAGACTAAAAAAAATTCCCAATTTTAACTTAAAAATTCCCCAATTCCCAACTGGGGAAAAAGGTGTTTCAAAAAATGAGTTTTTTTACAAATATGGCAACACTGTCTCTATTTGCAGCGCGTTTCAGAAAAAACTTTTCTAATCAATAACAGATATATTGGAAAATATGAACATTCTAATTTTTTTCAAATCGGGGCTTTGCCTTTTGAGAAATTTTTGTTTAAACTAATTTTTTTTTTTACAAATTGCCATTTTTTGGAGAGGACATGTGCGAGGACCAAAAGTCCAATTAGCAAGAAATTTGTTTTATACGCATTCTCATTATGTTTTCTTTTAAAAACTTTAAAAATCTTTTTATGTTTCTTAAGAAAATATTTTTTTATTAGTGAAAAAATATAGCTATCTTTTGGGGAAAAACTAAAAAAAAAGCGAAATTTTTTGTAAGTTTCAACTTTGAATATTTTTAACTTTTAAACAAAAGAAGATTTCTATAACTAACTTGCACAAAAATTATTCAGAATTTTATTACAAATTTAAAGAATATTCTTAAAAAATTTTTGGTCCTCAGATGCGTCCACCAGATCAAAAAAAGCTTAAAAAAAGAGGTAAAAAATCAACCTAAAAATTCCTTTTTACCCAAATATCTCGAAATCCAAAGGAGATAACCTACACATTTAAGCATATTTTTTGTAGATCTTCTCAAGGACAACTTAAGTTTAAAATTTCTTTTCAATCCATACATAAATGGATTTTTGGCGAATTTTTAAAAAAATCGAACACCCGAGGTGACCAACTTTGAAGGTCCATCAATCACTCTCCCGACCCCTCATGGACCAGTGCTTTTAAAAACCAACTCAAATACTCCTTGACTACCACCATGTCAAATTTCATTCAAATATCTCCAGTCGTTCAAAAGTTACAGAATTATTTCCAAAAAAAAGCGTCCGTAAACCACTGTGTGACGCGCTTTACCTATAGTATGAATTTTTTTTATCAAAATGTTAATTTATTCGCTACTTATTCACTTTTTAGTTTGGCTTATCTACATAAGCAATGGTTCATCTACATTGTTTTTACTAAATAGTCATAAAAGTTGTAAACTAAAAATCTGTAAAAAGGTAAAATTATTAAAACTTTTTTTACTTTTCTGATGAGTGGTAATACGCTGAATTCAAATGTGCTCTCAAAATTCTTCTATCTTCACACTTTTTAGTGATGTTTAAAAGGCTATTCACTACGCATAAACTTCCAAAAATACATTCAATAACTCTTAACAATAAGAAAATATATTCCTTCAAGTAGGAAAGACGAAAAATTATAAAATCTTTTAACTTTTGTAAAAGAAAGTGTGTTTTGAAAAATGCACTTTTTCTAAAAATAAATTATTACCAATAAAATGTAATAAATGTCGTATATAGTACAATTTAAATACATAAAATTATCCCAAATCATGAGGGAGTGTAATCGGAATTATATAAATTTCTTAAATTATGTTATGCAATCCACTTTCCTACAAATTCACTACGAGCAAAATGGTTTATCTACAAATTTTAAAATTTTATATACAAATTTTCGAATACAAAACGGCTGATCTACCGTAAAATCGCGTATAGAATGAAAAGGAGTCTACTAATCATAATGTAAAAGATCACTTTGTTAAAAACTCAATAATAAGAGAATTAAAGTTTTTTTTTGCTTCTCCTGAAAAATCAGTATTTTGCAGATAAGCCATTTTAGATATAGGCCGACGATATAGAAACTAATAAATATACCTTAACTCATGTATAAATATGTATTGGAGATTGAAATGAAAGAAGTAAAAATGATCTTGGAAACAGAAAAACGAAATAAAAAACAATTTTCTCTAAAAAGTTAAGAATCACTTAACTTTTTAGAGTCACGTGTGGTCAATAAAAAGTGCCTTACTTTTCGATATACTTAACTTTTTGTGACTTAACTTTTTCGAACTTCTACTGTAAATATAACCCTTTGCTGTTAATTGTTTATGAGTGTAAGTCATTATTACACTCATTAATTCAAAGCGAAAATTCGCTTTAGAGAATCTCGAAGCAAAAAAGTTTAAATTGCTGTAGTATGACTTTATATTTGCTAACGTATTATTTTCTTTTCCTCAACCATTAAGTAAATTCACAAACCATTTTATAACATACACTAGTCGTTGGCCAAATAAGTTTAAATAAATCAATTTGTTTTTGTATAGTCATTTTTTTAAATATAAAATTAGATGAAGACAAAACTTACCGAACTAAAAAGATCTTCAATGTTTTTTCTTAATTTTTGATTTATGTGTAATAATGAATATTACCTTTTCTCTGATTTTTATATTCAATCATGAAATTGTAAACACATATTTTACTTTTTAAGAATAATTGCCTTTAACCTAATTTTTAATTTAAAATGCTGTAACAGACTTTTATTTTTAAAATATTATAATATCAAACTTAATAATTGACTTAATTTTCTTATATTTTCACTTTTCACTTTAATACAACATTTTTCTATTGCATTTTTACATATCAGAACAAAAATATTTTCATAAACATTTTAACATAACCAGCGAATTATAATTTTTAAACAATCAAACATAGAAAAATTCACTAGAAAAACAAATGAATCCGAGCTTCACTAAGAGAGTAGTTGCTATATTTACAGCAGCCAAAAAAAGAGAACTAACTATCACAAGAGAACACTCAATTCCAGTGTTGCCACCAACCAAATGTTAATTTACACATGTATCATACCAAAATTACACATAAAATTAGGAATTACACATGCTTTTTTTTTTTGGCAAAATAACATACTTACTTAGCTTATATTTACAACCTATTAAGGTCAAAGGCCGAGCAATTTTAGAATTCTATGCTTTTCGATCTTGTGCGCATATTGTCAAATTTCGTAGGCCAAGTTTTGAAAGACTTCCCTCTTCATGGTCTTTTCATCAATGTTTTGGACGTCCCCTTCTAACATATGGGACAACTCGCGGCACATGATAGCTCATTACATTAACGTGTGTTAAAGTAGTTCCCTGGCAGCAGCGTTCAAATACGGCGAAATTGAAATATAGTTAATAACTTTTTGCAAAGTAGGAAACAATCTGTCTTCTAAGGAATTCTTTAAATCAGAAACCTTTATCCAATAACCTTCTGGCTCCAAATTGCTGTGAAGCCCAAAATTTCAAAATCTAAGAGTGCAGTTACTATTTTGGGATCACAATATCCACAATTGTATAAAAATCGTCACTAAAATTAAATGTTTTTTTTTTTAATTTGACGAATTGCCTCGATATAAAACTCTCGGCTATCTCGAAGCATATTTTTTCCAATAAGTATTGGGATTTTACGACATCCATTTTTATGAATGTAGTTACATTAAAAAGTTTGCATTATATTAATTTTTACGATTTCGGAAAGGATGTACAAATATTTACTTTTTAAAATGCATGTGTTAAAAACAGTTAAGAAATATTACGGTAGCTAGCACACAAAAACGACAAAAATTTAAATTACACATGAATTACACATGCAGCCAGTTACACATCGTCTACACATGAAAATAAAAATAACACATGATATGTGTAATTACACCTAAAGTGGCAACACTGCTCAATTCATAAAACTCTTTTTTTCTTTTCTTTCTTCTTCATTTACTCTCAAAAACAAATGGCTTAGAATCATAAGATTTTTTTCACCACAATTTATTTCATAATATTTTCATATTTTTTCGCAACCATTTGAAAAACTTTTATTGAAAACTAATTATTTAAACATTTGTTATTACTTTTATGTAATTTTTAGTTGAATTATCACTTTTTTAGTTAGATTAACAATAATTAAACCGGAGACTTTACTTAATTTAGACGCGCACGTGTTAATAGGACAAACAGAACTAATAATGTTATTCGCCCTTTTTATTTACATTGAAGCAAATTACAAAAACAAAATGTTAGCTTTGTACAGTGAACCTTTCTCAAACTTTAGTTTTAAAGCGAAATATTATATTTGTTTACTCTTTTCGTTTGTAAAAAGGCGCGCAAAAAGAAAACAAATAATAAATTCGCCAGAAAAGAGTTTGTAATGATTTATTTTCGTTTGAGGATGGGAAAATGATAGTTTTAGTGAAAAATTTAAAACAGAATACATGCAAATTCAATATGTACTAAATATATAGTTTAATTTTGTTAAAATATAATCCAATTTACATAGATTATTATACTGAAAAATGGTACTTCTTTTAAAGGTTGGTTTCAAAACTTTGGTACTTATTAAGTTAAAAAAATTTTGTTAAAGAAATATTAAAAGTCTTTTATTTTTCATCGGCATGTTAAAATATACATATGTACATATATGTAGATGGGATAATATAATTAAAACAAGTAAGAAAAGCTATAGTCGGTCAAGCTCGACTATAGTCGGTCCTTAAGTCTAGAGACGTACATGCATACACTATGTGCTATTTTTTCCAAATTTCGAGATTTATGTCATTTCCGGCTAAGGGAGCTAGGGTCAATTGTGGACCGATTGTTACCAAATTTTGATTATTGGTTAATATTCACAAAATATTAATCTGTGCAAAGTTTAAGAAATCAAATGCATTTACCTTTAGAGTTATTAACGTTTTTGTGCTTTTATGTGTATATAAATGTCTTTTGAGAATGTGTCTTGTATGGGAGGTATGGTCAAATATGGGCCGATTTCTACAAAATTAGGTACACTAATTAAGGTTATCATAATCATAATTTGTGCTGAATACTTTTAAAATACAACTAAATTCGTGCCTGTAAAGGACCAAAAACTCTATTCCGTTAAGGCATCCCTATGGGAGGTACCCGAAATAGTCATTATATTTCGCTCAAAAAGTATAGGCGTCGTTCTTGTACTTAAACATGAGCCTGTGCAATTAAACTATCTTTAAAGTTACGACCTGTAGAATGATAACAAGCTTACATGGATAACCGGCCAGTCAGCCGGACGGACATTGTTAAAACAACTCAGAAAGTGATTCTAAGTCGATTGGTATACTAAAAGGTGGGTCTCAGACCATTATTTCTATGCTTTACAAACATCAGCACAAACCCAATATACCCTTTCCAACTATGGTGGTGAAGGGTATAAAAATTGATATTTTGGGCATATAATGAGTTAAACTAGTATTGATAAAACTAGTACATACTGAATATAATTGCTCAGTTTATGAAGAATGTATACTTTTTTCGTCGAGGTCAAAGGTCAGAATTTTAATTATTCATTGCAAAATAATGGAAGGTTATGAATTTAGCTTCGAATTTTGATCAAAATTATAGAAATAAATATTTTTTAGGCTATAATTAAATATTTATAAGAAAAATTTCAAAAATTTACTATTTATAATAAATTTTTCAAAAATTTTTCAAAAACTGACTCTTTATAGGAAATTATTCGAAAACTGACTATTTATAGGAAATTTTTCGAAAATTTACTATTTATAGGAAATTTTTCGAAAATTTACTGTTTATAGGAAATTTTTCAAAAATTTACTATTTGTAGGAATTTTTCAAGAATTTTCTGTTTATAGAAAATTTTTCAAAAATTTTCTGCCTATAGGAAATTTTTCAAAAATTTATATATTTTTTTTTAATTTAGGAGTTTTCTTCTACCAGATTTTGGGGGTCTCAATTGGATCAAGATTATGAAGTTAAAAACTGTGACACTGTGTTATAATACAAGTCTTAAAATAGTAAATCTTGTCTTAATTTTGTAATTTCTATATCTTAAAGTTAATTTTCTTGCTGCATATCCTAGGTATATCGAAAAGGAATTTTCCGGATAAAATTGCAATAACTCCAAAACTATTGCATGGACTTATGGCTTTTATGATATGTTTATCTACATCTATTTCTTTTTATGCAAAAAATAAAGTTTATTAGTTAAAATTTCGCTGAAACTAAATACTTTTATTTTTCCCCACACAAATGGGTCCTAGAAATAAATTTCGCTGCATTTGATATCGATCGAAAACTCAGAATTTTAAGCAAATATTGTGTAACATACCTTAGGGATTTTTAAACTAATTTATTTCGCAAAGTTTAATAAAATTAGATATCTAAACAAATCAGTTTGACAAAACATTTGGTTTAAATTAAATTTGTTTACTATCAGGGAATTTTTGAGAAATAACTTACAATGTAATGAACCTTATATGAATGTTAGAATATCCTAAAAGTATGCTACACAAATGTTTCTGTAATATCTTAAATTTCGATCGATATCGAATGCAGCGATTTGACTTCAGGAGCAAAAAATATTGTTTTGAATTTCGATTCTCCTGCATTACAAATCGATGCTCTACATCCTAAGGTGCACAAAAGAAATTTGTTTTCCTAGATCAAAAACAAATTTTTTTTTGTGCACCTTAGGATGTGGAACATCGATTTGTAATGCAGGAGGATCGAATTTCAAAATACAGTGCAATCGCAATAGAGTGAACACTTGGTAATATGAACTACTTGATACTACGAACTCCCGATTTTTTCCATTAGTTACTTTATAGAGTGAACAGTACCCAACTCAATAGAGTGAACTTTTGTTTTTCTTATACATAATTGACAAAGACGCACCTCTTATAGTTTTTTACATACTTTTTTATGAAACAGTTGTTTTACTTTTCTTCTCTTTTTGTTTATTTTATTAGTTACTCTATAGAGTGAACTTTTGTTATGCAAAATGGACAAAGAAATAGAAGTTTTTACACACTGTTTTATGAAACCGTTAGTTCATTTCCAATTTCTGCTGAAGGCGTTTCCGACGCCATTTCTAAGACTGACACTGACATCGAGGAAGTAGCAGTAGCCAAACCAGACATTACAGCAGCGCAGGCCGTGCAGATTTTTAAAAAAAGCTATTGACTGGGCAGAAAATAACACAAACAATTACGAAAATATTTTAGTTTTGCATAAATTCCGCGATTTAGCGGTGCAAAAAGCAAAAAATGCTTGTACAAAGCAAAAAACTCTTGAAAATTACTTTACTCCTTTATATTATATAATAATATTTAATAAATATAGATGTTTTTTGTATAAAAAAGTGTTTTTTTATAGACTCTTTAGAGTGAACTTTTTCAATAAAGTGAACAGGCCTTGCACGAATTAGTTCACTCTATTGCGATTCCACTGTAATATTTTTTGCTTCACCGATACAATTTTCTAACGTGTGTTTTCAATTTATTTTTCGCTTTAGCCAATAGCAAATTTTAATTATATTTGCCCTGAAATAAATAGTAGGCAAAACTAAAGCTTATGGTTTATGTCTTTACTAATCTATTGAGGAAACGAAAAATCTTAAGCTTTATTATTAAAAGTTAGTTAATAATAAAGAAAAATATATATGAACCGACTATGAAAATGTCTCCGATACCATGACAGAAACAAGAATAAAATTTGTATTACCAAAATTCTTTTATTATATTTTGTTTGTCTAACTATAACAAAGTCGGAATTAATCGACTATAACATTTTCTTACATGCTATACAAATAGCAAAACTGAATTTTGCAGAACGATCGAATCATATACCAATCATATATCATTTTACTGTTGTAAATTTTCAAAGATCAAATATACTAAAGATACTAAATAGAATACTAACTAAATTTTAAAATATGTTGTTATAAAACTTTAGAGTTATTATGTTTTTAATACACAATATTTTTTTTAGCAGATTAATATAAACTGCTTGACTGCTTAAATTTAAAGTCATTAAAATCTGGTTTTAAATTCCTTGAAAACATGACAAAAATATTTATTTTTGCTCCGTAAGAAAACGAAAAATGTTAACATATGGTAAAACAAGAATTGCAAAAAATTGATTGCAAGCCTATTAATTTGACTGTATGCCAAACAAAATATTTTGATGGAAAATCAAAACAAATTCATAGTTAAAAATTATAACACATTATTATTACAAAGGTGTTTGGCAATAGTGAAAAATTGTTTGTAAAATCTTTTTGATACAGATTTTTATAACCAAATATTTTACACCCAACAATCGAGTGGCAAAGATAAATTTAATTATTGCATGAGGTGAATATTTATATAAGAAAATATTTATATGCATTTAAATATGAATTTTGGCAAACAATTGCAAAATAATTAATTCCAATACCCAGTGGCCGCATTGTTTAAGATATTAATGATTTTTTAATTTTCTTAAAAAATGTTCATTGACAAACATTAGTCAATGACAATTTTTTAAAATCTAAAACAAATTTTTCAAACGAAAGAGACCTATACCGACATTTTTTTATAAAACATCTACATCGAGAAATTGTTTAAAATTTCTGTATAGAAATTTTTTTGAAAATTTACTATTTATAGGAAATATTTCAGAAATTGACTATTTATAAGAAATTTTTCGAAAATTGACTATTATAGGAAATTTTTCAAAAATTGACTATTTATTGGAAATTTTTCGAAAATTGACTATTTATATTTAAAGGAAAATTTTCGAAAATTGACTATTTATAGGAAATTTTTCGAAAATTGACTATTTATAGGAAATTTTTCGAAAATTGACTATTTATAGGAAATTTTTCGAAAATTGACTATTTATAGGAAATTTTTCGAAAATTGACTATTTATAGGAAATTTTTCGAAAATGGACTATTTATAGGAAATTTTTCGAAAATTGACTATTAATAGGAAATTTTTCGAAAATTGACTATTTATAGGAAATTTTTCGAAAATTGACTATTTATAGGAAATTTTTCGAAAATTGACTATTTATAGGAAATTTTTCAAAAATTGACTATTTATAGGAAATTTTTCGAAAATTGACTATTTATAGAAAATTTTTCGAAAATTGACTATTTATAGGAAACTTTTCGAAAATTGACTATTTATAGGAAATTTTTCAAAATTGACTATTTATAGGAAATTTTTCGAAAATTGACTATTTATAGGAAATTTTTCGCAAATTGACTATTTATAGGAAATTTTTCGAAAATTTACTATTTATAGGAAATTTTTCGAAAATTGACTATTTATAGGAAATTTTTCGAAAATTGACTATTTATAGGAAATTTTTCGAAAATTTACTATTTATAGGAAATTTTTCGAAAATTGACTATTTATAGGAAATTTTTCGAAAATTGACTATTTATAGGAAATTTTTCAAAAATTTACTATTTATAGGAAATTTTTCGATAATTGACTATTTATAGGAAATTTTTCGAAAATTGACTATTTATAGGAAATTTTTCGAAAATTGACTATTTATAGGAAATTTTTCGAAAATTGACTATTTATAGGAAATTTTTCGAAAATTGACTATTTATAGGAAATTTTTCAAAAATTGACTATTTATAGGAAATTTTTCGAAAATTGACTATTTATAGGAAATTTTTCGAAAATTGACTATTTATAGGAAATTTTTCAAAAATTGACTATTTATAAGACATTTTTCAAAAATTTACTATTTAAAGGAAATTTTTCTAAAATTGACCATTTATAGGAAATTTTTCGAAAATTGACTATTTATAGGAAATTTTTCAAAAATTTACTATTTATAGGAAATATTTCAAAAACTAACCATTTATAGGAAATTTTTCGAAAATTGACTATTTATAGGAAATTTTTCGAAAACTGACTAGGAAATTTTTCATAATTGACTATTTATAGGAAATTTTTCAAAAATTTGATTTTTATAGGAAATTTTTCAAAAATTTACTATTTATAGGAAATTTTTCGATAATTGACTATTTGGAGGAAATTTTTAAAAAATTCATTATTTTTGGCAAATTTTTTGAAAAATAATAAATTTTTTTACTATTTATAGGAAATTTTTCGAAAATTGACTTTTTATAGGACATTTTTCGAAAATTGACTATTTATAGGAAATTTTTGGAAAATTTAATATTTTTATTAAATTTTTCGAAATTTTACTATTTATAGGAAATTTTTCGAAAATTGATTATTTTTAGGAAATTTTTCGAAAACTGACTATTTGTAAGTAATTTTTCAAAAATTTACTATTTATAGGAAAATTTTCGAAAATTTACTATTTATAAAATTTTTTTATAGATTTTTTTATAAAATTTATAAAAAAAAAATGTTGAAACAATTTCGTTTACATACTTTCCTTGACCATTGCCCATTAATTAATGTTTGATTTGGTTTTTCAATACATGATTAAAATTTCACTTCATTGAATATTTTATATTATTGAAAATATCTTAATTTACTTTGTATGTAAAAAGTTTTTACAAAAATTTTAATTAAAAACTAAGTTTTTTGTTTAGCGGCAAAATTTACAAGAAAGAAAAACCAACAACTTAAGACGACCTTGGTTTTTTGTCATGCTCTGGTTCATCTAACACCGACTTTAATTGAATTATATATTTTCAAATTAAATTTCGTATTTTCAAAATGCAAGCGAAAATTATTGAAATGCATGTAATAAAATTATTTTGGATTTTTCTTTTTTTTCATTTTTTTTTTTCATGAGCCTCTAAAACAACAACTGGTTTCCAAACTATCAACAGAAATTAAATTATAAACAATTTCATAATTTAATTAATTTTAACAAAACAACAAACCACCACAAAAAGTTAATAAATATTTATACTTGTCACAGTCTTACGCACAACTGGAAAAAAAGTTGAAAAAATGTATATGCGGAAAGCGGAATAGAGCCAAACAGGCGGACCGACCCAGTGTTATCTGTGTGAGACCTGCCGCAAATTTATTGTTATTATTACTTTGTTTAGGTTCAGGAATTTATGTCATTTCTAACTTATCGAAATACCATTTAAAGTAGGCTTTAAAGTGATCGCGTCTATTTCACAATAAAATAACTTGTGTTAATCGTAATTACCAGCGAACATTAACATTGGGCAAATGGGATTTATGAATGTAAAATATACAATTTTTTTTTATTTTTCTTTTTGAAGAATAAATAAATATTTATGTGATTGTTGTTTCTATTAAGTTGTGGTTTGTGAAGTAATCACTCATATTGGCAGGTTTCTTTGTTGGCCATAAAAAGTAATTTACGACTAGCACGCAAAATACAAGTTATTATATACGATATAAAATAATTAATATTAAATATTATATGTATGTATTTATATTGCCTACCAACCGAGTAATTTAAATGGGACTTAAGTGATCAGAGGATTTCAATATCATACACAGAAAAAACATTCGTTTAAATAAAAAATTTTCTCTTTGCAAATTTTTTTTTATATAAAAAAATTCTTTAAAGTTTTTCATATCAAAAATTTTCTATGGAATTTAAAAGTAATACTCTACAAATTCCACAACGACTTGTTTAATAATTTCTTATGAAAAAAATCAATCTAAAACTTTTTAATTGAAAAATACGTTTTTGCATAATTTAAGCATTAGCGTAAAGTGTATATAAAATATGCAATCAAACTAAGAAAAAATGTATAAAATTTAACATTTATAATAATTAAAAATATTTCATCAGAAATTAAGTATTAACGCTTTCAAAGGAAATTTTTCCAAAATTGGCTATTTCTAGCAAATTTTTCGAAAATTTACTATTTATAGGAAATTTTTCGAAAATTTACTTTTTATAGGACATTTTTCAAAAATTTACTTTTTATAGGAAATTTTTCGATAATTGACTATTTATACGAAATTTTTCGAAAAATTACTATTTATACCAAATTTTTCGAAAATTGACTATTTATAGGAAATTTTTCGAAAATTTACTATTTATAGGAAATTTTGCAAAAATTAACTATTTATACTAAAATTTTCAACAATTGACTCTTTATACGAAATATTATGAAAATTGTCTATTTATAGGAAATTTTTCGAAAATTGACTATTTATAGGAATTTTTTTGAAAATTGACTATTTATAGGAATTTTTTTGAAAATTGATTATTTATAGGAAATTTTTCAAAAATTGACTATTTATAGGAAATTTTTCGAAAATATACTATTTATATGAAATTTTTCGAAATTGAC
>OW121743.1:92092444-92182987 GCA_933228675.1 Stomorhina lunata | reverse complement strand
CCTATAAATAGTCAATTTTCGAAAAAATTCCTATAAATAGTCAATTTTCGAAAAATTTTCTATAAATAGTCAATTTTCGAAAAAATTTCCTATAAATAGTCAATTTTCGAAAAATTTCCTATAAATAGTCAATTTTCGAAAAATTTCCTATAAATAGTCAATTTTCGAAAAATTTCCTATAAATAGTCAATTTTCGAAAAATTTCCTATAAATAGTCAATTTTCGAAAAAATTTCCTATAAATAGTCAATTTCGAAAAATTTCCTATAAATAGTCAATTTTCGAAAAATTTCCTATAAATAGTCAATTTTCGAAAAATTTCCTATAAATTTTCAATTTTCTAAAAATTTCCTATAAATAGTTAATTTTCGAAAAATTTCCTATAAATAGTCAATTTTCGAAAAATTTCCTATAAATAGTCAATTTTCGAAAAATTTCCTATAAATAGTAAATTTTCGAAAAATTTCCTATAAATAGTCAATTTTCGAAAAAATTTCCTATAAATAGTCAATTTTCGAAAAATTTCCTATAAATAGTCAATTTTCGAAAAATTTCCTATAAATAGTCAATTTTCGAAAAATTTCCTATAAATAGTCAATTTTCGAAATATTTCCTATAAGTAGTCAATTTTCGAAGAATTTTCTATAAATAGTCAATTTTCGAAAAATTTTCTATAAATAGTCAATTTTCGAAATATTTCCTATAAATAGTCAATTTTTGAAAAATTTCCTATAAAAAGTCAATTTTCGAAAAATTTCCTATAAATAGTCAATTTCGAAAAATTTCCTATAAATAGTCAATTTTCGAAAAATTTCCTATAAATAGTCAATTTTCGAAAAATTTCCTATAAATAGTCAATTTTCGAAAAATTTCCTATAAATAGTCAATTTTCGAAAAAATTTCCTATAAATAGTCAATTTTCGAAAAATTTCCTATAAATAGTCAATTTTCGAAAAATTTCCTATAAATAGTCAATTTTCGAAAAATTTCCTATAAATAGTCAATTTTCGAAAAATTTCCTATAAATAGTCAATTTTCGAAAAATTTCCTATAAATAGTCAATTTTCGAAAAATTTCCTATAAATAGTCAATTTTCGAAAAATTTCCTATAAATAGTAAATTTTCGAAAAATTTCCTATAAAATGTCAATTTTCGAAAAATTTTCCTATAAATAGTTAATTTTCGAAAAATTTCCTATAAATAGTGAATTTTCGAAAAATTTCCTATAAATAGTCAATTTCGAAATATTTCCTATTAATAGTCAATTTTCGAAAAATTTCCTTTAAATAGACAATTTTCAAAAATTTCCTATAAATAGTCAATTTTCGAAAAATTTCCTATAGATAGTCAATTTTCGAAAAATTTCCTATAAATAGTCAATTTTCGAAAATTTTCCTATAAATAGTCAATTTTCGAAAAATTTCCTATAAATAGTCAATTTTCGAAAAATTTCCCTATAAATAGTCAATTTTCGGAAAATTTCCTATAAATAGTCAATTTTCGAAAAATTTCCTATAAATAGTCAATTTTCGAAATATTTCCCTATTAATAGTCAATTTTCGAAAAATTTCCTTTAATAGACAATTTTCAAAAAATTTCCTATAAATAGTCAATTTTCGAAAAATTTCCTATAGATAGTCAATTTTCGAAAAATTTCCTATAAATAGTCAATTTTCGAAAATTTTCCTATAAATAGTCAATTTTCGAAAAATTTCCTATAAATAGTCAATTTTCGAAAAATTTCCTATAAATAGTCAATTTTCGGAAAATTTCCTATAAATAGTCAATTTTCGAAAAATTTCCTATAAATAGTCAATTTTCGAAAAATTTCCTATAAATAGTCAATTTTCGAAAAATTTCACTATAAATAGTCAATTTTCGAAAAATTTCCTATAAATAGTCAATTTTCGAAAAATTTCCTATAAATAGTCAATTTTCGAAAAATTTCTCTATAAATAGTCAATTTTCGAAAAATTTCCTTTAAATAGTCAATTTTCGAAAAATTTCCTATAAATAGTCAATTTTCGAAAAATTTCCTATAAATAGTCAATTTTCGAAAAATTTCCTATAAATAGTCAATTTTCGAAAAATTTCCTATAAATAGTCAATTTTCGAAAAATTTCCTATAAATAGTCAATTTTCGAAAAATTTCCTATAAATAGTAAATTTTCAAAAAATTTCCTATAAATAGTCAATTTTCGAAAAATTTCCTATAAATTTTCAAAAAATTTCCTATAAATAGTCAATTTTCGAAAAAATTTCCTATAAATAGTCAATTTTCGAAAAATTTTCTATAAATAGTAATTTTTTGAAAGTTTTCGTACTTAAAGTAAATTTTCGAAAAAATTATAATAGATAATTTTCTATAAATACTAAATTTGCTAAAAAAAAATGTGATATTAACGAAATGAATGAATCATACATTAAACCATTAATAAAATATGAATATTTACAATGACTTTCAAATCTCTTGCCCACTCAACTAATCTGTAGAAATGATAACTTAATTATTAACAATCTTACTAAAAACTATTTATAATAAAAATTTTCATATCGACCTATAGACCTGAATAAATTCACATAAATAATAGTAAGATAATAATTATGTAATGTCATGTTAATTTCATGCCAATTGCATGTTGGCAATATCATAATAAATAGTTTTTCACTTATTAAAATTTAAACAATGATTTCAGGTAGAAGGAAATTGTGATAGAAGAAAGTAAATAAATGTTATGAAAACTATTTTTATTTTACAGCTTATCCCACCCAACCAAGTGATAACCTAAAACACTTTTAAAATTGTATTCAATATTATTCACTGAAATTTGAATTTTTTAAATTAATTTAGCGGAAGCTTTCAAATATAGATCAATTGTAATGAAATGCAGCAAATTAGGGTGCCAATTAACTATATGACATTTTTTTTTTTTAAATCGATTGATTTGAATTGCTTAAAAAATTATAACTTAAAAATTTGAGCTCAATGACCCTCCCAAAATTTTCAAAATACTGATTTTTTACTTTGATTATCAATAACTTTGTTAATCTAAACCTTAGATGCAAACGTCTACATATATGTATATTAGGGTGACAGAAACATTTTTTTGCTACGGAATATTGTGACACTAGGTCTAAAAGTTTAGATCTGAAAATTTGAGCCAAATCGGACAACGTTCTATGGTCGCGCATCGAGTCCAAAGTTTAAGAGCATATTTGTATGAGGAAAAATGGGTTATTTTTTGTTTTTGCGAAATTTTGACCAAAAATTAATAATTTTTGCAAGAAAAAATAATAGAATATTAAGGAGAACTAACACAGCATTATTTCAAATCGTGAAAAACGAAAATCCATTAGGTAGTTTGAAAGTTATTGCAGTTTTCCCCCCGAAAATTCATGTCCTTGAAAACGCTCCTAAGGATATGCACCAAAAATTGTATGTTGTAAATAAAGAAATTCCAAAGTTAGACATGATTTATCATTTAATGGCTTGTTACTAGTAAATTGTTCATTTTTGTTCAAATATAATCAAATTTATTCAGTTTATTTCGTGTTGGAAAATGGCACATTTTTCTCAGGTCGGTTTCAAAAATCATTTTTTAATTTTTTGATAATTTTATTCAACAAATATTACAAATTTAGAATTTGCTCTCCAATGTGTTATAACAGACAAATGGGAGAATAAAACCTCAAATAAATTAGGTCGATATCTTTAACCGTTTCGCCGTACCTGCGATTTCGCATTGAAGAATTTCGCGAAAATGTAAATTTTTGGGCAAAATTCTAGTAAATGCTCGGTAAATTTTATTTCTATTCAATTTTAACAAAAAATATAATTAATATTATTGCTTGGTTTATGGAAAACCTATGCTAAAGGGTTTTTTTAATATTGGACGAGATTAACCCTTTCTTCGCCGCCGACAAATGTCAAAATTTGAATTTTCTATATTTTTTTCTTGTAAAAATTGTTCATTTTTGGTCTAAATTTCGCTAAAACAAAAAATAACCCATTTTTCAACATATAAATGGGCTCCTAAATTTTGGACTCGATGAGCGCCCATAGAACTTTGTCCGATTTGGCTCAAATTTTCAGATCTAAACTTTTAGACCTAGTGTCACAATATTCCGTAGATAAAGTTATAAAATTCGAAAAATAATTTTCCTTCATACAAAAAATTGTCACCCTAATACATATACTTAAAAGGCAATGAATTATTACACAGGTCAACAGCAAAAATGTGCTCGAGTAACCACTATATACATTTGATGTATCATGGCTACCTTAGTACAAAAATGGTAAAATTTTTAAATACTATGGCAAGATTTTTAAAAAAAATTTTTTTTTTTTTAAATTGCAATTTTTTTAGACGTTTCTTCAAATAATTAATGATAACTCAAAAACTACTAGCCCGATGTTATTAAAATAAAATCAGAAAAATTAAGATTTACATAGCCTTTAATTCGTCTATATATCGCGTTTCAATCGGATCAATAGTATCGGAGTTATAATAAAAAACGTAAGAAAAAAATATATTTTTTATGTAAAAACGACAAAAATTTTCGTTTTAAAAAAATCATGAAAAATCGTAAACGGCAAAAAACTTCCAGATTTATTATTTTATCGCATAGCGACATATAATAGCAACAAAATGAGATATCGACCACAAAAATCGATTAATTTTTTTCGAATTTATTCACAATTTAGTGAATTCGCTCATTTTCACAAAATTTTAGTTTTTTGTTTGATATACGCATTATAGCGGGTTTTCAAATGTATGAAAAAAATAAATTTTCCAATTTCAAGGGGTGCATGTCGGATTATTGTGAGATTTGGTGAGAAACTTCCACCCACAAAATTTTAGTCGAATCGGACAACGTTAACACATAGCGCATAGGCCCCAAAAATTTTGTGGGTGGAAGTTTCTAACCAAATCTCACAATAATCCGACATTCACCCCTTGAAATTGGAAAATTTATTTTTTTCATACATTTGAAAACCCGCTATAATGCGTATATCAAACAAAAAACTAAAATTTTGTGAAAATGAGCGAATTCACTAAATTGTGAATAAATTCGAAAAAAATCAATCGATTTTTATGGTCGATATCTCATTTTGTTGCTATTATATGTCGCTATGCGATAAAATAATAAATCTGGAAGTTTTTTGCCGTTTTCGGTTTTTCATGATTTTTTTAAAACAAAAATTTTTGCCATTTTTACATAAAAAATATATTTTTTTCTTAAAATTTTTATTATAACTCCGATACTATTGATCCGATTGAAACGCGATATATAGACGAATTAAAGGCCATGTAAATCTAAATTTTTCTGATTTTATTTTAATAATATCGGACTAGTAGTTTTTGAGTTATCATTGATTATTTGAAGAAACGTCTAAAAAAAATTGCAATTTAAAAAAAAAAAAATTTTTTTTAAAATCTTGCCATAGAATTTAAAAATTTTACCATTTTTGTACAAAGGTAGTCATGATACATCATAATTGTATAGTGGTTTTAAGAGCACATGGAATTTTTTAATTTTGTTGTGCTGTGTTATATTACTTATTAGAGTGATATTTAACCCATAAAATTATTTACACTGATGGGTCAAAATAATGGAATTTGTGCTAGTAAATTAAAAAAAAACGAAATTCCTATATTTCGTTTTTTCAAGAAAGTTTTGAAATTATATAATACTTTAAAATATATCATATCATATAAATTTACTTTTATTTGAATTTCCTAGAAATACAAAAAAGGATTTAATACTGAGTTTTTTTTTTTGTTTTAACAGATAAAGTTATTTTTCATACATTGAAAAAATGTTTAAAGTGTAAAAACTACTTGATGTGGTCATTATTAATTAGTCTCAGGAAATTATTCAGTCTTGATGG
Organism: Stomorhina lunata; assembly: GCA_933228675.1. Lineage (NCBI taxonomy): Eukaryota > Metazoa > Arthropoda > Insecta > Diptera > Rhiniidae > Stomorhina > Stomorhina lunata. Next base: position 92,177,095 of record OW121743.1, on the reverse strand, counting down.
TACATTTCCATGTTACTGTCAAACAAGAGACAGTACGTAAAATAAAAAAATTACAAAATTTCCGCAGTATTAGATCTTTCTCCGTTGGTGGTACTTGGAATTATATAACTTAATTAATAGAAATAGATCAACATTCCTTTGAAATTATATAAACAATTATTTTCTAATAATTTTCTTTTTTTTTCGCAAAATTGCGAGCGACATTCCTCGACAGGATTACCATCTTACTGATATTTTTATTACAATTAATTGAAAATTCATACTAAATTTTAACGTTTATCACATTATAAACCTGCTGCAAATTTATATGAAACTGACCATTATGCTCAAATAAAAAAACGACACAAATTCGACTTATGAAAATAAATAATAAATATAAAAAAGGAAAAATAAACTTGTTCAAATCATCGAATATTTATAAAAAACAACTCAACACTAAAATGTGTTAAAGAAACATTTACAAACAACATTAATTAAATTTATTATTTATTTATTTGTTGATTGAATTAATGGTTTTTGCCTTATTAAATAAATACTCGTACACGATTTAAAATCAATGGCTTCACTATTAGATCATATATTTATTATAAACTGCCAGCAGTCCACCTTTCAATTTTGTCTAAACAAATATAACAAATGATTTATCCAAAAAGAAGCAACAACTTAAAACAAAATAAACTCAAAACCGATGAAAGCCATTGCTAAGTGTGTGCGAGTGAGTCCAGCAGCAGGAAGTCCCCATTGATTGAAAGCGTGGTAATAGTGTGTAGATTAAATGAACATGTTTACATTTTTTGGCATCACTTCTTTAAGCATTAAGACAATGCAGACGAAATGTCTTAGGTTTAATACAAAAGATAGACTTTACATTTACAAAAACATATTTTCTATTGTTTGTTATATAAGAAATTTAAAAGTTTTTTGGATAATTGTGCAAGATTGCCATAAATAATTGCTAGAAAGCTCTTTGCCGCTATTGTCATTGAACTTGAAAATTTATCTAATACAATTTTTGTGCCTGTTTTTTTAATTTCCTTAATAAACTTTAAAGTATTTATTGAAAACACTTGTTTAGTAAGTTTCGGTATAAAGGTTGGAAACGAAAAATATTTAAAGATTTAAAAAAAAAAAATTATTAGAAAACTTTTCAAAAAACGACTATTTAAGGCAATTTTTCGAAATTATACTTTTAAAGGAAAATTTTTCGTAAATTCACTTTTAAAAGGAAATTTGACAAAAATTTACTAATTATAGGAAATTTTTCAAAAATTGACTATTTATAGGAAATTTTTCAAAAATTTACTATATATAGGAAATTTTTCGAAAATTTACTATTTATAGGAAATTTTTAGAAAATTTACTATTTACAGGAAATTTTTCGAAAATTGACTAATTATAGAAAATTTTTCAAAAATTTAATATTAATAGGAAATTTTTCGAAAATTGAATATTTATATGAAATTTTTCAAAAATTGACTATTTATAGGAAATTTTTCGAAAATTGACTATATATAGGAAATTTTTCGAAAATTGGCTATTTATAGGAAATTTTTCGAAAATTGACTATTTATAGGAAATTTTTCGAAAATTAACTATTTATAGGAAATTTTTCGAAAATTGAATATTTATAGGAATTTTTTTATCGAAAATGTAATATTTGTAGGAAATTTTTCAAAAATTGAATATTTATAGGAAATTTTTTGAAAATTGACTATTTATAGGAAATTTTTCGAAAATTGACTATTTATAAGAAATGTTTCGAAAATTGACTATTTATAAGAAAATTTTTCGAAAATTTACTATTTTTATAAAAAATTTTTCGAAAATTGACTATTTTTGTAGAAAATTTTTTTAAAACTGATTATTTTTGTAGGGAATTTTCCGAACATTGACTAAATATCTAAGAAGTTTTTCAAAAATTTACTATCTTTATAAAAAATATTTCGAAAATTTACTATTTTAAGAGGAAATTTTTCGAATATTGAATATTTTTATTGGAAAATCTTCAAAAATATACTATTTTTATTGGAAATTTTTCGAAAATTGACTAATTATAGAAAATTTTTCAAAAATTTAATATTTATAGGAAATTTTACGAAAATTTAATATTTATATGAAATTTTTCAAAAATTTACTATTTATAGGAAATTTTTAAAAAATTTACTATTTATAGGAAATTTTTCGAAAATTGACTATTTATAGAAAATTTTTCAAAAATTTACTATTTATAGAAAATTTTTCCAAAATTTACCTTTTATAGAAAATTTTTCCAAAATTGACTGTTTATAAGAAATTTTTCGAAAATTGACTATTTATAGGAAATTTTTCGAAAATTGACTATTTATAGGAAATTTTTCGAAAATTGACTATTTATAAGAAATTTTTCGAAAATTGACTATTTATAGGAAATTTTTCGAAAATTGACTATTTATAGGAAATTTTTCGAAAATTGACTATTTATAGGAAATTTTTTGAAAATTGACTATTTATAAGAAATTTTTCGAAAATTGACTATTTATAGGAAAATTTTCGAAAATTGACTATTGATAGGAAATTTTTCGAAAATTGACTATTTATAGGAAATTTTTCGAAAATTGACTATTTATAGGAAATTTTTCGAAAATTGACTATTTTTATAAGAAATTTTTGGAAAATTAACTATTTTTATACGAAATTTTTTGAAAATTGACTGTTTTTATAGTAAATTTTTCGAAAATTGACTATTTTCATATAAAATTTTTGCAAAATTGACTATTTTTAAGGAAATTTTTCGAAAATTGAGTATTTTTATAGGAAATTTTTCAAAAATTCAGTATTTTTATAGGAAATTTTTCGAAAATGGATTATTTTGATAGGAAATTTTTCGAAAATTGAGTATTTTTATATGAACTTTTTCGAAAATTGTCTATTTTTATAGGAAAATTCTCTAAAATTAACTATTTTGATAGGAATTTTTTTTTGAATATTGACTATCTTTATAGGAAATATTTTTAAAATTTACTATTTTGATTGGAAGTTTTTCGAAAATGACTATTTTTATAAGAAATTTTTTTTGAAGGTTTTCTATTTTTCTAGGAAAATTTTCGACAAATTGACTATTTTGATAAGAAATTTTTCGAAAATTGACTTTTTATAGAAAATTTTTTGAAAATTTTGAAAAATTGTCTTTTTTCATAGGAAATTTTACAAACATTGACTAAATTTCTATGAAGTTTTTCAAAAATTTACTATCTTTATAGAAAATTTTTCGAAAATTTACTATTTTAATCGGAAATTTTTTTGAATATTGACTATTTTTATAGGAAATATTTCAAAAATTGACTATTTTTCTTGGAATTTTTTCAAAAATTGACTATTTTTATTGGAAGTTTTACAAAAATTGATTATTTTTATAAGAATTTTTTTTAAGGTTTTCTATTTTTCTAGGAAATTTTTCGAATATTGATTATTTTTATCGGAAATTTTCGAAAATAGAATATTTTCATATGAAATTTTTTTTTAAATTTGACCATTTATAGGTACATTTTCAAAAATTTACTATTTATAGGAAATTTTTCGAAAATTTACTCTTAACTTTTTCAAAAATTTACTATTTTTTAAAAATTTATTATTTTATTATTTTTTTTTTAAGAACTTTATATTTTTATAGAAAATTTTTAAAAATTTACTATTTCGATAGGATATTTTTAGGAAAATTTATTATATTTATAGGAATTTTTTCGAAAATTGACCATATTTATAGGAAATTTTTCGAAAACTGTCTATTTTTATAGAAAATTTTTCGAAAATTGACGATTCATAGGAAATTTTTCAAAAATTGACTAATCTTAGGAAATTTTTGGAAAATTGACAATTCTCGGGAAATTTTTCGAAACTTTTTCTAAAATTATAACTTTTTTTAAGGAAATTTTTTAAAAATATACTATTTTTACAGGAAATTTAAAAAAAAATTACTATTTCGATAGAAAATTTTTAGGAAAATTAACTATATTTATAGGAAATTTTTCGAAAATTTACCATTTTTATACGAAATTTTTCGAAAACTGACTATTTTTATAGTATATTTTTCTATTCATAGGAAGTTTTTCGAAAATCGACTATTTGTAGGAAATTTTTTGAAAATTTACTATTTATAGGAAATTTTTTGAAAATTGACTATTTATAGGAAATTTTTCGAAAATTTACTATTTACTGGAAAATTTTCGAAAATTAAATATAGAAAAATTTTCGAAAATTAACTATTTATAGAAAAATTTACGAAAATTTACTATTTATAAGAAATTTTTTGAAAAAAAACTATTTATAGGAAATTTTAAAAAAATTTACGATTTATAGGAATATTTTCGAAAATTGACGATTAAAGGAAATTTTTTGAAAATTAACATTTCATAAGAAATTTTTCGCAAATTGACATTTCATAAGAAATTTTTCGAATATTGACGACTATTGAAATTTTTTAAGAATTTACTTTTTAAATAAAATTTTTCAAATTGGTTATTTATAGGAAATTTTTCGAAAATTGACAATTTTTAGGCAATTTTTCAAAAATTGACTATTTATAGGAAATTTTTCAAAAATTGACTATTTATAGGAAATTTTTCGAAAATTGATTATTTATAGGAAAGTTTTTGAAAATTTGTTATTAAAAGGAAATTTTTTGAAAATTCTTTTTAAAATCTTTTAATTTAACAATTCAAATTGTTAATGTAAAAATTTTTTCGTCTCCAACATTTAGGCCGATTATTTGAAATAACTGCTTTTTTGGTGTGGTTGTTTTGCTTTCCTTAATTAATGCTTCAGCTGTGTAGAAAATTAATAATACTATTGAGGAAAACATATACGTTATGGTAAGTATTTTAATTTGTTATTTAAAAGACAATGAAGACCACTTCGATGCATTATTAATGATAGTTGGATCATGCTGGCTTTAATAGTTCTGTAAATAATCTTGGTTAAATTACTCAAAAATATTGTTTGCATGTATTCCATAGTTTTGACAAAAAATCTTCAACCTAATATGGATCCCCTTTCTAAACTTATCGAAAAACAATATCTTTTACGAGTAATTATTTCTGTAGATGAAATCATTACAAAACGCAAAATTACTGATATTAACTATAAAGTAAGACACTTTTGATACTAATTTGATTGTATTTTGGTTGATGTCTTTGATAAGTAACAAATTATTGAATAAATTGAAATATTTTATCAATTATAAATATTTCGGCAAAGCTAAACTTTCAATAACGAGCGTAGCCTTATTAAATTTCCTACAAATGCTTTTTAAAACCAGCTGGTGGTTTATATCCGCCAATTAATGACCGATTTTGTGTTGCAAAATAGACATCAATAATTGAAGAAAATCAAAGTAAGTAAGATATAAGTATGATATAAAGCAATTGTTAAAATAGTTTTTCTAGTTTTATTTTTTTTTGTTTAAAAATTCCAGTCAGGTATTATTATTTACTAGACTTATCGTGCCAACAATGCGTTGTATTGGTATTTGATAAATTGTATTTTTTTCCTTTAATTAAAAGAAAATTACAAGAGATAAGACAATTTTAAAAATATACAAACAACAACTTATTATGAGCTACAGTTATAGTGTAAAAACTGTAAAAATTGTATAAATGTTCATTCAAAAGAGTAAAAATAAAATTGCTAAATTTCGGTTCACACTTGACCCAAGCTCCCTTATAAGGCTTAAATGTCTTTACTTTTTTAGAATTGTAACTTTTTTTAAAGATAAGTGATACTTAGGCAAATACTGCCTATGCAATTGTGTATTCGAAATGGATTGCCTTCTTCAAAAAAGGAAAACAATATTTAGTTTTCATATTAAATGTTTTGAAATTGAAATGGAAAATATAACACTATGTTGTTAACAGTTTAACACTAAACAGGTATGAATTGTTGAATGTTAAAAACTTAAAATTGTATTAGTAAAAACCAACAACTTTATAACAGTAGCACTTACTTATCAGTTATTAAATGCAGTTTCAATTATATTCTATATCCATTAAACGCCCTCGTGTTACCAAATCAACAAGTGTAATATGTAAAAAATAGGCGTTGCTTGAAAATGCAACATAAAAGATATTAATCTTTGTTGGTTTTGAAAATTAAAATTAAGGCACCGCATTTATCTATGATTATGTTATGTAGTTTATTCAATAGATGGCGCTAGAAAATTGAAATTTGTTAAATATCTTGAATGCTACCTTACCAGTTATATCTTTTAAAAGAAAGACATAACATCTTATAGAATAGTTTAATAACTTTAAAATTTTAAAAGTTATAAAAATTTTTCAATAATTTTATATAATTTTATATAAAGGAAATTTTTCGAAAATTGACTATTTACAGAAAATTTTTTAAAAAATGACTATTTATAGGAAATTTTTCGAAAATTGACTATTTATAGGAAATTTTTCGGAAATTGATTATTTATAGGAAATTTTTCAAAAATTGACTATTTATAGGAAATTTTTCGAAAATTGACTATTTATAGGAAATTTTTCGAAAATTGACTATTTATAGGAAATTTTTCGAAATTGACAATTTATAGGAAATTTTTCGAAATTGACTATTTCTAGGAAATTTTTCGAAAATTGGCTATTTATAGGAAATTTTTCGAAAATTGACTATTTATAGGAAATTTTTCGAAAATTGACTGTTTATAGGAAATTTTTCGTAAATTGACTATTTATAGGAAATTTTTCGAAAATTGACTATTTATAGGAAATTTTTCGAAAATTGACTGTTTATAGGAAATTTTTCGTAAATTGACTATTTATAGGAAATTTTTCGAAAATTGACTATTTATAGGAAATTTTTCGAAAATTGACTATTTATAGGAAATTTTTTGAAAATTGACTATTTATAGGAAATTTTTCGAAATTGACTATTTATAGGAAATTTTTCGAAATTGACTATTTCTAGGAAATTTTTCGAAAATTGACTATTTATAGGAAATTTTTCGAAAATTTACTATTTATAGGAAATTTTTCACAAATTTACTATTTATAAGAAATTTTTCAAAAATTTACTATTTAAAGGAAATTTTTCAAAAAATTACTATTTATAGGAAATTTTTCAAAAATTTACTATTTATAGGAAATTTTTCAAAAATTTACTATTTATAGGAAATTTTTCAAAAATTTACTATTTATAGGAAATTTTTCGAAAATTGACTATTTAGTGGAAATTTTTCGAAAATTGACTATTTATAGAAAATTTTTCGAAAATTGACCATTTACAGGAAATTTTTCGAAAATTGACTAATTATAGGAAATTTTCGAAAATTGACTAATTATAGAAAATTTTTTGAAAATTGACTATTTATAGGAAATTTTTCGAAAATTGACTGTTTATAGGAAATTTTTCGAAAATTGACTATTTATAGGAAATTTTTCGAAAATTGACTATTTATAGGAAATTTTTCGAAAATTGACTGTTTATAGGAAATTTTTCGTAAATTGACTATTTATAGAAAGTTTTTCGAAAATTGACTATTTATAGGAAATTTTTCGAAAATTGACTATTTATAGGAAATTTTTCGAAAATTGACAACTTATAGGAAATTTTTCGAAAATTGACTATTTATAGGAAATTTTTCAAAAATTGACTATTTATAGGAAATTTTTCGAAAATTGACTATTTATAGGAAATTATTCGAAAATTGACTATTTATAGGAAATTTTTCGAAAATTGACTATTTATAGGAAATTTTTCGAAAATTGACTATTTATAGGAAATTTTTCGAAAATTGACTATTAATAGAAAGTTTTTCGAAAATTGACTATTTATAGGAAATTTTTCGAAAATTGACTTTTATAGGAAATTTTTCGAAAATTGACTTTTTATAGGAACTTTTTCGAAAATTGACTATTTATAGGAAATTTTTCGAAAATTGACTTTTATAGCAAATTTTTCGAAAATTGACTATTTATAGGAAGTTTTTCAAAAATTGACTATTTATAAGAAATTTTTTGAAAATTGACTATTTAGTGGAAATTTTTCGAAAATTGACTATTTATAGGAAATTTTTCGAAAATTGACTATTTAGTGGAAATTTTTCGAAAATTGACTATTTATAGAAAATTTTTCGAAAATTGACCATTTACAGGAAATTTTTTAAAAATTTACTATTTATAGGAAATTTTTTAAAAATTTACTATTTATAGGAAATTTTTTAAAAATTTACTATTTATAGCAAATTTTTCAAAAATTTACAAGTAGTACATATGTATGTATGTTTGTATGTGTATTCAATTTTTATCAGCACTATTGCATTAAGCTTCGGATATAAAATATGTATTATATCGTCAGAAAACTTGAACATTGCCAAGTCTTTTCTAATTTATATTTAATAAAATAGAAATAAATGAATAAGCTCATACTTAATGGCATTATTTAAACTCGCACATGTCTCATATAAAACAAAAAAATCAAGTTTTGCAGCTAAAATATTTGTATCATTTAAATTTTTCTTTGGCTATCTAATGGATATTGCAATTATGAAAATATTTATGTATGTAGTAATTACTTAGTTATAAGAAAATTATAGTTATTCGCTCAGAAGAAAAGTGACAACTACAAAAATTACATACATAAAAAAAACTGAATAGTATTTAAAAAATGTAGGTATATTTAACCAGATTATATTTATTAGAAATGTATGAGATACATTAAGTGTAACTTGAAAAAAGTTATTCGAAGTTATGAAGGAAATACAAATAACTGGGTCAAAAAAATAAAGTGGAAAAAAACGATATTACAGACATCAAAATTTACATACCAATATGTTAAGCCTCTTAAAATGTATTAGCATATTGAGCTTAAGATTTTTAGTTTTTCTTTTTTTTACAGCTGTTGGGCAAAACTAAAAGTATCAATAATAATTTCAACTAAGTCTTAAGTAAATTTTAGTGGCAACTTGTTTTTGTTTAGTTATATAAATTACATGGGTATATGTATATTTAAGTAGATATAAATGTATATGTAAACAATACCCGTGCCAAAAAATTACATGGAAATTTGTTGCACGATCACCTAGAAATTTGGTGATAACTTAAATTTAATTTTTACTTGAAAAAAAAAAAATCGAGCAAAACATGCAAAGATTAAATGTTTTGGTCTAAGCCGAAAGTCAAAAGATAGAAGATTACTTACTTTACTTACTTAAATGGCCTATATTACAACCTGTTAAGGTCAAAGGCCGAGCATATTTTAGAATTCCATGCGCTTCGATCTTGTGCGCATATTCTCCAATTTCGTAAGCCAAGCTTGGTTAAATTTTCTTCTACTTGGTCTTTCCATCGAAGTTTCGGTCGTCCTCGTCTTCGAGTTCCCTCGGGATCATGTTCAAACACTTTTCTTGCTGGAGTACTTTCATCCATTCGCACCACATGTCCCAGCCAACGCAAGCGCTGCTGTTTGATGCGTTTTACTATGTCAATGTCAGCAAATAACTCATACAGCTCATGATTAAATCGATGCCGAAATTCATTGTTAATGCTGATTGGACCATAGATTTTTCGTAGGATTTTCCTCTCAAAGACTCCAAGAACAGCTTCATCGGCTTGTGCAAGTGCCCATGATTCAGCACCATATAATAACACTGGTAGTATAAGCGTTTTGTAGAGCGTAATTTTAGTTCTTGTTGAGAGGATTTTATTCCTAAGCTGCCTGCTTAGGCCGAAATAGCATCTGTTGGCAAGTATGATTCTTTTTTTAATTTCGATACTTATGTCATTATTTATATTTACTGCGGTACCAAGGTAGACAAATTCTTTAACAACCTCGAAGCTATAGTTGTCCACGGTTACGTGTTGTCCAATTCTAGTGGATTGCTTGCTAGTAGAGACCATTAGTTTTGTTTTGGATTCATTGACTACTAGACCCATTTTCATTGATTCCTTCTCAATACTGGAAAATGCGGCAGTCACCTCACGCAATGTGCGCCCCATAATATCAATGTCATCGGCAAAAGCGAGTAACATGTGCTTTCTGCTAAAAATTGTGCAAGTTGTATTAACTGCAGCACCACGCAAGATTTTCTCTAACAAAATGTTAAAGAGATCACATGATAAACTGTCGCCTTTCCTAAAACCTCGCTTAGTTAAAAAGGGTTCTGAAAGGCTTTTACCTATTTTAACTGATAGAAGATTATGCTTGTGAAAAATTTATTGAAGACTTTGATCGCTCATATAAAACATGTTTGTTTTTTTTAGGAAAATTTTATATAAAAAAATTATAAAAACTTTGATCATTTATAAAAATATTAATTATTAATATCACAACTTATTGATTATTTCATAGAAAAATTATGGATTTTAGATAAATTATTGATATTTTAAATCTTTTAGAAGAAGATTTCGATAACATTGATCTTCTACTGAAAAGACGTCGATAACTTATATCCAGGCGCAGGCAGGCTATACCACCAGAAGCCGAAAACTTCTTGTAATTTTCGTAAATATGGCGATCATTAATAAAACTCGTGAAAATGAGTGCTAAAAACATTCAGTTGGGATTTGGATGTAAGCAACGTCGTTTGTTGCAGCTTTGTTAAATACAAAAACAAAATCACAGCAGCCTCGAATAAATTTAAAAATTTACTCTTGCGTAAGACTAGAACAATTTTCGTTGACATCTTAAGATTCTCTAAAAATCTCCACAGAGCTCATATTTATACTATCGAAGGCCTTAATAAAGTCAACAAAACCTAAATAAATGAGGGAACTTCATTGTATAATTTAATGAAAATCACTCGACATACCTTCATTCCATTAGGTTGGCAGAGTTTCTTCTTTCCATATTTTATGTACAAATGGGGGCCACAGTCTCACAGATTATTCAATATCACAAAAAAGCATTTCCGCTGAGATATTGTCACTACCCGGGGACTTGTTGTAGTAAGGCTTCTTTAATGGCGTTCTTAACGTCTTGCATTGTTGGGGGATTGTCTGAAAATCCAATGAATAAACTGTCATGGTTGGTTTTTTTATATACACTTCCATCAGTGGTGTTAATCCGTTGCACTTAATGTCGACTTGAAGAGTTCTATCCAGCGTATTAATTATTCATCCGACGCTTTTGATATATTGTATAAGGTCTTCATATTGACTGTACATGCAGCTGATTAAGCTTGGCTTACTTATTTGTCTATCCACATTCTCTTATCCTTCCTTGCAGATCTTTTTATTCTTTTGGATAGGTTATGGCATGTTGTACGGAGCACTTTAACATCTCAGTTTTCTTTTTATGATCTTTAAATCCTAATATTTGTTGATCAACCTCTTTGTACGTCTAAATACATACATACATACATAATTCCCACGACATTCCAATTGAAACAAGGGGTACTTCTCTCAGTCTGAAAATTACTTCTAAAAATTTAGTTAATACTAGCGTCGTTGTTGTTAATAACATCTATAAGGCGATCCCTAATGAGAGTAATAAAGCCATTTTGATATCTTTCCGATTCCAATTTTCCAATAGGTTTTTGTAGATCAGACCTCAGAGCCAATACTTTTAATCTTACTTTACATGTTACTAAATAGTGTCCACTATTTATATCTGCTCCGATCATCTTAAAGATGATCGCCACTTAGAATTGATCAAAATATCCTCATGTTTGTTGACCAACCTCATTGTACGTCTGATTATCACTTCTAGAAATTTCGTTAATACTAGCGTCGTTGTTGTTAATAGCACCTGGAAGCCGATTCCTGATGGAAGTAATAAAGGCATTTCAATATCTTTCCGATTTTAATTTTCTGATAGGCTTTTGTCGATCATACCTCAGAGCCACTACTTCGAATCGAACTTTTCATATTACTAAATAGTGGTCACCTTTTATATCTGCTCCGCACCTCGAGCCTACATCAAGTAAAGATGATCGCTACTTAGAATTGATCAATATATGATTAATTTGGTTTTTTGTAAAGCCGTTCGGCGATATCCAAGTTATTTTATGGTGAAGTTTATGAGGAAAAATAGTGCAACTTACAACAAGTTTCCTTTCACAGCACATCTGTGAACAATCATTCTCCGTTATCGTTCCCTACTCCGACACGGTGCTTACCAATGTAATGCTCCAAACCGGTATTGTTCTTGTTATTATAACAACTCTAACATTTACAATTTTATAATTTTGTTTCTATGGGGGATCTGTTTGGAGATCAGGGCCAAGAAATTGTGCTACTTCTGCTGGATGAGTCCACAAATCCTCAGAACTAAGTGAAGTAGAGTTGGCGGTACAGTTAAAAATGTGGCGGGATCACGAGGACCCTGATCACAAGCTGGGCATATGTTGGGGATGGCATGGTCTATGCGGGACCAAAATATATTCTTGTTTTCTGCGGCAGATTCTTTTTTCTTCAAACAAATTCATGCGATAGCCTGAAATCGCGGAGTTGGTGTTGTTTAATGATGCCATGTACGAGGTATGATCTTAAGGATCAAGTACATATCTTCGTATGCTATCCTCATACAATCGAAGATCTTTCCTGACATGCTCCGGGGAAGATGCTGTGTGATGTTAAAGTTTTAATGATTTCTAGGATGACATCCCAAAATGAACTGATGAGATAGCATGATGTTGTGTTCCTTTACTGGAAGGATCTTCGTTTCCTCGTGGAGATGATATGGTGAGGAAATTTGAGCTGCATTTTGGCTGCATTGAACAGCATAAGGAACCTTGTTTCTACATCGCTATTTATGCGGTATTGTTGAAGCCTACCTTGGCGTTAAAATACGTTGTGGTTCATTCAACAGCTGAGTGTATCGTAAAATTCATCTTTATAGTTTTCAGACAGAATTTGAGTTGGAGCGTAGACATTGATAATTATAAAATTATATATATATATATGTAATTCCCCGACAACATTCCTATTGGAACAAGGGGTACTTCTCTCAGACAATGAGCTGCATCCGATTCTATTTTTAGACTCATTGAAAGGGACCTACGTTTTAACTCCGGCTCCGAACGGCAAATGCATTAGTTAGAGAAGTTTTTCATAGCCTAATACTCAATAACCAGTGGCTAGCTGAGTTATGAGGTGAACCGCCGGGGATTGAACTTGGACCTCTGGTATGCTAGGCGGATGACTTACCTGCTATACCACGGCGGTTCACATTATAAAATTACGAGCTTTTATATTGAGTTTGATTGCCAAGTTTCTCATTAATAAGATACCATGCCAGCATGACCTTTCCTATTTTTTTTTTGATATTAGGAAACCTACACCCTAATATCTTCATCGTCAACCAGGCGATCCGAGTAAAGAAACACAGTATTTTCATTCTGTATCTGCCCTTCCCTGTCCATCTTGCTTCTTGCACCGCCAACAAGTCAATTTTATAACGCGACTTTTCGCGTCTAAGCTGTTCTAATTTTGCAATTCCGTATAACGTGCGCACTAGAGCGTCTCGACTAATTTGAAAGAAAAAAAAAAGTTCGCCGTACAAAAAAAATTTTTTAATTTTTTTCGCCGCACATTGGGGCGCCAAAATACATTTTTCGTTACATCTTCGGCATTCATAGTCGGATCTTAAAGTGTGATATATCGATGTTTTTGTCTCGGGGAGGCCAATATTTTGCTTTAATAGTCATTAATCTTAGATATCCAGTTGTAGTATTTATTCATCAGACCTCAGTTCCTACCACCCTAATATACCACCCTAATATCAGAAATTTAAAGCTCTTAAAAAATCGGTATACTTTTACTGAGGAAGATTTTCGATAGTTCGATTATGTTTATAATAGTTCGGTTGAAATTATCGAAAAACTTCCTTAGCAAAAGTTTAACGATTTTTTAAGAGATTTCATTTTCTGACATTAGGAAGGTATATTAGGGTGGTTGGAACTGAGGTCTAATGGATAAATACTATAATTGGATATCTGAGATTAATGACTATTAAAGCAAAATATTGGCCTCCTTGAGACAAAAACTTCAATACATCACACTTTAAGATTCGACTGTAAATGCCAAAGATATAACGAAAAATGTATTTTGGCGACCCCAATGTACTTTATATTCGGTGGTGTACGGCGAACTTTTTTTCCGAGACGCCCTAGTACGCACGTTCCACGTTGCAAACTTCAAGTTTTTCTTTATGCCTATATTTGGTTTAATAGTCCGATATCTTCGGATAGAATTGGTTTCATTCATCAAAATGTTCTCGCTTAGATTAGACACCTCCAAAATCCTTGTGCTAACTGCCGTAGAAGGAAGATTTCCATCGTGATTTCGCCTTGAAGTAGTATATTCTTTTATGTTATTTCTTTTAACATCGTAAGTTCTAAGTATACGGGTGATGTGTCCAAAGATTCAAGCCATGTTTGCATAGCGAGCCACTCGTTCCGAGACAGACGCTGCAGTTTTGTACTTTAGCAAGTACAATTATCTTAGACCAAATATGTTGGAATGACTCCAAGATAAGTCCTTCTCATTTTAGCTCTGACCTAGAATCCCACACGGGGATATTGACAGTCAGACGAACTTAAATCCCTATATAATGTTTTCACGAATTTGCTCTTTCTAGTGAGTACTGGGCAATTCTTAATTTCCAAAGGATACTGTGGCTTTGTGTTGCTTGCTAGAGAAATCAATATTCCGACAAGTAAGAAAGTGCTATAGTTGGTCATAGGGTTTGCAGTTCGGTTTTAACCGAAACCTCGGTTTTTTATGCCTCAAAACCGAAACCGAAAACCGTAGAAAAAACCGCGGGTTTAGCTATTTATTTTTCATAATTTTTTGTTGGTATTATTCGGAAATAACATTAGCTTATCATAAATTTGCACGTAATTTGTCTATTTAATGAAGCAGAAGAATGAAACAAGCAAAAGGTGTTTACAATGGACGAATGGACAGGTGTAAGGGGAAGACGGTATATGAACGTAAATATTCACGATTCTCATGGTAAATTTTATAACCTGGGCCGTATTTTAGGAACGTGTAATTTCAAGCAAACGCAAGGAACCATTTGACAAAGGCTAATAGAGTTTAATATTTCACTTGATACAAACATCGTAGCATGTACCATAGATGGAGCAGCAGCCAATATCAAATTTGTATCTGAAAATCAATTTTGAAGACGGCGACGTGGAACTTTGACTCATTTAAAACCGATTGCCCATATACATTTGAACCTAGAGGCTGTAAGGAAAACTGTTCGGTTTTTCAAAAATTCGTCAGTTCGTTATAATATTTTGCAGACAAGCGTTAAAAAGTATCATAATCGTGAATTAAGTTTACTCTTAGATTTCTGCTTCTAAAACAAAGTATTCATGAGAGTTTAGAAATGCTGTCGACCTTAGATTTGCTTCATTCTATCGACTTTGAAATTGTAAATTCTTTAAAACCGTTGCTATTTGTAAAAATTACTATTGAAGCAATTTGTCGCTCGGATGCAAATATTATTCACGCTAAAGGGGCTCTGCAATTTCTCCAAAAGAAACAAGACTTATTTAAGAAATCCCTCATATTTAAAAATCCTGAATTATTTTCCTGCATTTTAGTATTAAATTATAATATGTTTTAATGAATTTATCTAAATGTTCCTACAAATTTAAACTGAAATAGTTTTATTAAAAAAACCAAAAACCGAACCGAAACCGGCCGGTTTTGGGTGTTTTAAAACCGAAACCGCGGTTTCTCATTTTCACGGTTTTTTGCAAACTCTAGTTGGTCAAGCCCGACCATACAATACCCTTCAAGGGTGTTATTTTTCCTTTATAAAGACAAATTTTGTAAAATCTTGTTTCCGTCATTTTTTGGACTTATATGAGAGCTAGGGTCAAATGTGGATCGATTATCTCGAAATTTCATTTGCAATCAATTGCAAATTGATTACAGTTTACACAAAAATTATATATGTTAAAAATAAACTCAAAACTTTTATTATCTTAAGATTTACGAGCCTTTTAGTGATTTTTGTCTCATTTAGTGCAATTTGACAAAAGAGTTTGTATGGGGGCTATAGTCAAATGTGTACCGATTTTAACGAAATTCGGTGGAATGATTTTGGTATATATAATCAGTATTTTTTTCATGAAAAAATATTGATATATGTGGCCAAAATATCAATTCCGGGAAGTGGAACCTATGGGAGGTACCATAAATAATGGACCAATTTTAACGAATTTTAATAACCATGGTCCCACTATCAAAACAATTTTTTGTGTCAAACTTCATCAAATTATGTTTAGAATTGCGACCCGTAGTTTGATTACATGGTTTACATGGGGGTCCAGCCAAACGGATGGACGAACTGACATCGCTAAATCGACTCGGAAAGTGATTCTAAGTCTATTGGTATACTAACCTATTGTGGTGAAGGGTATAAATATTGACTATTGTTGAAGTTGTCATGATGTTGACGAAAAAAAATTGTCTCTTTTACCTCCTTAATATTTATTACTCCACCTTAATAAATAAAATATCTAATTATCTGGAAAAATATTGTATTGACCTTCGAATATAAATTTCCATTTTTTTTCTTAATTTTTTCCAAGTACCCCAAAGGAACCATTTTGTAGAACCCACGTGACTCTTGCTTAACCAAATCTATTTAAACATATTTAGTTTGTGATATATTAGAATTAATTTCCATTCCTAAGGCATCTTATAAGAATATTACTTAAAATGACTGTCAAACAATTCTAATGTAAGGTTGGTCAACTCCCTTGTCGTAGAAAAAATATGTCACAAAATAGATTATTGATTTATATTTCCCACAACAAATTATGTACTTTAAAACTGACTAGTCTTTTGCATTACAAGATAAGTTTTTTTTTTGTTTTTCTAAAATTAAGCAATGAATTAAAAATTCATAGAAACTTAAATTGTCTGAAAGATAAAAATACTTAAATATTAATTTATTGAAATAATGCAAAAAAAAATAGTTGTAGTGGGAATGTTTCTAGACAACATTTTCTTTAAATTAATTCCACTCCATAACATAAATTAAAAACTGAAAAAGGTTGGGTAATTAATAAGATTATGAAAAAAATATTTATGATTAAACAAAAAAAAAGAAATAATAAAATTTTATGCAAAATTATAACCAACCAGTGGTCGAATATGATTTTATTTTTTAAGATTGAACATTCTGTGAATGTACTCGTACAATAAAATACTTGTTAGTACTTTTGGTTTTATTTCAATTTTAGATAAAAAAAAGCTAAAAGTGTGCCAATATAGAAAGACAATTATATTGGTTTTGGCTGACTGATCTTGTGATCTTTATATCGAATTGCTAAATTACGCGTTTTATGCGTTTTTATGTAAATGCTTTTAAAAGAAACATGATCGAGTTGTTGTTCTTTAGTATGTTAATACATTTAAGTACACTTCACGATTTGTCAGTTTTACATTTTGATAATTTACTTGGTATATGACACAAATAGTTCAAAAGTGACACAACTCAAAATTCATAAAAATTACAACATTTTAGTAGCTCCAGAAAATGTAGTAGTTGTAGTTCCCTACTGTTAATCTATTTGAATTTTCTAACTTTGCACCATTGTAGCAAAACTTTGGTAATGGGATGTATTCAAGTATTTTACCTTATAATCAGGAGTAGGCAGCCCACACCACCAGAAGCCGATGAATTTTATATAGCTTTCGTAAATACCACGATCATTAATAAAACTCGTGCAAATGAGTATAAAAATCAATCAGTTGGAATTTGAATGTTAACAGAGTCGATTGATGCCGCTTTTTTAAAGAAAAGACAAAAACAAAATACACAAGAAACAAATCAAAATCAAATTTATAGCAACTAAATACATGGTCGAGAGAACAAAGAAATATATTCTCCAACATTGTTGCCACGACACTATTATTTTTGTAAACATTGGGAATACTTTTGGAAATATTGGTATTATTTTTTAAAACAGAAATAAATTTTTATATTAAACAATTTTAGATTTTTATATTTTTTTAGATATATTCGATCTAAGCATTTTATTTTAGAAAAATTTTTAATAAAAATGTTTTTCTTTGGAAAATTTTTCAATAATATTTTTCTGTAATAATTTTCGATAAAAATATTTTTATATCAAAAAAATGTTCAAATCATCTATAGAAAAATTTTTAATTAAAAATTTTATATAGAAAAATTTTTGACTAAAAGATTTTCTTAACAATTTTTTAGGAATAAATGACCTCGAGGTCTATTCCTAAAAATTGTTAAGAAAAAAAAGGTCGAATTAAAATCATCAAAAAATTAAGAGATTTTCTATAGAAAAATTTTTTCTTGTTTAATAAAAAAATTTTTTATAGAAAAATTTTTGTTGAAAAAGTCTTCAATAAAAAAATTTTCTATAGAAAAATTTTTAATAAAAAAATTTTCGATCGAAAAATTGTTGATAAAAAAATTTCTATAGAAAATTTTTGATAAAAAAATTTCTATAGAAAATTTTTGATAAAAAAATTTCTATAGAAAATTTTTGATAAAAAAATTTCTATAGAAAATTTTTGATAAATAAATTTCTATAGAAAATTTTTGATAAAAAAATTTCTATAGAAAATTTTTGATAAAAAATTTTTTATAGAAAATTTTTGATAAAAAAATTTCTATAGAAAATTTTTGATAAAAAAATTTCTATAGAAAATTTTTGATAAAAAAAATTTCTTTAGAAAATTTTTGATAAAAAAATTTCTATAGAAAATTTTTGATAAAAAAATTTCTATGGAAAATTTTTGATAAAAAAATTTCTATGGAAAATTTTTGATAAAAAAATTTCTATAGAAAATTTTTTATAAAAAAATTTCTAAAGAAAATTTTTGATAAAAAAATTTCAAAAGAAAATTTTTGATAAAAATATGTCTATAGAAAATTTTTGATAAAAAAATTTCTTTCGAAAATTTTTGATAAAAAAATTTCTATAGAAAATTTTTGATAAAAAATTTCTATAGAAAATTTTTGATAAAAAAATTTCTTTCGAAAATTTTTGATAAAAAAATTTCTATAGAAAATTTTTGATAAAAAAATTTCTATAGAAAATTTTTGATAAAAAAATTTCTATAGAAAATTTTTGATAAAAAAAATTTCTATATACAATTTTTGATAAAAAAATTTCAAAAGAAAATTTTTGATAAAAAAATTTCCATAGAAAATTTTTGATAAAAAAATTTCTATAGAAAATTTTTGATAAAAAAATTTCTATAGAAAATTTTTGATAAAAAAATTTCTATAGAAAATTTTTGATAAAAAAATTTCTATAGAAAATTTTTGATAAAAAAATTTCTATAGAAAATTTCTGATAAAAAAATTTCTATAGAAAATTTTTGATAAAAAAATTTCTATAGAAAATTTTTGATAAAAAAATTTCTATAGAAAATTTTTGATAAAAAAATTTCTATAGAAAATTTTTGATAAAAAAAAATTCTATATACAATTTTTGATAAAAAAATTTCTATAGAAAATTTTTGATATATATATAAAATTTTCTATAGAAAATTTTGATAAAAAAATTTCTATAGAAAATTTTTGATAAAAAAATTTCTAAAGGAAATTTTTGATAAAAAAATTTCTAAAGAAAATTTTTGATAAAAAAATTTCTATAGAAAATTTTTGATAAAAAAATTTCTATAGAAAATTTTTGATAAAAAAATTTCTATAGAAAATTTTTGATAAAAAAATTTCTATAGAAAATTTTTGATAAAAAAATGTCTATAGAAAATTTTTGATAAAAAAATTTCTATAGAAAATTTTTGATAAAAAAATTTCTATAGAAAATTTTTGATAAAAAAATTTCTATAGAAAATTTTTGATAAAAAAATTTCTATAGAAAATTTTTGATAAAAAAATTTCTATAGAAAATTTTTGATAAAAAAATTTCTATAGAAAATTTTTGATAAAAAAATTTCTATAGAAAATTTTTGATAAAAAAATTTCTATAGAAAATTTTTGATAACAAAGTTTCTAGAGAAAATTTTTGATAAAAAAATTTCTATAGAAAATTTTTGATAAAAAAATTACTATAGAAAATTTTTGATAAAAAAATTACTATAGAAAATTTTTGATAAAAAAATTTCTATAGAAAATTTTTGATAAAAAAATTTCTTTAGAAAATTTTTGATAAAAAAATTTCTTTAGAAAATTTTTGATAAAAAAAGTTTCCATAGAAAATTTTTGATAAAAAAATTTCTATGGAAAATTTTTGATAAAAAAATTTCTATGGAAAATTTTTGATAAAAAAATTTCTATAGAAAATTTTTGATAAAAGAATTTCTATAGAAAATTTTTGATAAAAAATTTCTATAGATAATTTTTGATAAAAAAATTTCTATAGAAAATTTTTGATAAAAAAATTTCTATAGAAAATTTTTGATAAAAAAATTTCTATAGAAAATTTTTGATAAAAAAATTTCTATAGAAAGTTTTTGATAAAAAAATTTCTATAGAAAATTTTTGATAAAAAAATTTCTATAGAAAATTTTTGATAAAAAATTTCTATAGAAAATTTTTGATAAAAAAATTTCTATAGAAAATTTTTGATAAAAAAGTCTCTAGAGAAAATTTTTGATAAAAAAATTTCTATAGAAAATTTTTGATAAAAAAATTACTATAGAAAATTTTTGATAAAAAAATTACTATAGAAAATTTTTGATAAAAAAATTTCTATAGAAAATTTTTGATAAAAAAATTTCTTTAGAAAATTTTTGATAAAAAAAGTTTCCATAGAAAATTTTTGATAAAAAAATTTCTATGGAAAATTTTTGATAAAAAAATTTCTATAGAAAATTTTTGATAAAAGAATTTCTATAGAAAATTTTTGATAAAAAATTTCTATAGATAATTTTTGATAAAAAAATTTCTATAGAAAATTTTTGATAAAAAAATTTCTATAGAAAATTTTTGATAAAAAAATTTCTATAGAAAATTTTTGATAAAAAAATTTCTATAGAAAGTTTTTGATAAAAAAATTTCTATAGAAAATTTTTGATAAAAAAATTTCTATAGAAAATTTTTGATAAAAAAATTTCTATAGAAAATTTTTGATAAAAAAATTTCTGTAGAAAATTTTTGATAAAAAAATTTCTATAGAAAATTTTTGATAAAAATATTTCTATAGAAAATTTTTGATAAAAATATTTCTATAGAAAATTTTTGATAAATTTCAGTACTTTCCTGAAATGCAAAATATCTTTGCAAAGTTTCAGTGACCTAACTCCTTTCGTTTAGACGTTATCGTGATTTCAACAGACAGACGGACATCGCTCAATTTCATAAGGATTCAGATTACATATCCCCATTGATTTTTGAGCCAATATTAAGAAAATTACAAACGGAATGACAATATCAATATACCCCCCATTCTATGTTAATGTTATGAATTTAGCATCAAATGGGTAAGTAGTTCGTATTCAATTTTATTTGGCAATAAAAAGTTTTGCTGGGAAAATTTTTTAGGTCAAAACTTTTTTTTCGATTTCTAAAACATGAAAAATTTTGAGTTAATTCACTCTTGAACTATGTGTGCGCTATGTAAGATTATAATCTGATTCTAGATTTGGATTATTAAGACTGATATCACAAATTTAAATATAAGATATGCTATTATAGATCAAAAATTTGTTGTAGAAATTTTATAGGTTTTTTAAAGGTATAATCTATATATAAATAGAAAGGTAATAGCTGAATGTATTTATTAAGTTTAAGAGTACGATATGACAGCGAGATGGATTAAGTAGTTTATTATAATACTACTATTCATTTAACTAAGCGATATATTTTTAATTTGCAAATCGTTAATAGCACCTGCAATTTAAGTACATAATTTGTCTTGCATTTAGTAAAACAATCTAAAAATTCTAGTCTAATTAGAACATCAACATGTTGAACAAGTTAATTTCGACATCAAGATTTGTCCATGTCAAAATGCAAGAACCACAACCGGTTGTTGCGTAAGTAGACTTTAATCATATGTAAGTGAACATTATTAAGATTAAAAACCATAAAAATAAACATAATTATTGCATTTATTAATGAAAAGTTGACTAAAAGTATCAACGTTTGTTGTTAAAGCTAAGTCGACATTACCAAATATAGTCTTAGAAGGAAAATAACATTAATAATATTATTAAAGGAATTAAATGATTAAAACCGAACATTGAGAGTATGGCTGCATATACTATAGTCCATACATATCCTACTGTGTATGTTATGATAACATTTGTACAATACCATTTTGTCCACATGAGTGTATTTTCTTTGTGCTAGAGCTTTAGCAGTCGTTGTTTTGGTACAAGTGATGTCTTTGGCTTTTTGCTCTAATAAGTATCAGCTAATCCGTTGATATTAAATTTCTTCTGGAAAACCTTTTTAGCTATTTTTAATAGCTTGAGCTTTACAATCCGGACAGTTGCAATTTACAGATGGTGATCACCCATAATATCAATATCACTTTTATTACGAACGCCCAAAAGAAAACCATTCAATTTCTTGATGATGGCGATATGATCGATTTGATTTCGGTTGTTCGATCGGGTGATATCCATATGAGGTAATAAATCTAAAAAACTGAAAATTTTGTATATACAATTTTTCACCAATAATTTTATATATACAATTTTTCACCGCAAAATTTTCTATAGAAAATTCTTTCACCGCAAAATTTTCTATAGAAAATTCTTTCACCGCAAAATTTTCTATAGAAAATTCTTTCACCGCAAAATTTTCTATAGAAAATTCTTTCACCGCAAAATTTTCTATAGAAAATTCTTTCACCGCAAAATTTTCTATAGAAAATTCTTTCACCGCAAAATTTTCTATAGAAAATTCTTTCACCGCAAAATTTTCTATAGAAAATTCTTTCACCGCAAAATTTTCTATTGAAAATTTTTTCACCGCAAAATTTTCTATTGAAAATTTTTTCACCGCAAAATTTTCTATAGAAAATTTTTTCACCGCAAAATTTTCTATAGGAAATTTTTTTACCGCAAAATTTTCTATAGAAAATTTTTTCACCGCAAAATTTTCTGTAGAAAATTTTTTCACAGCAAAATTTTCTATATAAAATTTTTTACCGCAAAATTTTCTATAGAAAAAAAAAGACAAACTTTTAATACCCTTCACTACAATAGGTGGAAAGGGTATTACAAAAATTTTTTAACGAAAAATTTTCCATCAATGTTTTAATACAAAAAAAATTTTTTATTGAAAATTTTGTAATGGGAATTTTTCTAAAAAAATTTTTATATCAGAATATTTTCTTTAAAGATTTTTATAACGAAAATTTTTCTATAAAAATTTTTTTATCGAAAATTTTCTATTAAAATTTTATATCAAAAATTTTTCTATAAAAATTTTATGTCAAGAATTTTTCTATAGAAAATTGTATGTCAAAATTTTTCTATAGAAAATTTTACATCAAAAATCTGATATCGAAAATGTTTATGTTAAAATTGTGTATTAAACATTTTTCTGTCAAAATTGTATACCGGAATTTCTCTATAAAAATTTTATATCGGAATTTTTTAGCGAAATTTTTTCCATAAAAATTTTATATCCAAAATTTTTCTATAAAAATTTTATATCAAAAATTTTTCTATAAAAATATTCTACAAAATTTTTTGTCAAAAATTATTCTATAGAAAATTTTATACATAAAGTTTTCTATAGAAAATTTTGTATCAACAAATTTGAATCAAAATATTTTTAATTAAAATTATATCGAACATTTTTCTATAAAAGTTTTTATTGTATTTCGAAAAAAAAAAAAAAATTATAACGAAAATTTTTCTATAAAAATTTATTAACAAAATTTTCTATCAAAAATTTTTCTATTAATATTTCATGGCAAAAATTATTCTATAGGAAATTTTCTATCAAAATTTTCTATAGAAAATTTTCTATCGAAAATTTTTCTATAAAAATTTTGTATCAAAGTTTGTAATACCAAACTTCGATAGAAATACCAAGAATAAGAAAATCTTTCAAAGTTTGACCTTTGAAAGTGGAGATTATGGACACAAGATTAAATGATATAAAATGCGCTAGGCCTTTGACAGGTGGTAAAATATAGACATCTGAGATCTGCTTATTTATAATGTGAGATATAATAGTTATAATATGAGATATAATACGGTCTAAATGGGCTCTCCATTCCAAGTCGAACGCCACTTACGCTTCTTGAGTTTGCTTGTTCGTTACTGGTAATTCACCTGAATTAGGCAATCTGACTTGGGCTATTCTAATTTAGATATTTCCTGTAGTATACGAATATTACATTTTTCAATTCGTAATCCATGTTTAAGGCTGAAGGTCAGCATCGGTTTATTGGTTTGTTATACCCTTCACCACCATAAGTGGAAAGGGTATTTTAAGTTTGTGCTGATGTATGTAACGCATAAAAATATTTGCTTTAGACAACCCTGTTAGTATACCAATAGGCTTAGAATCACTATCTGAGTCGATTTAGCGATGTCAGTCCGTCCGTCCGTCTGGCTGGCTGGACCCCCATGTAAACCTTGTAATCAAACTACAGGTCGCAATTTTAAAGGTAATTTGATGAAATTTGGCAGAGATAATTTTTTTGATAATGGGACCATGGCTATTGAAATTCGTCAATCGGTCCATTATTTATGGTACCTCCCATAGGTCCCAATTGATATTTTGGCAACAAATAGCAATATTTCTACATGAAACTTTAAAAAAATACTGCTTATGTAAAACAAAATCACTGTAACAAATTTCGTTAAAATCGGTCCACATTTGACCACAGCTCCCGTACAAATTCTTCTGTCAAAACAGAAAAAGAACACCCATGACCTTAGTGGTGAAGGGCATCGCATGGTCGGGCTTGACCGACTATAGCACTCTTACTGGCTAAGATTTATTATTGGTTATATTTGATTTGGTTTTTTAAGTTTTTTAAATTAAGGGCGAGCGGATGATTAGTCCAAAGCATCCGATTTTGAAGTCACTTCTGCTGACTAAGCATCCAAACATACTTTTGGGATAAAACATTTATGCTATGCTGTTATTGGAGTTATACTACCAGATCGGCCATAGCTAATCTATCTGGGCAATTTTTGTATCATAGCCCAGAATTATGTTCTTGTAAATGGTCGGTATGTATTTTAAATAGCCTTGAAGCTGTTTACCACTATTTTTTTTGAATAACAATTTTTTTTTAACTTTCAATAATTTTTATACCAATTACTTAAGTATTGGTGACATCAATAAACTTTAAATACTGTAAAATCCCATGATTAATTTAATGTAGCTTGAACATTTCATTTATTTGATTATTAGCAATAAATAAAATAAAAATGCGGATCTAACAAAGAATCACATTTAAAAGGTAAAATTGAGCAATTAATATATCAGCTATTAATTGATATTTTAAATATTGTGAAATTGCCCAAGTTATTCTAGCAAAAAACAAGCAATAAAATTTTACAAATCCTTAATTAATCTTAAAATTACGACATTAAAAACAAGTCCTACGCAAATTTGGCCTAAGTTAAAAACTAAAATCAAGTTTTTACAGAAATGTAGATTTTTATGTTGCAAATTTGTCGATTTTACTAAATGTATGTATATTAGAGCATAGATTTACTGGCTAACAAATTTCGTAGACCAAACATAAAATTTTTTTTCAATCATTTCCAAAGAAGTTTAAATGTGTGTAAATGAAAGTATTTATTTTGAATAATTATTCGGTTAAAACATATGGAATTTTTAAAATTTTTTTTAAAAATATTTCGAGTATGTTATATTAAGAATAAACTAGTTACATCGAATAATGTACAATGGAATAAAATTCCAAAAAATTTTACAAGTCAATATAAAATAACTTTTGTCAGCAATTTTAATTAGGCAACATCTCTTGTAGGTATATACATATGTATTAACAACCCATGTCTTAAAAAAGTTTTTCAAATTAATTTGAAATTAAATTAATTTGAAAAACTTTTTTAAGACATGGGTTGTTAATACATATGTATATACCTACAAGAGATGTTGCCTAATTAAAATTGCTGACAAAAGTTATTTTATATTGACTTGTAAAATTTTTTGGAATTTTATTCCATTGTACATTTTTCGATGTAACTAGTTTATTCTTAATATAACATACTCGAAATATTTTTAAAAAAAATTTTAAAAATTCCATATGTTTTAACCGAAAACACATTTAAACATTTTTAAATTACCCATTTAATTTAAACAAATATTTTACCAAAATTTGTTTCTGATTCTTTTAGGCAAAACTTGTTTTGCGGTGGTCGCCATGGCAGCACTGGAAAATATGCGTAAACACACTTGTGCCACACAATTTTCTTATAGTTCTTTTGGGCAACTGCCGGTTTTAGTCGTTTGAGATTATTAACTGGCCGCAGACAGATTTAACAAAAAAAAAAAAAACAAAAAAACTAATATAATTCACAGTTGCGTGTTTACAAATATTCAATACTACATTTATCATTTTTACAATTACCATATAACGTTTTTTGTTTGGGTTTTGAAATTTGGAAAAGCTGTTAAGGTTTGTTTTGCTTAAAACACGTTTAATGTAAATTTCTGTAAGAAAAATCTTTGCAAAAATTTAGCTTTGTATGGGAATTATCTATTTAATGGAATTCAGATCCTTATCTAATAATTTTTTATCACTGTATTGGATACTTGCATTTTTTGATCATTCGAAAAATTTCAACATTTTGAATTCTACAAACACTGTACAAGAAAATGATTTCTTTTTTTTTTTTTTGAAAAAAAGAAAAAAAACTATAATATCCTGACAAAAAAAGATTAAAATATATTGCATCGGATGTCTTTTAAAAAATTGACAGAAGTTTAAATCATAACACAGCACAACAAAATAAAAAAAAATGCATTTGCTCTTAAAACCACTATACAATTTTGATCTTGACCTTTGTACAAAAATGGTAAAATTTTTAAATTCTATGGATAAATTTTAAAAATTTTTTTTTTTATTTTAAATTGCAATTTTTTTTAGACGTTTCTTCAAATAATTAATGATAACTCAAAAACTGCTAGTCCGATATTATTAAAATAAAATCAGAAAAATTAAGATTTACATAGCCTTTAATTCGTCTATATATCGAGTTTCAATCGGATCAATAGTATCGGAGTTATAATAAAAAACTTATGAAAAAATTATATTTCTTACATAAAAATGGCAAAAATTTTCGTTTTAAAAAAATCATAAAAAATCGAAAACGGCAAAAAACTTTTAGATTTATTATTTTATCGCATAACGACATATAATAGCAACAAAATGAAATATCGACCATAAAAATCGATTGATTTTTTTCACAATTTAGTGAATTCGTTCATTTTCACAAAATTTTAGTTTTTTGCTTGATATACGCCTTATAGCGCGTTTTCAAATGTATGAAAAAAATAAATTTTCCAAGACAAGGGGTGCATGTCGTATTATTGTGAGATTTGGTGAGAAACTTCTACCCACAAAATTTTAGTCGTATTTAACAACGTTAACACGTAGCGCATAGGCCCAAAATCTGAAAAATGGCGTTTAAATCGAAAAAAAAATTACAAATTTTCAGTTTTTGCAAAATTAAATGTCCTTGAGGACTTGACTTGAATAAAACAATGAAATGCATTTTCGATCTATTCCATCGATATAACTTAGTCACATTTTTTGGTCAATTGCCTTCGGCAAGTCCTCAAGGACATGTAATGTCCAGCGCAAATTGTAGTAACTCGAAAACAGTTTAACCAATTTTAAAGACATGTAGCTTATTGAAAATCTCATTGTGTTTGCCCTAAGGACCAGGATCCACTTTTTTGCAAAAGGGGGAATAAATAGCGTTAATTTTGCAAAAATTTAAAAATTATAAAATTTTTCCGATATAAACTTGATTTGTCAGCTTTAGGACCTGGGCGACACGTGTTAGCGTTGTCCAATTTGGCTAAAATTTTGTGGGTGAAAGTTCTTCACAAAATCTCACAATAATCCGACCGGCACTCCTTGAAATTCTAAAATCTATTTTTTTTTTCACACATTTGAAAAATCCTGTATACGTATATCAAGCAAAAATATAAAATTTTGTGAAAATGAGTGAATTCACTTAATTGTGAATAAATTCGAAAATAATCAATCGATTTTTATGGTCGATATCTCGTTTTGTTGCTATTATTTGTGGCTTTGCGACAGAATAATGCATCTAAACATTTTTTGCCGTTTTCTATTTTTTATGATTTTTTTAAAACAAAATTTTTATACATAATGTCTTGTTGAAACCACATATTCTCCAAGTCGTATTCTTCAATAAATAGCAGGCAAAAAATAAAGTCGGTTATCATATAACCGTAACGCTGCGAATTCACGGTGACAGTCGTTCCATCGTCGTTTTCAAAGAAGTAAAGTCCAATCACACCTTCGGACCAAAGAGCGCCCAAACAGAGACTTTTATAATGGCTTCTCTTAAATTACTTGAGGATTCTCAGGACCCCAAATACGACAGTTTTTTTTATTAAAAGAAGAAAGTTTTACTCGAAAAATCGCCGTCCTCCGCCTGTTATTCAAGCACCCATTCCACGTATCCACGACATTGTGAGTGGTCTGCCGGCTTCAGTTGTTGTGTGAGCTAGACTTTATATGCATGTAGGTGTAAATCTAAATGCAAAATACGCCATAGCCCAGTCAGCATTTTTGTTATTTTTTGATCACATTTGACTCTTTTTCGACTGGCACGGACGATTAAAACAATCGAATATGCTATCATTTTCGATTCGAAAAAGACTGTGCCTTCGGAAGAAAATGGTACCCTAGCCGCAACTCCCTTGAGAGAATCTTTTATGAGCACCTTTATGAGTCTTTTACGAGCCATTTTCGAGTTATTTTTGACTCAATATGGATTATTTTTTCAGTTGATTCAAAAAAAAAAAAAGTAACATTGCCTTTACAATTGTACATATGTAGA
The DNA here is from genome assembly GCA_933228675.1 of Stomorhina lunata. Lineage (NCBI taxonomy): Eukaryota > Metazoa > Arthropoda > Insecta > Diptera > Rhiniidae > Stomorhina > Stomorhina lunata. Next base: position 92,148,161 of record OW121743.1, on the reverse strand, counting down.
ACATATACGAATTGAGTTATTTTAGAGAGGAAAGAGTAGAGAGATGAAGTGTCGTGTAAAGTCTATTTTTAGAACACTGAAGAAATTGCGCTATTTCTTGTTATTTTATTTATTTTTTTATCGAAGGCCGCCCACTTAGCTACAGCACCCATTAGCTATGCGCGTTAAAAAGTATTTCAAAACCAACACCATAGGAGTTACCTTTTTATCATCTAACTGTGCAAAATCTGTTTGCAAAATAGCGTTACAAACTATCGAATTTCAATCCCTTAAATGTTTGATTTTTAATGAATATGCTTTTTGTAATTGTATTTTTAAATAGTAAGTTTTAAAGCGTAAGCGCGAATCTACTTCGACTAGTTTTTTAATCGCGCAGACGACAAATCGTTTTAGGTCTTCCAAACTGATTAAAAAAGACTCATTTGGGTGATTTTTCAAAAAATAATCTTGTAAATGCTGACTGGGAGTGTGCCGTAAGACAGTACTAGTTTCTCAGAAAGACGATTACACATTCGGGTCTTCGGCAACACTTACACTTACAGCAGCGATATTTTCAGCGGAAGGAGCGAAACGATGATGCACAGGCCTTACAATATTTGTAACTGCTCCAGTCTCTTCAAATTTCTTCACAATTTTGCCAATTGCTTGCGCGGTTGGACGATTATATAAACCATTATCTCCTCTTAAAGAAAGATATGTGGCTGTTGCAGAATCACCATTTATGTAGTATGTTTTGATACTTTTTTATGCTTTGTGTGATATTAAAGCGATACATTTTCGTCAATGTCAGACTCAAAAAAATAACTTTTATTTCTGCTCGAAAAAATAAAAGTAAAATTTACAGTTATTTTTGCTCAAAAAAAATAAATTTTGCTTGAAAAAATAAAAGTAAAAAATAACTGTTATGTTTTCATCGAAAAAATAAAATTCAAAAAATAACTTTTATTTTTTATCGAAAAAATAAAAGTCAAAAAAAAACTTTTACTTTCTGGCTTTTACGATCAAAGTTATAACAGTTGCGGTCCCTGATTAGAATTGCTAGTAAATTGTCACAAATGCAAATTGCAGATAGCAAAACGTAGCACTGTGGGATGGTGGAAAAATATAATGGAAATAAATCCACGACTTCTAAAACGTTAGGCTGTTTAGAAGTAGTTTATGTACATATATTAGAAGTGTTAGGGAGCTTATGTTTTGAACCTGGAAAGCCTAGATTTTTTTGTGACGGCACAATCGGCCTCCAAAGTAGGGCACCTCAGACTCATAAATCATGTAAAACGACATATAATTGTCATTTCCCAACCGATTTGAAGAATTATACTATATAATAAATACCCAGATCAAGATTAAATAAAACCTATCTCTCATGGTTTTAAAGATATTTGACTTCAAAAATTAAAATTTTCAATGTGGGTAATTCCAATGAAAACACGGAAAACACCTCAATGAAAATAGGGGCCAACCAAAAGATAACTAAATATTATATTGTCATCCAAGATTGGCTTGTGGCCTAAATTTGAGTGAAATCGGTTAAAAGGAAGAGGTTAAAAAGGGTGTAGCACATTTGAAACGAAATTATAAATCAAAAATTGAATTTCAAGCTTAAATTCCTTTAGAACCGCTGTACAGAACTTAGTAAAACCTTAACTCGATAAAAGCTTAAGATGTTTTCCAATGACTACAAAATCTTTGTTAGTTAAAAAGTGATAGAGTTTTGGCCAATGAAAAATGATTTTGAACCACTGTGCAGCGTGTTATTGCTTTAGGCTTAGCGCCCATGGAGGATGCTGTTGATGCTATAGACTTGACGACTGTGGGCCGTCAGTCATGAAGTATGCTTCTTCATAAAAATTATATAAAAAACTTAGATGTGCAAAACACTTTGAAAAGGAAACAGCTTTGTAGATACTTGTAATGTGTCATTGATACATAAAAATATTATCTGCTCATTATTTTAAATAAAAACTAGGTTCAGACTTTTTCCTTGAAAAATCAACGACCTTCCTTGTTATTTACTTCCTTAGATAAATTACAAATAAAATATTGTCCTGAAAAAATTTTTTTGTTTTCATTTAAATATATTTTTAATCATGATAAAGTTTCAATTTGAAGTAAAGTAACTGAACCTGTATTTAAACTTTAAATCCTTTGCCGACGTTTAGAAAAGGTTGTGAACATAAGATGAAAGCATCAGCTTTTTTCTATTCACTTAAAAACACATTCGGTGTTTTAAAAAATTGCATGCATATTAATGCATTTCCACAGATTAGCTTTGAGCTAACTTCAACATTTTTTAATGTCTAGGATAAGTAAAATTAAAAAAAACTGTACCGGGTATATGCATGAATTTTTTTTTTGTAGGATTTTAGGAAATTTTAAATTATTTAATACTAGTTGTAAAATATAAATTACAAAAAAAAAAATAAACAAGACAGTGATAACAATTATAATATTTATATACAACCAACAATCGCCCATAAGAAAGAAACACGCATTTGAATGAATGAACGAAACTAAACACCATCACACAAAGAGGCTTAAAATAATATCAAAACTACTTTAGAAATACAAGTGAATATGACTGAAATGTACCGAACAGAGCGGACAATGAGCACCTTACAATTGTATTTGAAAACGAGTTAGAAAGCGTAGACCATATATAACCCTATAGCATTTTTTCGATAAAACTAAAAATAAACCTGTAATGTTCATTATCGTATCGTTATGTACGTAAAATAATTTTCATTTAAGACAATTGTCATTGCAAAAACTCTAAAAATGAGATGATTAGTTTTATATTAGCAATTGACAAATATTTGCTAAATTTAGATTTTTCAAAGAATTTGTTTATTGAGCAATGCAAAGATAATTATGTCATCAAACTACAATTTTAGTGGATATAGCTAAAGCGCATGTTAATATTGAAATGCAATACCTTTTAGGAAATGAAACATGTTAATAAGTTTAACAAATGTGAGATACAAAAAGGAAGTGTTAAAAATACTTTTAAAAATTGGCCAAATAATACGAAACTTTTAATATAACAAAGCCCTCTAAAATATTAGTAAAAATTTTATAGAAACATTTTGGGTATACAATTTTTATAGAAAAATTTTCGGTATTAAATTTTTATAGAAAAATTTTCGGTATAAAATTTTTATAGAAAAATTTTCGGTACAAAATTTTTTTAGAAAAATTTTCGGTATAAAATTTTTATAGAAAAATTTTCGGTATGAAATTTTTATAGAAAAATTTTCGGTATAAAATTTTTTATAGAAAAATGTTCGGTATAAAAGTTTTATAGAAAAATTTTCGGTATAAAATTTTTATAGAAAAATTTTCTTTATAAAGTTTTTATAGAAAAATTTTCGGTATAAAAGTTTTATAGAAAAATTTTCGATACAAAATTTTTATAGAAAAATTTTCGGTACAAAATTTTTGTAGAAAAATTTTTTAAAAAAATTTTCGTTAAAATTTTTAATAGAAATATTTTCATTATAAAATATTTATAGAAAAATTTTCGGTATAAAATTTTTATAGAAAATTTTCGGTAAAAAATTTTTATAGAAAATTTTTGGGAATAACATTTTTACAGAAAAATTTTCGGTACAAAATTTTTATAGAAAAATATTCGGTATACAATTTTTAAAGAAAAATTTTCGTTACAAAATTTTTATAGAAAAATTTTCGGTATAAAATTTTTATAGAAAAATTTTCGGTATAAAATTCTTATAGAAAAATTTTCGGTATAAAATTTTTATAGCAAAATTTTCGGTATAAAATTTTTGTAAAAAAATTTTCGGTATAAAATTTTTATAGAAAAATTTTCGTTACAAAATTTTTATAGAAAAATATTCAGTATAAAATTTTTATAGAAAAATTTTCGGTATAAAATTTTAATAGAAAAACTTTCGGTAGAAAATTTTTATAGAAAAATTTTCAATAGAAAATTTTTATAGAAAAATTTTCAATAGAAAATTTTTATAGAAATATTTTCGGTATAAAATTTTTATAGAAAAATTTTCGGTATAAAATTTTTATAGCAAAATTTTCGGTATTAAATTTTTATAGAAAAATTTTCGGTTTAAATTTTTTTTTTGAAAAATTTTCGGTATTAAATTTTTATAGAAAAATTTTCGGTATTAAATTTTTATAGCAAAATTTTCGGTATAAAATTTTTATAGAAAAATTTTCGGTTTAAAATTTTTTTTTGAAAAATTTTCGGTATTAAATTTTTATAGCAAAATTTTCGGTATTAAATTTTTATAGCAAAATTTTCGGTATTAAATTTTTATAGCAAAATTTTCGTTATAAAATTTCTATAGAAAAATTTTCTGTATAAAATTTTTATAGAAAAATTTTTGGTATAAAATTTTTATAGAAAAATTTTCGGTAGAAAATTTTAATAGAAAAATTTTCGGTAAAAAATTTTAATAGAAAAATTTTCGGTAGAAAATTTTAATAGAAAATAATTCTGTATAAAATTATAATAGAAACATTTTTGGTATTTTTATGGAAAAATTTTCCATAAAAAAATTTTTCATAGATAAATTTCCGTTTTAAAATTTTTATTGCAAAATTTTTGGTATAGAAATTTTATAGAAAAATTTTCGATATCAAATTTTTAAAGAAAAATTTTCGGTATAAAATTTTTATAGAAAATTTTTTTTTATAAAATTTTTATAGAAAATTTTTCGGTATAAAATTTTTATAGAAAAATTTCGGTATACAATTTTTAAAGAAAAATTTTCGGTATAAAATTTTTAAAGAAAAATTTTCGTTATAAATTCTTTTAGAAAAATTTTCGTTATAAAATTTGTATAGAAAAAAATTCGTTATAAAGTTTGTAGAGAAAAATATAAAGTATAAAATTTTTATAGAAAAATTTTCGGTATAAAATTTTGATAGAAAAACTTTCGGTATAAAATTTTTATAGAAAAATTTTCGGTATAAAATTTTTATAGAAAAATTTTAGGTACAAAATTTTTATAGAAAAATTTCCGGTATAAAATTTTATTGAAAAAATTTTTGGTATACAATTTTTATAAAAAAATAATCGATATAAAAAATTTTATAGAAAGATTTTCGTTATAAAATTTTTATAGAAAAATTTTCGGTATAAAATTTTTATAGAAAAATTTTTATAGAAAAATTTTCGGTATAAAATTTTTATAGAAAAATTTTCGGTATAAAATTTTTATGGAAAAATTTTCGATATAAAATTTTTATAGAAAAATTTTCGATATAAAATTTTTATAGAAAAATTTTCGGTACAAAATTTTAATACAAAAATTTTCGGTATAAAATTTTTATAAAAAAATTTTCGGTATAAAATTTTTATAGAAAATTTTTCGGTATACAATTTTTATAGCAAAATTTTTGGTATAAAATTTTTATAGAAAAATTTTCGGTTTAAATTTCTTTTTTTGAAAAATTTTCGGTATACAATTTTTATGGAATAATTTTCGGTAGAAAATTTTTAAAGAAAAATTTTCGTTATAAAATCTTTGTAGAAAAATTTTCTGTATAAAATTTTTATAGAAAAATTTTCGGTAGAAAATTTTTATAGAAAAATTTTCAATAGAAAATTTTTCAATAGAAAATTTTTATAGAAAAATATTCGGTATACAATTTTTAAAGAAAAATTTTCGTTACAAAATTTTTATAGAAAAATTTTCGGTATAAAATTTTTATAGAAAAATTTTCGGTATAAAATTCTTATAGAAAAATTTTCGGTATAAAATTTTTATAGCAAAATTTTCGGTATAAAATTTTTGTAAAAAAATTTTCGGTATAAAATTTTTATAGAAAAATTTTCGTTACAAAATTTTTATAGAAAAATATTCAGTATAAAATTTTTATAGAAAAATTTTCGGTATAAAATTTTAATAGAAAAACTTTCGGTAGAAAATTTTTATAGAAAAATTTTCAATAGAAAATTTTTATAGAAAAATTTTCAATAGAAAATTTTTATAGAAATATTTTCGGTATAAAATTTTTATAGAAAAATTTTCGGTATAAAATTTTTATAGCAAAATTTTCGGTATTAAATTTTTATAGAAAAATTTTCGGTTTAAATTTTTTTTTTTGAAAAATTTTCGGTATTAAATTTTTATAGAAAAATTTTCGGTATTAAATTTTTATAGCAAAATTTTCGGTATAAAATTTTTATAGAAAAATTTTCGGTTTAAAATTTTTTTTTGAAAAATTTTCGGTATTAAATTTTTATAGCAAAATTTTCGGTATTAAATTTTTATAGCAAAATTTTCGTTATAAAATTTTTATAGCAAAATTTTCGTTATAAAATTTTTATAGAAAAATTTTCTGTATAAAATTTTTATAGAAAAATTTTTGGTATAAAATTTTTATAGAAAAATTTTCGGTAGAAAATTTTAATAGAAAAATTTTCGGTAAAAAATTTTAATAGAAAAATTTTCGGTAGAAAATTTTAATAGAAAATAATTCTGTATAAAATTATAATAGAAACATTTTTGGTATTTTTATGGAAAAATTTTCCATAAAAAAATTTTTCATAGATAAATTTCCGTTTTAAAATTTTTATTGCAAAATTTTTGGTATAGAAATTTTATAGAAAAATTTTCGATATAAAATTTTTAAAGAAAAATTTTCGGTATAAAATTTTTATAGAAAATTTTTTTTTATAATATTTTTATAGAAAATTTTTCGGTATAAAATTTTTATAGAAAAATTTCGGTATACAATTTTTAAAGAAAAATTTTCGGTATAAAATTTTTAAAGAAAAATTTTCGTTATAAATTCTTTTAGAAAAATTTTCGTTATAAAATTTGTATAGAAAAAAATTCGTTATAAAGTTTGTAGAGAAAAATATAAAGTATACAATTTTTATAGAAAAATTTTCGGTATAAAATTTTGATAGAAAAACTTTCGGTATAAAATTTTTATAGAAAAATTTTTGGTTTAAAATTTAAAAAAAAATTCATTAGAAAATTTTTATAGAAAAATTTTTGATATAAAAATTTTCAGTATAACATTTTTATAGAAAAATTTTCGGTAAAAAATTTGCATAGAAAAATTTTCGTTATAAAATTTTTATAGAAAAATATTCAGTATAAAATTTTTATAGAAAAATTTTTATAAAAAAATTTCGGTATAAAATTTTTATAGACAAATTTTCGGTATAAAATGTTTATATATTAACCAAAATTATTCTATATTTTGGTCATAGAACTTTTTTAGAAAATTTTAGTTAGAAAAATTTTAGTTAAAAAATGTTTGTCTTTTTAAAAATTTTTTAACTAAAACTATTCCAAAAAAAATTATATTGAAATTTTTTTCTATAGAAAAATATGTATGTTGTGATTTTTTCTATAGAAAAAATAAATAGCGAAATTTTTCTTATAGAAAAAAATTTATATCAACATTTTTTCTATAGAACAAATTTTATATACTAACTATACATTAATAATTTGTCACGCCCCTTAAACCAAATGTAGGGTAATCCGAAAAATGTAAACAAAAAACATACATACAAACACTCTCGCTGATCCACACCAAAATTTCTTGTACGATCACAAAAACACATCTCAGACTCAGTCACTTCAACTTGGACACAGTCAGTCACATTAAGTAAACAACACAAAGCGAAGCGAATAAACTGTTTTATACCTACAACAAATAATTTACAAAAAAAAAAACAGATTTCTTGGCATACGAATCAATTCAAATCTTTGGTAGACTCTATAAAAAACAACAGCAGCAACCACTAGAAAGAAAGAAATATTGTACTATACCACTAACACTAACTCAAACATTAACTTGGTTCATAAATATATTGGCCATAAAGAAACTAAACAGCAACAATAACAAACCAGTAAAGCTTAAGAAAATTTAAGTTTATATAAATCAGAGAAGGCTTAATCAACGAAACAGTTGCGCGTCTAACGTCGCGTATATTATATACTTTTATACCGTTTACGGCTTAAAATTAGAAGAAATATTTACATACAAAAATTAATAACAATTTTAATAAAAAAAAGAAACTATCCTTCGTAGAGGACTTTTGAAAAAAATTAAAAAAAAAACGAAAACTGTGATATAATAAAATTAAGTAAATTTTAATTTTAAAAGGATTTTAAAAAATATCAAATTGAAAATGAACTGTTTTAAATTTGGCCTTTTGGCTTTTGTGTGTTGCCTGAGTGTGGCTCAAGGAGCTTATAAGCTCCAAGAACGTTATAGCTGGAATCAATTGGATTTTGCTTTTCCCAATGAACAACTGAAGCAGCAGGCTATTGCCAGTGGTGATTATATACCCCAAAATGGTTTACCTGTGGGTGTTGAACATTGGGGCAATCGTTTGTTTGTCACCGTTCCCAGATGGAGAGATGGTAAGTGAAAATGGGGATAGAAAAAAATTTGTTTAAGTTCAAAAAACTAAAAAGCCAAGGATCTTATTATTATAAAATATTTTTGAGGTGAAATATTTATTTACCTAAAGTTTAGTCTTTTGTAAAGTATTGACCAAAACACTTCTTCTTATAAAATATTCTAAATATTTTATTTCTTTGCTTAAAAATTTGAAAATGCGTTTTACAAATTTGAAAGACATTTTATCTAATCGTCATAGTTTGACGTCAATTGTTAACCGGATTGAGCCAAAATATTTAGTTTTGAATATTTATCATTGTGTTCTAAAAAGTTTAGAATTTAAAATGACCTAAATAAATTCAACGAAATTTTCAGCTTAATGCATTTTTGTTGATAATTGAGTTCATTGGTTTTTCAAAAAATGTTAACATTTTCATTGATACTCAATTTAATTGGAATGAATGTGATTTGTAATATAAAAACTTACCTCAGACAAGTTAAATGGAACTGTGTCAACACGAGCCTAAAACGAAAATAAATAAAATTAATGTTTATTTGTTTATACAAAAGATCATTTTGGTCAAAACAGATTCTCCAAGAGAACAAATTTAGATTCAAAAACTTTTGATAAAATTTTTGGCAAAAAATGTAAAATTTTTTATATAAAATTTACATTAAAAAATTGGATGAAAATTTTGATGTGATACTTTTATAGAAAATTTTTGCTATAAAATGTATGTAAAAAAAACCTTTAATATAAAATTTGTTCGCTATTAAACATTTACTGAAAAATTTTTTTCCAAATAAATTTAAAAAAAATTTCTAATAAATTTTGAATAAAAAATTTTTACACCAAAATTTTATAATAAAATTTTTTATAGAAAAATTTTAGTTATACAAAAATAAAATTTTTATCGAAAACTTTTCCTAACAAAATATTTATAGATCAATTTTGGTTATAAAATTTTTATCGAAAAATTTTCGTTATAAAATTTTTATAGAAAAATGTTCGTTTCAAAATTTTTATAGAAACATTTTCGTTGTAAAATTTTTATAGAAAAATTTTTGTTGTAAAATTTTTATAGAAAAATTTTCGTTATAAAGCTTTTATAGAAAATTTTTCTTTATAAAAATTCGTTTTAAAATTTTTACAGAAAAATTTTCTTTATAAAATTTTTATAGAAAAATGTTCGTTGTATTATTTTTCTAGAAAAATGTTCGTTGTCAAATTTTTATCGAAAAATTTTCGTTATAGAACTCTTGTAGAAAAATTTTCTTTATACATTTTTTACAGAAAAATGTTCGTTATACAATTTTTGCAGAAAAACTTTCGTTACTAAATTTCTATAGAAAACTTTTCATTATAAAATTTCTATCAAAAAATTTTCGTTATAAAATTGTTATCTCAAAATTTTCTTAAAAAAATTTTGTTATAAAATTTTTATAGAAAAATTTTTGTTGTAGAATTTTTATAGACAAATTTTTAGTTGTAAAATTTTTATAGAAAAATTTTCTTTATAAAATTTTTACAGAAAAATTTTCTTTATAAAATTTTTACAGAAAAATTTTCTTTATAAAATTTTTACAGAAATTTTTTTTTTTTGAAAACTCGTTATAAAATATTTCCGCTTTTCAATTTTAGAGGAAAATTATAAAACTTTTATAGAAAAATGTTCGTCATAAAATTTTTATAGAAAAATTTTCATAAATAAATTTTTATAGAAAAATGTTCGTTATAAAATTTTTATAGAAAAATTTTCGTTATGAAATTTTTATAGAAAAATTTTCGTTATAAAATTTTTGTTATAAAGTTATATAAGTTTTATTGCAAATTTTTGTCAAGCAATTGACAAATTTTCGTAAAAAAATTTGTATAGTAAAGTTTTCTTAGAAAGATTTTCGTCAAAAAATTTTTATAGAAAAAATTTCGTTGTAAAATTTTCGTTATATAATTTTTATACAAAAATTATAGTTTTAAAGATTTTTATAGAAAAATTTTTGTTATAAAATTGTTTTTGAAATTTTGTTGTTAGTTTTTATTAAAACACTTTTGCTATACAATTTTTAAAGAAAAATTTCGTTATAAAATTTTTATAGAAAAATTTGCATTATAAAATTTTTATAAAAAAATGTTCATTACAAAATTTTTACACAAAAATTTTCGTTATATAATTTGTATAGAAAACTTTTCGTTATAATTTTTTTTTAAATTTTCGTTATAAAATTTTTTTCGAAATTGTGTTATTAATTTTTATTGAAAAATTTTTGCTATACAATTTTAATAGAAAAATTTTCGTTATAAAATTCTTATAGAAAAGTTTCGTTGTAAAATTTTTATAGAAAATTTTTGTCGCAAAATTTTTATAGAAAAATTTTCGTTATAAAATTTTTATACAAAAATTTTTCTTATAAATATTTTAAAGAAAAATTTTCGTCATAAATTGTTTGTAAAAAAATTTCGTCATAAAATTTTTATAAAAAAAATTTTCGTCATAAAAATTTTATAGAAAAATTTTTGTTATTAAATATTTATAAAACAATTTTATTTACGAAATTTTGATTGAAAAATTTTCGTTATAAAATCTTTATAGAAAAATTTTCGTCATAAAATTTTTATAGAAAAATTTTATAACTAAAATTTTTGTAGAAAAATTTTCGTCATAAAATTTTTATAGAAAAATTTTCGTCATAAAATTTTTAAGGAAAACTTTCATCATAAAATTTTTATAGAAAAATTTTCGTCGTAAGATTTTTATAGAAATATTTTCGTCATAAAATTTTTATAGAAAAATTTTCATCATAAAATTTTTATAGAAAAATTTTCATCATACAATTTTTATAGAAAAATTTTCGTCATAAAATTTTCATCATAAAATTTTTATAGAAAAATTTTCGTCATAAAATTTTCATCATAAAATTTTTATAGAAAAATTTTCGTCACAATATATTTATAGAAGAATTTTCCTCACACAATTTTTATATAAAAATTTTCGCCAAAAAATTTTTTTTTGAAAAATTTTCGTCATAAAATTTTTTTTGAAAAATTTTTGTCATAAAATTTTTTTAAATTTTCGTCATAAAATTTTTTTTTTTAAATTTTCATCATAAATTTTTTTTAGAAAAATTTTCGTCATATTTTTTTTTTGAAAAATTATCAATATAAAATTTTTTTTGAGAAATTTTCAATATAAAATTTTTTTTGAGAAATTTTCGATATAAAATGTTGGAAGTAAATCTGAATTTTGCGTAGACATTATAGTTCGTATTTAGTTTGCATTAATAACACTCTGATACAGTGAAAATACACTCGGAACGGAACCAAGCTCAACCAGTAGAACTCGGTTAGAAGATTATTTAACCATTTTAAAATTTTAGATATACCCTAAAAATCCAAAGTTATCGATAAAAAATGATTTTTTTGGACTTTGCGGAGAAAAGAAGGCTTAACTGAGTAATTTTTACATCGATTTTAAATTTTAAAATGTGTTTCGACAGAAAACAAAATAGGCTTTCACCTTGTAAAGACCTTTTTTTAACATAACCAATTTATCATAAAAATATTTTCCGCTGAAGTTAAAATTTTATTTTTTTTTTCGATTTTTTCAACTTCGGAAGCTTTTTTTTCGTAAAATTTATCAGAAGACCTAATATATTTTGACTTAAACAAAAAAATCATGGTTACCATTTTGTAAAACAAGAGTACTTTAATTAAAATCGGAAACATATTAACAGAGATATAACAATTTTAGTAAAAAAGGTGAATTCAGTATTATTTGTATATTAGAAAATTTTCTATATAATACTACGTTAGAGTGTTTTTTCAACTTTTTTCGAAAGTAGAGAAATGGCGGTCGGATTATTATGGCATTCGGTGAGAAACTTCAAATAACAAAATTTAAGCCAAATCGGACTACGTTATCACGTGGCGCCCAGGCCATGAAGTTGAAAATTGCGTTTATAAGAAAAAATATGGCCAATTTTTTAGTTCTTGCAAAATTTAACTTTTTTAGTAAACATTTTAACAAAGTGTAAATATTAATTCATAATGTAGACTCAATTAGCTTTCTATCTACGTAAGTAGCGTATAATCGGGCTTCGCAATACCAGAAAAGGGTTTGGTCGTGAAAGTTGGGATGATTTCAAGACAGTCAAACCGAGAACGGCAATAGAGGCATAAATAGAGCTTGGACATTATGTCGTACTTCTTTGTTTCTATCCTTTTTTAACTTCATTCATAAGTGCGTATAAATATAAGAACTTATACGTATATAGTACGTTAATTAAACTGGGCCTTTTACAAAAACAAACTTATATTTTTTTTAATTCGCTGTTAATTTAATTTTAAATAATCTAGGTTCACAAAATATTTAATGCACTTTTCAAGTAAATATAAAAAGTTTGGCATTCCTAACAAAATACTGCGGAAAACGGCGTCCCAATGTGAAAAAATCGAAAAAAAAAAAAAAATAAAAATTTAAATTTGTTTGAAAATATTTTTGTGATAATTTGATGAAATAAAAAATCTTTTTTAACAAGAAGAAAGCCTGATGTCTTGTCTGTCTCAAACCGTGTTAAAATTTCAAATCGATAAACAAATGACTTAGCTAGGCCTATTTTTGTTCGAGAAGACCAAAAAAATCGTTTTTTATCGATAACTTTCGATTTTGAGGATATATCGAAATTTTAAAAAATGACAAACTGATACACTCAATAAGGCCTATCGTTTGATATAGGTTTCCTTAAAAGTGTATTTCTTTTTCCTCAAAATGTATCAGTGTGTAATTTAATACAATACTTGGCTTCCGATGTGTCTAGAATTAGGTATACTCCTTCTGATGATGATGGTCTAACCAATAAATCCACTATTGGGAACAAACTTATAACTTTTAATTACTTTTTGAACAACTCAATATCATAGTGTACTAAAATTTGCTTAATAATTGGATTAAGCGGATTAAAAGCTATAGATATATACATTTTTTTTTAAATTTTAGTATAGTAATTTTGTTTTTTGATTGATTAAGTTGTTTAATTGAATTTGAAGTCAATTAAATGAATCTTAAACGACACAATAAAATACTTTTAATTTTTTAGTATAGGTTGAAAATTTATGTTTTTCGGTTGAATTGCTTAATTATAATCAATTTTTCAAAATATTCAAACACACAAAAAATAAGAGAATATAATTTAAGCTGATACACTAAAATTATCGCCTAATGGCTATAAATTGTGGTCAACGTGTTAAAAGTTATTTTGCAGAAATTTTGCGTTCAATTAAAAATATCAATAAAAACAAACTTGTTTTTATGGCAATTTTGCAATATTAATATATAGGCGTTGGGAAAAAATTTGAAATATTTCTAAGAAAAAAATTTGTTAATATTTTTTTATTATTTCTTGTTTAAACTCGAGTATTGGTAAAAATTTCAGGTATAAAATTTAAAGAAAAATTCAATTCAAAATTTGTACACAAAATTTTAGTGATAAAAATTTTCAATATAAATTTTTTTAGTATAAAAATATTCGATATTAAGTTTTCTTTCACTTTTGTGTCACATTTTAATAAGCATATGAAAATTACTTCATTTCGTTTTACAAGCTAATTGTGATTTTAACATAATTTTAAATTTCAACTAATAATTGCATACACAAATGTAATTTTCCACCATTTGACCTATTTGTAGCTTAATATTAAAATATTTGCTTACTTAAATAGTTACAGAAAAACTGCAATTTTGTATGCAATTTTTATACTTAATGAGAGCATTTCATTTTACAAACCATAAGTTAATTTTACACAAATTAAACGTTTTATTTCGAAATTTAAACGTTTTTTTGCGATAAGATAATTTTTTAAATTTTGCATTTAAGATAATCTCAAGAAACCAAGAAAATTACAAAATAATAAAATTAAATAAATAAAAAAAGTAGAGATTAGATATCTTGTAATTTATTGCTTAACAATAGAAAAAATAGAAAGTATTACACATTTTTTTGGGAAAACTCATAAATTATCAGTTTCTGTATGCAGTTTCATTTTTTTGATCAAACACCAACTAAAAATTGCCTCAAAACAATTATTGTGAATTCAAAACAATTACTATGAAATCAATGAGCTATTATTTAATTTTTGAAAACTTAATGTTTTTGGCAAGATCAAATGTTTTCTCTCTTTACATTTGTCTAGTTTGTTTCATTGTGTCACCCAACCTTTGACAGACAGCAGTTATGTTTTGCTCCAAAGAGCCAAAGACTTGTTTGTTTTAAGCCATTATATTGGCAAAGATAAGTAAACGGATGCATCTAGTTAATATTTGAAAACAGTTAAACATGAAAAATTTGTTAAAATGAAAGTAGATTTAAATGGTGGTTTGTTATTGATGGTATGTGGCAAGATTTGTGTGTATAGTTAAGCCACAGCTCACCAGGCACGTACAGAGGTCTTGGGATCAGAAATGACAACATCTTCAGTTATTCAGTTATACCTACGTTTGTTATTTTCAAATTTATTATTGTCATGGTTCTGTGATAAATAAACTGTGGGCTCCGTAGTGGGATGTCATCATAGAGCTTGAACAATGTGTGTCCTAGTCGACTGTATTTCCGATTAGTTAGTCATTGTTTTTACAGGACTCACAACTACTCATTTGGAAACTTCCTTGGCCTCTATTTTCGTTATATAATTTTGAAGGCATTTTGATTTTGAGTCTAACTTGTAATGATTTATCTAACTGATGTTTAACGATGGGAAACAAGTGTATAATAAAACACGAGATAAAATAAGTCTATTTCATAAGTCAATAATCTCAGCTAGTGACTTTTTATTTCCAATTATTAATTGGTTATAAATTTCTCTATAATATTACAAATTTCTCTATAATATATTAATTATTTTTAATAACCTCACTCAAAGTATAGCTACTATAATACTATTTTTCGAAATTTTCATATTCTTTTTCAAATCTTTTGCGTAAATTTGAAATTGTATAATTTATTTTGAATTTCTTAAAAGTATCATAGACAATTTTTCCTAAAATATGGTTACATTTTTTTCAAATCGAATGCGTTGACTGGTCAACCGATCTTATTGTTATTTTCCATTATAAAATAACTAAAATGGAATCGATTTAAAAGGAATAAAAAATCATCAAAGCCCTATTAATGTAATAGTTTAAGTAATATACAAAGGAAAAAAATACTTTTAAATTAAAGGAATGTTTTTAATACTGGTTGGGGTCAATTGGAACGAGACAACTGTGCTATTACTTGAGTATCGTCTTGGTTTCTGGGAGTGTTTTTTAAATGAAAGCTATAGTCAAATATGGACCGATTCCTATAAAACTTGATATACTGACCAATAGCATAAAAATTCTCTATTCTAAATTTAGTCGTCATAGTCATTGCAATTATACTCAATTTATCAGCACTCATGTATTTCCCGGGGCGGGGTTATATGGGAGCTCTAACTAAATATGAACCGATTTCGCCCAGTACACAACTTTTGTTACATATCAAAAATATTTTTGTAAAATTTTGTCTCTCTAACTTTTGTAGTTAAGGAGCTGTCGTGCTTTTATCTGACGGACAGACGAACATAAATCTCCTTTTCTTTTTGTATTTCTGTAAGTTCTTTATATGGGAGCTATGGTCAAATGGTGACCGATTGTAACAAAATTTTGCATACTGTCTTGCATTCACATAAGACTTCCTTGTGCTGAGTGGCTAAAGCTATTACATTTATTAACATTTAAGTGAATTTCAGGTGGAATTTAGGCTGTTTCCGTAAGTTTTTTTTATATGGGAGCTATGGTTAAATGTGAACCGATTTTGCCCAATTTCAATACCAAAATTTTCTCTAAGATAAAGAATGTTTTTACTAAGTTTCAGTGAGCTTGCTCCTTTCGTTTAGGCGTTATCGTGATTTCAACAGACAGACGTTCATCGCTCAAGAATATATATCGTTTTTGATTTTTGAGCCGATATTAAGGAAATTACAAACAAAATGACAATCTCAATATACCCCCCATTCTTTTTGATGGTGGGTATAAACAAAATTCAAAATGTTTCTATTAAAATGAAAATTTAAAAACTTTTTCGTAAATTTTGAAAAAAAGTTCTATTAGTAGAAAAAATTAAAAAAAAAATTATTTACAAAAATTTTTTTAAATGTTTATATCAAGATCGGTAGAGGGTGGTGTGGCAACACTAGTTTTTAATTTTAAAAAATGTCTTATAGAAATATATTTAGCTTATATTGATATGTGTTTTATTTTCATAGTTCGTTTAGATATCACCCGATTAAATTAATTTTAAATACCTGGGGAAATTAACATAATTCAGAGATCTCAACTCACAGAAATACTGAAGGATTTGTAATGATCAGCTAAATAAACTCCCCTTCCCCTATTCACATTTAAGAAGCTCGACTAACATATCTAATTTGATATAAGAAAAGGAATACAAAACTTCCTTGGTTCTCAGAGGAATATTGGAAATTATAAGGGGAATGACGATTAAGTCAAGGGTATACAAAAGTAAGTAAATTCCCCAGGTTATATGATAAGAATAAAGGTACGAGGCCAGGTCAAAAGGTCCGTTACTTTTTGTATAAACATAGGTTTTTATACAAAAACGTAATTTATGCTTCACCATAGTCTCTTTTTTGCTCTATACACTTAGTCCAACGTTTCTTAAATTTTTTTATGAAAAAATATGATTAGTCGAGGTCATTAACATAAGAATTGTGATATAATTTTGTTGCTGGAGCCAATCTCCTTTCGTCGAGCCGTTTCTTCAAGTTTGGGAACAAGATATAGTCACTCGGGGCTAAATCTCAAAAATATAGCAGATATGAGGGTAATTCGTTGAAGAATTCATTGATTTTTACCATATAAACTGCACATATTTATATTTACCCTGCCTTTCTATAAGAAAAAGAACCTTAACCAAATTGTTTTTGTTGTTGGTTAAATTGTTTTTTCTCAATTCCCGATTAAATGGACACAAAAAGTTTATAGAATATTATATGTTCTGCCTTTATTAAGATTGTAAATGTAGATTATATGTATATTGTGGATCCCCAAAGATAGTCGTCATTACTTTATTTGCTGACAGACTCATCTTTGCCTATCTTGGCGATGATTAACCTTAAACCCACTGTTTTGTTTCAGGGGCATTATGATAGATCCACATTTCATCCATGGTTTCGAAACGGTGAAAAAAATCATTTATATTGTTATTAAACAACGCAAAACGTTCAAGCTAAGTTGTCAAATGCTTGCGCTTGCTTATGATAGGGAAATTCGGCAGCCATTTTTCAAACAACTCAAATGATGATTAACAATTTAAACCACTTTGCAATGTTAGAAAGAGTATGGTTTCCACAAACTCTCTTACTTGTAATCTTCGGTCCTCTATAAGAAGGTTGACCAAATGGAGAGCGTTTAAAATAAGAGTTCTCAATTTTAAAATGAGAATGTGCTCTGAGAATTGTGTTTGCTGTATGTTTTGTTATTGTTACTTTAAATTGTAGACTTTCCAATGGCCAACCTTGCTCTTTAACCATGTCGTAATCTTTTGAATGTAGAGATCTTAGTTAAGCTTCTAAAACAACGTTGGCCAAATGGAGAGCGTTTTTAAATTAAAGATTATATGTATATGCTGTTATGTGTTGTATTTGTTAGTATAACATGCATTTTTGTTTGTTTTTTGAGTGCAAGTAAAACAAGTATTGTTGTTTCATATAAATTGTTGTTATACCCATGTCACTCAAATAATGGCCAACGTTGTTCTAAACATTCGACATAGATGGAGCAGAGTGCCCATAATACTTATCAAGCCTAGACTTGGTTTGAGTACAGTTTCTTTTTCGTATATTATTATGATCTTATTGATTAACTGTCTTACATACAACTTTTCTTCACGTCATTAATAAAATAAAGCTTGTCTTATTAAACTAATAATCCAACCAATTAACTTCAATCTACTCCGAGTATAGTTAGCTTTCATCAAACTTGTCTTAAACGTTAGTTTTTATTACAAACATGTCCTATTATTACAGTTTTTGTACATATCATTTTGCCATTTGTAGAGAGAAATTTTGTTAGAAATTAGTCAGAAAAAATATCCTTCCGCCTTTAAGAGGTTTTTTTGTTGTTTGTGCAACAACTTTTGCAAAAGATCAAGATAAAAAAAATAACCAGCTACTTAATGGCTTTTTATGTCTAATGGACATGTCAAGACACCTGCATGTAGTTAATGTTAATCTAGTTGATATATGTTTGTAAAATGTACGTATATTTATGATGTGTATAAATAAATGTAATGTGTAAGATTGTAAAAAAAATGGCATCGTAATTATAGACCATAAAGTCATCAGAGAAAAAGTCATAATAAAGAAATATTAATTAACAGAAAATTGTACAACTGACATATTTATTGTGAAGAAAAGTGTGTTAAAAATTGTTTACGAAAATTTCTGTTAGAAATATGAAGTATTACATTATGACAGGAAATATGTGAAATTATAATACATAGTTTCAAAAACATCGCCATATTGGTAGTATATTGTTGTGATGAAAAACATTTAAACTATGCAGAATATGTCAAAACAAAATTATTTCAGACTTAATGGATATATAAAAATAAATTAAATTGATCTTAATCATAAAATTACATGCCAACATTGACGTGTGCCAAAAAAAAAGAGCAATTTAAAAACTTATGTAGTTTTTTTTTAATGATCAGACAAGAACATTACTTAAAATCAATCAAATAGCACCAAATCAATCATATACGTATGTAATTTGAAAAACTTGTTAAAATACAATGCAATTTACTAACAAGTATTGATTCATATATTAAAAGGAAAAAAAGTCAAATCAATTTGTTAATGGTAGCAATAATTTATCAAGAAAAACTCTAAAAAAATACAAATTTAACAATTTGATTGAAGTTAAATGTTTTTTTAACTATAAAAAAATCACCTTAAATTAAATGTTATACGTTATGTTATGCATTCAGATAAATAAACAAAAAAAGTTTTTAACATTAAAAAGTCAATTAGATTGGCAGGTTGCCCCAAAGTGTGCAGCAGCCACGAACAAACAAAATAGAAACCAAATTTTTGTTATTCTACGACTAAAAGCGGAAAATATAAAGAAAAATAATAATAAAAACATTTCAATATGGATAAAACGAACTATCTGAAACTTTTCATGTTTACAAATCTACTCTTAACTTTTGTTCATCATAGCCATAATGAACTGTATTTAAACTACTGGCGTTAATCAATGTGTAACAATACAGTCGCAACAAATTATAAGCTTAAAAAAAGTTTCTATCTATGGTTTTCTTTTAAATTATATCTATTATTAAGTGTAAACTTAAAAAAATAAACCACCAAATAACTAAAATTAACCTGTGGCCATATGATTAATTAGTTTGATTTTCATTTTATCTCAAAACGTGATTGTAAAATTTGGTTAAACAACTAATAAAAATAACAAATTTAATCAAAATTAAATGATTTAATATAAAATGGTTGGTTGTTAATTGATAAAATTTAAATTAAATTATATTAAATTGCTTTTAAATATTGAATATTTAAAATAATTACGTTGATTTTGTCAAAAAATGACATACAACTAGTTTGTGTCAATAATAACAAATACGGTATTTTGAAGGGAAAAATAGTTGTCATTATATTGAAAAGTTTTGCAAAAGTATATTGCTCTATGATTCCATTTTATTGCAATAAATATTTTTTACACAACCAAAAAATGTTAGTTGGGACGAGCTTTCCTCAACGCGTTTCGATTTCAGATTAGGTCATCATCATCAAGAAGAGTATCCCTAATTGCAGACAGATCAAAAATCATACTTCTATCTAATTTCTGAGACAAAATAAATACGAATTATAGTGTCTATGCAAAATATCAAAATAAAGCAAATATTATCATCAAAAACATTTTTCAGTTTTTTCTTTTTTTATTTCCCAATGGCGACTAAAGACAAAACTTTTTATACCCTTCACCACCATAGGTGGAAAGGGTATTATAAGTTTGTGCTGATGTATGTAACGCATAGAAATACTTGTCTTAGTCCCACCTTTTAGTATACCAATAGGCTTAGAATCACTTTCTGAGTCGATTTAGCGATGTCAGTCCGTTCGTCCATCCGTCTTGCTGGACGGTTGGCTGGATGCCTGGCTGAAACCTCATGTAAACCATATAATCAAAATATATGTCGGAATTCAATGAAATTTGGCACAGATCATTTTTTTGATAGTGGGACCAAAGCTGTTAAAATTCGTCAAAATCGGACCATTATTTATGTCACCTCCCATAAGTGTTACTTTCCGGAATTGATATTTTTGCCAAAATCAAATCACGGTACAAAATTTCGTTGAAATCGGTCCACATTTGACCATAGCTCCCATACAAACTCTTCTTTAAAAACGCACTAAATGAGACAAAAATCTCTAAAACGCTCATAAATCAAAAGATAATTAGAGTTTTAAGTTTATTTTTTGCACACACAATTTTTGTAATAACTGTAATCAATTTGCCAAATTTGAAAATAATCGGTCTACACTTAACCCTAGCTCTCATATAAGTCCAAATGACGGAATCAGCTTAAATATATAAGTTTTGAGAAGATGTTTATATGATGGCAAAATTTAGCAAATATTTGTCTTCATACAGGAAAAATAACATCTTTGACCTTAGTGATGGTCGGGCTTGACCGACTACAGCACTTTTTTACTTGTTTTATTTCCCAATGGCGACTAAAGACAAAAGTTTTTATACCCTTTACCACCATAGGTGGAAAGGGTGTTATAAGTTTGTGCTGGTGTATGTAATGCATGGAAATATTTGTCTTAGACCCACCTTTTAGTATACCAATAGGCTTAGAATCACTTTCTGATTTGATTTAGCGATGTCAGTACGTTCGTCCATCCGTCTTGATGGACGGTTGGCTGGACCCCATCTAAACCATGTAATCAAAGTGCAATTCTTAAGATAATTTCATGAAATTTGTCACAGATATTTTTTTTTGATAGTGGGATCACGGTTATTGAAATTTGTCAAAATAGAACAATTATTTATGGTACCTCCCATAGGTCTCACTTTCGGGAATTGATTTGAATTGATAGGTCCACATTTGAATATAGCTCCTATACAAACTGATGAAAATTTTTGGCTCACCAGCCTTGGAGCCCAGAACTTGACAGCCATTTGTTTTGATCGATAAAGAACGCCCTTACTGGAATAAGCTTCTCTTCAGAACAAGGTATCAGAAATCATTACTTGTCCCAAAACCAGAGTAACTGAATCTTTCGGCGCGAAATCCATATGCTACCAGAAAAATTTGAAAAAAAAAATAGTATTTAAATGTGGGCAATACTTTGAATAATTTATCAGTAATGGCCAAAATTTTTCGGTAATGGTCAGTGTTTTAACCGTTATGGATTTGTCAATATAGGCAAGATCAATGCAAATGTTTGGCAGTAAGCTTAACGACTTAGCTCCCAAAAATATTAATGCCAAAAAAAAAGGTTTTTCTTCATCGCCGATAGGTTTCTTTACATCGAACATTTCAGGAATGAGTTGCAGGTGGCCTGATTTGGAGAACACATTTGATGTGGAAGCAGTTTAAAGACCTATTTATGCTATTTTGTTGTAATTTTCATTGATTTGTGATACATTGTAATAGCACTTTAAATGGAGCTATTTTGTCATTTAGACGTTTCAATAACGATATGTAATAGTTAATGTTGATGGTTTTTAAACTTTTCTATTTGAGGATCTTTCTAATAAATAAATAAAAAAAATATTTACTTGGCAGCAATAAACATTTGTGCCAAAATATAGTTCACATTATTTTATATATACAGTTAAATATATCGAAGGAATAATCTAGTACTCGTAAATCTAAATATGCTAAAATATAATGACATATTTTTATTAACAAATGATTAGTTTCGGCAATTCAAATAAATATAAATACAATTGAAATTGATTATGCTAAAAACGGTGATTAAACATAGATATTAACATGTTCGATACATTGTTAAAGTGTTTGTTAAACATTTTTACCACATTATTGAGCTTTAAACTATTATAATGTTTAGAAAATACATTGTATGGAATTACAGTGTTAGCGCATTACATTGTTGCACAAATTATACATAATTCAAATGTAAAAAAATAACACAGATTCATTCAATGAATTTATAAAGACAGGTTTGTGTCTTAAGTCTTTTGTCTATAGTAGACAAATTTTAAGTGTAAGTTTGTTTCTTAAGTCTTTCTATTAAGATATGAAGTTTGTGTTTTAGTTCTTCTTAAAAATAATTCTTTAAAAGCCTTTTGCGTCTTAAGTCTTCGTATTTGATCAAACAAGTTAAGTGAAACGTGCGTTTTAAATCTTTGGACTTTATCTTTGTTTTCAATTGTATTATATATGTATAAATTTTGATTTGAATTGTATTATATGTATAAATTTAAATTTGTACAAATTTTTATAGCAGGTAATTTCAATATAATTCATGCTCTATATCTGAAACCGCAAATGTATGTTATATATACAATTAAAAAAAAAATATTATAAAGTATTTAAACGAAATTTAATTAATTTTTTATAAATATATGCATCTCATATTCTAATTGTAAAACCACAAGTACTAGATATTGCATAGAAATACCTTAGTAAATATACTAACTCTATCTACAGATTTAAGAAATTTCTTATACTGTTGTTTTGAAACATCAACATGATATACAATTTAAAACAAAATCCTAAATTTGCTTGTTATTGCTAAAATAACAATATTGCTAAATATACATAAAAGGTGAATGAACTAGAATTAAAAATATACTAATATTTAAATTTTTCTTATATGTTTTTTTTTAGATGTAAAAAAAATAGTTTTAGTTTGCGTGCTAAGTCTTTTGTTTATGTCAGACCTCATGTGTATAAGCAGACAAATTAATGAAACGTGTGTTTTAAGTCTTTTGATTTTGATTTAGCTAAAATGGGACTTTTTTGTAAAACTAAATTTATTAAAGCAAATGATAATTCATGATATATATCTGAAACTCCAATGTTTGTCAAAAACTCGTACAGAAGACAATGAGAGGCCTGATCAGCCGAAAAAGTTTGTAGATGATAAATTGGAAGCATTACTGGTCGAAGATTGTTGCCAAATGCAAGAAAAACTTTTATTCTTGTTGGGAGTTACATAAAATGCCATTTTCCTTAATTAAAAAAAAAATTGGGGTTTATTTAAAGCCAAGAAAATTTGGTCCCATATAAATTACAGCCGAGATATTTGAAAGATGAATTTGTATGTAGGAAATTATACTTAAAATATACTATAAAATAAATTTATTTTTTTTATCATATTACATTACGACAACGTCATGGACAAAAAATCATATGTAAAGCCTGGCCAACATTCCAAATCAACGTCGAAATGGAATATCCGTGGCGACAAGGTAGTGCTCTGTATTTGGTGTATTTTGTGTTATCAATTATTGGATACGTTTGATACGATTTTAGGAGATCTTAACTAAAGACAAGTGATTCGTTTGATAGGAAAAACGTTTAGAACATTCGACCAGACAATAAACATAATGTTCCATCATGACAATCTTTGGCCACAAGTCTGATTCATTCTATTCCTCAAAACTTTTCGGATCGAAATCCAAATTCTATCAAAAAGAGTACAAAAAGTAGTGGCTTACGACTGACTTTTATATATATCTAAATTTGTTATTACTAAATATAACTATATATTTAAAAAAAAAAATCCGCCGAAATTTCCAACTCTGGTGGAAGTCATAAAAAATAAGAATCGGAAGAATATATACAATCAAAGATAAATAACGAACTTCTTTTGGAATATTGAACAAATATAAGGTTCATTTCAAAATAAAAAAGTTACTACATTTTTTCAAGTGTGTGTATTAAGTCTTTTGTTTGAAGTAGTAGAAAATGTTAGGAAAGTATACAGCTTAACACCTTAATTCATAATCGAACAACAAAAAAGTAAGAAAAGCTATAGCCGGCCAAGCACAACAATATTTTAATATACATATCGCACTTGGGCAACAAGAGGGTATTCACTAAAAATTTTTAAAATTTCACTTTTTAGAAGAAATTGATGTGTAATGGCCTTATCTACCCATTGTAAAAATCTGACATCATTTTCACTATAATTTCGCCAAAAAACTACAGTTTTACCCCTCTTCTTTATATGAAAGTAGTAGTACAATAAAAAAGTTTTTTGACTCTACTGAAAATTTTTAAATTTTGAGTTAATACCCTCTTGTTGATCAAGTGCGATATATATACTTTTTGCTATTTTTTTTTAATTTCGAAATTTAAGTAGATTTTTGTCATTTCCTGCTAAGGACCTTATATGGGAGCTAAGATCAAAATTGTTACCAAATTTCGGTTATTGGATTATATTTACAAAATATTTATCTGTTCAAAATTTTGGTAATGAAATGCATTTATCTTTAGATTTATGGGTATTTAAACAACTTTTGAGAATTTGTTTTGTATGGTAGGTATAGTCAAATATGGGCCGATTCCTACAAAGTTAGGCGCACTGATTAAGGTTACCATAAGCTATATTTATGCTGAATATTATTAAAATAAAACTACAGTTGTAAAAACTCTATTCCAGGAAGAAATCCCTATGGGAGGTACCCAAAATAGTGATCCGATTTTACCCAAAAAGTACAAAGAAAAGGTCCCAGTAAAAAATAGGATCATCCAAAGAGTAATCTTGGAGCGCTCCTTTGCGAGTATTGGATTACTCCATAAAACAGCAGACATGAGTACTTCTTTTAAGCTCCTTATGGAGTTATCCTTTTGATCTTGAAAATGACGACAGAGGGAGTAATCGTTTTCGTCTTCTAAAAAAGCATAAAGAGAGTAATCGCAAGCTTCTAATTAACATTTTCACAGACATTGATTTAATTGTTATCATAATGAACATCAATACAGTTGTCCGCTGGGCTATTTTCATTTGATAATTTATTGACTTTGTAAGGTTCTGATGCCTCTTGTTCACTTAAAGTCTGCCGTCTTAAATGACGCTTAGAAACCAAATTTTGATATATTTTTAACAATTTGTTACTATAGCCGTACCTTTTCGCTTTATTTCAATAACATGTCTTTTACTTTTTAGAACTTAACTGACGAAATAGAAAATCCAAACGAAAACATCAGCAATTAATAGTTATGTTAAAGAAAAAAACGAACTGATGCATTCTTGGTTGATCCATTTGGAGTATTAAGCGAGGCATAACAACACAAAACCAAAAAAGTTTCGATAGCTCGCTTATTACTCTAAATGGATGAACAAGTCATTACTCCTTCGTTACTCGATTGTGGATTAATCCATATATTTTTTACTGGGGTGGATCTAAGACCAATATTTCTATACGTTACAAACATCAGCAAAAACCCAATATAAGGGGTAAATCTTTTTCTTTTTAGAATATCTTTAAAATTCTACTCATATTGTGCCACATATCTTTTAATTTTTTATACACTGCACCACCATAGGTGGAAAGGGTATTATAAGTTTGTGCTAATGTATGTAACGCATAGAAATATTTGTCTCAGACCCATCTTTTAGTATACCAATAGGCTTAGAATCACTTTCTGAGTAGATTTAGCGATGTCCGTCCGTCCGTCCGTCTGGATGGCTGGACCCCCATGTAAACCTTGTAATCAAACTACAGGTCGCAATTCTAAAGATAATTTGATGAAATTAAGCACAAATAATTTTTTTGATAATGAGACCATGGCTATTGAAATTCGTCAAAATCGGTCCATTATTTATGGTACCTCCCATAGGTCCCACTTCCTGGAATTGATATATTGGCCACAAATATCAATATTTTTTCATGGAATTTAAAACAAATACTGCTTATGTAAACTAAAATCACTGCACCAAATGAAATCGGTCCACATTTGACCATAGCTCCCATACAAACTCTTCTATAAAAACGCACTAAATGAGACAAAAATCTTTAAAACGCTCGGAAATCTAAGGATAATTAGAATTTTGAGTTTATTTTTTGCATACATAAGTTTTGTAACAACTGTAATCAATTTATTAAATTTCGAGATAATCGGTCCACATTTAACCCTAGCTCTCATATAAGTCCATATGACGGAAACAGCTTAAATGTATAAGTTTTGAGAAAATCTTTGTATGATGTCAAAATTTAGCAAATATTTGTCTTTATACTGGAAAAATAACACCTTTGACCTTAGCGGTGAAGGGTATCGTATGGTCGGGATTAACCGACTATAGCACTTTCTTTCTTGTTTTTTTTTTAAATCCAATAGCAAATAAATTAAACGTGTATCCAAAGTCTAAATTTGTTTAATATCATTTCGTTTGTTTAAACTTAAATTTCTTTTGAAGTTTTAAATTATTGTATATTTTTAGAGATATGTCTGCATATTTGTTAAACATTATACTATTATGTTGTTCTAAAACATTAATATGAATCACTATTTTTAAATATACTCAGATTGGAAATCCCCTTTGTATTAAAAAAATATACTATATAATAATAAATTGTTAATGGACCTTAAAATATCTTAGTTTATACGAGTCGACTTACAAAGTTTTCGGATTTTTTCTATTTTACTAAAAAAACCCATAAAATTATTTGAAATGACTTAAACAAAAAACAGTTTAAAACAGTTAAAAAGAAATCAAAACTTATATAGGAAAGACCACATGCTACGAAACGAATGTGTTTTAAAGGTAGCACAATTATGAGTATTTATAAGGCGCTAGACTTTAAAGTGACATAAACATGACATAAAACAATTTATTGTGATGTATTTATTAATGATTAATTGGCGTTAAAAAGAGTATTTAAGAGAAAAAAGATAATAAAATAATTTTTTAAAATCAAAAAAACAGCAAAAAGCCCATGACTGTCTAATTTTAGCAAAAAAATATCTGCATTAAAAAACCTTGGGCTAATTCTTTGAATATACCTAAAGAACAGAAATTGAAATCTGTAGACCAAAAAATATTATTCTTGGAGTTTCTTTTTTGTTTTTTATTTGTTCCGTTATTGAAATTGTACGTTTCAGTTGATTTCAATCATGAATCATTGACCAGAGTATTTCTAATTTTGTTTATTTTTTTTCTAGGCAGCTAATTAAAACCTTAGAATGGTAACAGATATAAGAGTTAATGAGTAAAAATCTATAATAACTATAGACAGAATAATTTTTAAGCTAATCTATCAAGTACACTAATAAAGTAATTCATAATTCCGGTTAAGGTTTTTAATATTGTTTCTATAAGTTTTCAGACCATAAACATTTAAATATTTCAATTGTTAAAATAACTTACTTAACAAAATGCGGCGTTTGTGATAGTGCGAAAAAGGCCAGGGTCTTGTTATAATAAATTTAATTCTCTTTTGTTATTAACCCTGCCTTTTATTTGTGATTATAAATTTAATCCAAATTCGTAAGACTTTCATTTTTTCATTATTTTGATATATTTTAATTTAATGGTTTTTATTGAATTTATTAAATTATTTATGATTAAATATAGCTAAGTCTTAAACTCCTTGTTAAGGTAATTTTAAAGTGAGAAAAAGTTCAGGGTCTCAGGGTGTAATAATTTGTTTATTATCTCAGACCTTTATTCTCTTTGTACTGATTTATTTAAATTCAAAATTTAATACTTTCGCTTTTTCTTTCAAAATGTCTTAACATATAAATTTGTATATTCAAATTTATCGAAGTACTGTTTTGTTTGTAAGACCTCTGTGGGAGGCTTATTGGCCAGATTTGCATATTATAATAAATTTAAAAAGTTTTACTTTGATATTTTTAAATAAATGTGTTTTTAAAGCTTTAACTTTTTTTTACTGTAACATGATTGATTCTATTGTTATATTTTATTAGAGGTGTCTTTCGTGTACCAATATGACCTCAATGATATGATGAATGAAAAGACAATAAATTTATAAAAATAGTTTGGTTTTTCAACATATTTTTATATATTATGTCAGCTAATCTTATATTGACTTTCAAAATTGTAAAGAATTTTTGAATATGTTCGAATAAAAAATTACACAAGAGCTTAACAATAATAACAATTAAATCGAAAATCCGGCTGAATCGCATTAAGGAATGTTTCAAATCAAATTCATGGTTTTATTAAGTTTAATACATATACATGTAATATAAAAATACATATACATGTAATATAAAAATTCCTAAATAAATGGAAATTTAAGTATGTATTATCTGGGCCCTATTTCACTAAGCTACAAGTTTACAATTACAAGTGTTTTCGCCTTTAAAATTGTGAACTTGTAAATAATTGTGTTTCATTAAAATACAATTACAAGTTTGTAGCTACAAGTGATTTTGACAATTCACAAGTTCGACTTGTAGAACTTCAACATGTGGTTTTGTTTCACTAATCTAAATTTGTACTTGTACAATTGTAGAATTGTAGAAAAAAGCGCAGCGTCAACGGAGACTCTCAAAAAAATTTTACAAGTTACAAGTGAATGATAAATTGAATTCAAATTTGGTTTTTAACTATTTTTTAATAAAAATTAGTTAAAATTAACACAAAATCAAATCAATATTAATTATCATTTATTTATTTTATTTGTTTTTAAATATGTTTCGATTAATAATAGTCCATTACTTAGTGTACCTTAACGAATTTAGTTTACTTTGACGAATTTTAATAGCACACTACCAAAATAATTGTTTTTGCCAAATTTAATCAATTATCTTGAGAATTGCGAAATGTACTTTGATTACAAGGTTTACATGGGGGTCCAGCCAGCCGTCCAGCCAGATGGACGGACGGACTGACATCGTTTAATCGGCTCAGGATGTAATTCTAAACTAAAAGGTGGTCTAACTAAGACCAATATTTCTATGCGTTATATATATCAGCCCAAACTTATAATACCCTTTCCACCTATAGTGATGAAGCGTATGCAGAACAAGGGAGATCAATGATGTCCTTGACTCAAGGATATCTCAAAAAGCATATCTTCCATTTTCTTTATCATTCTCTCAAATGTGAATAATAGTATAGACAACAAAATACGAAAAGCAAAAAATGGGCCTATGGTGGATCGGAAAACAAAAAACTTTCTCTTAACTTTTTAATTAAAAGAGCATAAAACTACAGGGCATATGCTAAAATATGAGCCTAGTCTTTTAAAAATCTGATAACCGTATCAAAAGTTATAGGCATATAAAGTGGACCGCCATAAAATTTGAACCAAAGCTAAATTAAAAATTTTGAAGAAGTGTAAAAATTGTCCAGGCTAGGAGAATGTACATATATATAAAATTTCATAAAAATCGTATTTTTTATTTGACTCCATATAATTATCAAAATATTTTATTTGATTATAATTGTAATTTTAGAAATTGTAATTGTAGAAATTGTAGTTTACAAGTCCAAAAAGCTACAATTGTTATGAAAATTTTAATGAAACACAATTGAACAGCACTTGTAAGAATTATACTTGTAATTGTAATTTGTAAACTTGTAGAATTGTAGTTTAGTGAAATAGGGCCCTGATATAAAAAAGTTGGCATATTATTCCATATTTATAAATTTATCGGTTTTTTCGAATTAAAGATTTTTCCATTTAAGATTTTACCGTCGCTTCTGTTACCCTTTTTGAGAAGGTGGTCTACTTTTGTTTAAAACCCAACATATTCCTGCGTTCTTCAATTTCTTTCTTACAACTTTCCACAAACCAAAGTATTTGGCATTTAGGTTAATTTGCCTCTCGTTCTACAAAAAATAGTTCCTTTTTTTCAGTGAAATGAAAAATATTGTTTGCTATACTAAGGAAAAATTTTGTCTACAATAAATAGTAAATGCATATTTTACTCGGAACAATCTGGTTTATACTAAGCAAGCAACAATTTTACTTATAACTGCAAATAATTCAAGTTTGTGTCTTAAGTCTTTTGTACAGTGCAGGCAAAAAAATCTAAAGTAAGTAGGTTTCTTAAGTCTTTTGTATTTTTTTTAATTTTTCTCAAAAGTCTCAAAAATGTGCACATGACGGACCTCAAGACTCTTAGGTCTTTTTGAACGCACCAAACATATTAATAAAGGCACGTGTCTTAAGTCTTTTGTTATAAACTTTTTGTTATGTTGGAAACATATATAACATTATAACATTTATTTAATAAATTTATTATGACTATTTATTTAAGCATATAAACCACAAAGATAAATCAAATCATAAGCCTCCTTGTTCAAAACAACACTTTAAAAGCATTAAATAAATCAACTTTGAGCTACTGCTTTAATTTATCTCACACACTTAACCTGTTAACATGTATCAAAAAATGTTTAAATTTGTTTAAATTGTAATTTCAAAACATTTCCTATTTTTTTTCTTTTTTATTAACAATATGTAAAATGCCTTAATTGATTAAAAATAAACACCAAAAAGCCAAAAGACGTTTTCAAGCAGAGCGGCCAGCTTTAATTCCCACCATAAAGCAATTAGTTAATTGCACTTTAGCATTCAAAATATTTTTCATGTTCGAAAAATTAAAACCAGTCTCAGATTTAAAATAAAAAATTACACTTTCATCGACAGCGATAAGAAAAAAGTTAATAAATTTTATGTTTATTAAGATGTGTTCAATATATCTCTTCAACTGCTAAATGGATGTTTATAGCTGTAGGCAGTTTGTGTCTGTTAATAAAATAAATAATTGCCTTTCAAGAAAGTGTCGTATTTATTTCAAAAGATATTAAATTATTATTATCTTGATTTTGATAACAATTTCTTTATGAGAAATTTTTAAAAATTTTACTACTTACAAAAAAATTTTAAAATGTTGATATTTTAACAAAGGAAATTTTACTTTTTTTACATAGAAAATTTTTCAAAATTTTTATATTTTTTACATAAGAAAATTTTCAAAATATTACTAATTTTATATAGGAAAATTTTAACATTTTTATATGGAAAATTTAAACATTTTTTTCAAGAATATTTTCGAAAATTATTAAATTTTATAAAATTGTTGAAATTTTCTAATATTTTTAATTTATTTACTATGAAATTTTACTTTTTTTCAAAAGGAAAATTTTAAAAATTTTACTATTTTTATATAGAAACATTTTCAAAATTTTATAACTTTTGTATGAGAAAATTTTCAAAATATTTCTAAATTTATAAGAGAAAATTTACAAATTTTTTTTAAAGGAATATCTACAAAATTTTCTTATAGAAAAATTTTTAAAATTTTACTAGTTTTATATAGGAACATTTTTACAATTTTACAATTTTAATGTAGAAAAATGTTCAAATTTTACAATTTTTATATAGAAAAATTTTCAAAATTTTACTATATTTTTATAGAAAAATTTTCAAAATTTTACTATTTTTTTACAGAAAAATTTTCAAAATTTTACTATTTTTTTATAAGAAAATTTTCAAAATTTTACTATTTTTTTATAAGAAAATTTTTAAAATTTTACTATTTTTATATAAGAAAATTTTCAAAATTTTACTATTTTATTAAGTAAAATTCAAAAGTAATTTCAAAAGTTTACTATTTTTTTATAGAAAAATTTTCAAAATTTTACTATTTTTTATATATATTATAAGAAAATTTTTAAAGTTTTACTATTTTTATATAAGAAAATTTTCAAAATTTTACTATTTTATTAAGTAAAATTCTTACGAATTTTATAGTAAAATTTTCAAAATTTTGCTATTTTTTTATAGCATAATTTTATAAATTTTACAATTTTTCTAAAGTAAAATTTTCAAAATTTTACTTTTTTTTCTAAAGTAAAATTTTCAAAATTTTCATAGATGGGCATTTTTCAGTACCAGTACTTTTGCAGTAAAGAAAATATTGCAAAAGTACTGAAAAAACTTTACTGATTACTGAAAACGATTTCAGTAAACAGTAAATTATGAAAGGTTTATTAGTAGATATAAAATTTTACTTGAGATAAATTTGAATTTCAGTAAATAGCTCTGATCTGAAACTTGTACAGATCGATGTAAAAATACTTCCTTATTATTTTGGTAAAGTATCCGATTAATTGGTCTGCTAAGTTCAGAGATAAACATTGAAATCTTAATTGATTTCATGTAAATTTTATAATTACTGGTTACTGGTTTATAATTTACTGAAACGTATTTTCAGTAATCAGTAAAAATTTTCAGTATTTTTGCAATATTTTGTTTACTGCAAAAGTACTGGTACTGAAAAATGCCCATCTATGAAAATTTTACTATAGTAAAATTTTCAAAATTTTACTAGTTTTCTATAGTAAAATTTTGCAAAATATTACTATTTTTCTAAAATAAAATTTTCAAAATTTTACCATTTTCCTAAAGTAAAATTTTCAAAATTTTACTATTTTACTAAAGTAAAATTTTTAAAATTTTACTATTTTTCTATAGCAAAATTTTTAAAATTTTACTATTTTTCTGTAGTAAAATTTTCATAATTTTACTATTTTTCTATAGTAAATTTTCAAAACTTTACTGTTTTTCTAAAGTAGAATTTTCAAAATTTTACTATTTTTCTAAAGTAAAATTTTCAAAATTTTACTATTTTTTTTCTGAAGTAAAATTTTCAAAATTTTACTACTTTTTTCTAAAGTAAAATTTTCAAAATTTTACTATTTTTCTAAAGTAAAATTTTCAAAATTTTCCTATTTTTCTAAAGTAAAATTTTTAAAATTTTACTATTTAAAATTTTACTATTTTTCTGTAGTAAAATTTTCAAAATTTTACTATTTTTTTTTTCTAAAGTAAAATTTTCAAAATTTTATTATTTTTCCAAAATAAAATTTTTAAAATTTTACTATTCTTCTAAAGTAAAATTTTCAAAATTTTACTATTTTTCTATAGTAAAATTTTCAAAATTTTACTATTTTTTATAGTAAAATTTTGCAAAATTTTCCTATTTTTCTATAGTAAAATTTTGCAAAATTTTCCTA
Organism: Stomorhina lunata; assembly: GCA_933228675.1. Lineage (NCBI taxonomy): Eukaryota > Metazoa > Arthropoda > Insecta > Diptera > Rhiniidae > Stomorhina > Stomorhina lunata. The sequence continues at coordinate 92,114,776 of OW121743.1, read as the reverse complement.
TTTTTCTATAGTAAAATTTTGCAAAATTTTCCTATTTTTCTATAGTAAAATTTTGCAAAATTTTTCTATTTTTCTATAGTAAAATTTTGCAAAATTTTCCTATTTTTCTATAGTAAAATTTTGCAAAATTTTCCTATTTTTCTATAGTAAAATTTTGCAAAATTTTCCTATTTTTCTATAGTAAAATTTTGCAAAATTTTCCTATTTTTCTATAGTAAAATTTTGCAAAATTTTCCTATTTTTCTATAGTAAAATTTTGCAAAATTTTCCTATTTTTCTATAGTAAAATTTTGCAAAATTTTCCTATTTTTCTATAGTAAAATTTTGCAAAATTTTCCTATTTTTCTATAGTAAAATTTTGCAAAATTTTCCTATTTTTCTATAGTAAAATTTTGCAAAATTTTCCTATTTTTCTATAGTAAAATTTTGCAAAATTTTCCTATTTTTCTATAGTAAAATTTTGCAAAATTTTCCTATTTTTCTATAGTAAAATTTTGCAAAATTTTCCTATTTTTCTATAGTAAAATTTTGCAAAATTTTCCTATTTTTCTATAGTAAAATTTTGCAAAATTTTCCTATTTTTCTATAGTAAAATTTTGCAAAATTTTCCTATTTTTCTATAGTAAAATTTTGCAAAATTTTCCTATTTTTCTATAGTAAAATTTTGCAAAATTTTCCTATTTTTCTATAGTAAAATTTTGCAAAATTTTCCTATTTTTCTATAGTAAAATTCTGCAAAATTTTCTTATTTTTCTATTGTAAAATTTTCTGGGATAACCTCTGAAACTGAAGCCTAAGGCTAAACACAAATCATACCTTTTATATTGATATTTGGTTTTTCTATTTTAGCTTACTAGTGTATCCATTTTTAGAAAGTCTTTTTTTATCAGGACTCTTTTTTCTCCATAATGTAAAAAATGTTTCTTCTTATCTTTTTGAAGAAAAAAAAAATAATTATATGTTTCTATGACCAGTTGTGTTTTCAGCAGAAGAAAACTATTTTGACTCATTAAATGCCAATCATTGATAACGCTATAATGGGAAAGACATTTGTCTTGCTTCCTTTGATCTTAGTTTTTGCGTTTGTGAGTTATAAATACAATTTGCATATAATACTTGTAAGCATTTTCAAACCACTTCAAAATCTGAAAATCTTGAAATTAATATTTATACATATTTTAATCCACATACTCATATGAAAGATTGAATGAATTAGACCATTAGCTCATAGATTAATCATTAAATGTATATTTTACGATTAAATAAAAACTCAAATGATATTTTGATAAGACTTTGATGGCTTAATATATCAAAGTTTTTATTATTGTAAGAAATAAATGCTAAAATACATATTCATTTTATAAAAAATTTATAAAATTTCATATAAATAAACCCTATATGTTTATATGAAGTTTCATAAATTGGTTATAAAATATATTTAAGTTAAGTTTTTAATTTATTAAATCACTTTAAACACAAATCGTTTTCAATTTAGCTATATTTAAAGAGATAATAAATTAATTTCAAAAATTTGTTAAATACAAATTAAATATCAAAAGACTTAAGACACATGTTTTTTAAGTTTCTTGGTTTTGCTTAAAAAGACTTAAGGCACATGTGGTCCGTCAGGACTGATTTATGATTTTTAAAAAACTTACATTTCAGAACAATTTTAAAAGACTTAGACAACAAACATATAATAGAATTTGCTTGACTTAAAACAAAAGACTTAAGACACAAACTTCAATGAATAAAGTTTAATTTTTCAAGAAAATTTGTGCAATATTTATCTTGTTCTATTATTATATTCGTTTAAAGCTTTTTATTTGTTAACTCGTTAAATTTCAGCTACGCCTATTTATTTATTTGGCATGTGAATGTCCGTGTCGAAATGACAGTTTATGCATTATAAAATAAATTTACATTTATGTTAGTTGTCTTGGTTATGCCTAATATAGTAGGCGGCAAATTGATTGTTAAAAATTATTGAAAACAACATATTCAGTAGTTTTTAGACAATAGAAAAATTTGCTTTTAAAAGCGCATGTGTTAAAAATTTTGTTTAGATAACAGCAAATATGAAAATTTTTTATTTCATAGGATTATTAAAAATTAGATATTTACTTCAAATGCCTTATTATATAAATTTGAAACGTTTCGTTGTTTAAAGAAAAATTGTTAAAAATTTTATAAATTAATTTTTAAAAATTTTCTACCATTTATACAATTTGAAGTTTGCAGTAAAACTACGATACCTATAAATTTAACCCCTAATTCATAAGCAAAATATAACTAGCTCATAATTCAAATTTTCATAATAAAATTTCTACTATAAGTTTTTGATAATTTTATAATTCGTTTATGAATTAGGGGTTATTATTTCAAAAAGCTTTCAAATTTTTCTGATTTATAGCCGTTTGTAACATAGTAAGCAAATCGGGGTAATTTAATAATTTAGTTATTTTCTTTTAAAGAAACTCACAGATTTCCAAATGCACTTAAAATTATACAGGAAATTATTATCAGCTTATCATAACAATAATATAAACTTGTTGTGAAAATTATTTAAAATGTTTGAAGACAGGGAAAAAACATTGTTTGCTAATAAGGAGAATCGTGATGCAAACAATAAACTATAAAAAATTAAAATTAATTTCCTGAAGAATTACATGGTGATACAAAAGTGAAATCAGGGGCCAAAGCGATGCATTCGATATCGACTGAAATGAATTTCAGAAGCATTTAGCATATAATAATATATGACGAACAAGGTTCTCTACTTTTTTCAAAAGTTCCCTGATAGTAATATAATTTCATTTAAACCAAATGTTTTGACAAACAAAGGATGTATTAAGATATCAAATTTCATTAAACATTTTGAAAAATAAATTATTGTCAAAACCCCTAAGTTATGTTACACAATATTTGCTTAAAAGTTTGAGTTTTCAATCGCTATCGAATGCAGCGATTTGACCCCTGATCTTACCAGGGGCCAAATTACGGCTTTCGATATCGATAGAAATTTTAGAAATTTTCAAAACATTTGTATAGCATACTTTAAGGATCATCAAAATTATTTAAAAGATGTACAGTTTACTATATAAGTTATTTGCCAAAAGATGAACAATAAAGAGTAAAAGAGTTTTAATTGAACTACATATATGTTTTTTAAAAACGAATAAAAATGGATAATAAAATTTCAATAAACTTTTTGCATCGAAGTAACTTTTAACATCCCTAAAGGATACTTTACACTATTCGCTTAAAAGTCTGAGCTTTCAATCGATATCGAATGCGGTAATTTGGCCCCAGGAGTCAAGTCTCCGCACTCGAAATGCTGATATTTTAGAAACAGTTTTTAAAAAATAAATTATTTTGAAAAAATGCTAGTTACATAATATTTGCTTAAAAGTCTGAGTTTTAGATGGATATCAAATGAGGCAAGTCGGCTCCTGATTTGATGATATTTAGAATATATTTATGTATAATTGTACCCCAATCGGTCTTGGAAAGGGATCTAAATAGTTCATCAACTAGGGCAGCATTTATTAAAGAAACTTCATACTTAACTCGGGAAGTTTCACCGCCTATACAAGGTATAGCTTTCGTACTATTTTGCAATACAAATTTTGGTCATTGAAAGTAGTTTGGTAAAAATATGGGAAACTTTCCTTCCCCAACAAAGAATATATTGGGTACACAAGTTAATAGTGTTTATTAAGACAACATATGATTTGTGCCAATAATAACAAATATGGTATTTTGAAGAATAAACTGTCATCTTAATGAGGTATTCAATAGACGATAAAGTGTAATCACACATTCATTTCAATAGCTATAATAAAGTCAAATTTTGGGCCTAAAAAAGATGTTTTGTGTTCAATCAATAAAAATAAGTAATTTTTCTATCTTACCGTTGCTTATGATGAAAAATGGATAAGTTACGACAAGTCATATATAAAGCTCAGGCAACCAGCAAAATCAGCCCCGAAGTCAGATACTCATGACGCAATATTACATTCTATATTTGAAGGGACCTGAGGGGTGTTTTGTGTTATGAGCTGTGGAAATTGTGGAGAGATAGAGCACTAGAGATCTGGTTGCAAACATTCGATATTAATCGAAAACTTAGACTTTTAAGCAAATATTTTTTAACATACTTTAGGGATTTTCAAAATAATTTATTTTGCAAAAAGTTTAATAAAACAGAGTTGCCGTTTTTTTACTTTCTTTTAAATAGGTATTTTTTCAATGTGTAGTTCTAATGTTTAAAAAAGAAAACGTTTATTTATCAAAATATTTTTTTTTTTTTTGAAAAATTTTTTTATCAAAAATTTTTCTACACAAAATTTTTTTATCAAAAATTTTTCTATAGAAAATTTTTTTATACAATTTTTTTTTTGTCAAAAATTTTTCCACAAAAAATTTTATTAACAAAAAATTTTTCTATAGAAAACTTTTTATCAGAAATTTTTCTATAAAATTTTTTTTTATCAAAAATTTTTCTATGGAGAATTTTTTTATCAGAATATTTTCTATAGAAATTAAAAAAAAATTTCTATGGAAAATTTTTTTTATCAAATATTTTTCTATAGAAAATTTTTTTATAGAAAATTTTTTTATAAAAGATTTTTCTATAGAAAATTTTTCATTAAATATTTTTCTATAGAAAATATTTTTTTAAAGATTTTTCTATAGAAAATTTTTTTCTCAAAAATTTTTCTATAGAAAATTTTTTTATTTCAATAGAAATTTTTTTTATCAAAAATTTTTCTATAGAAAATTTTTTTATCAACAATTTTTGTATAGAATATTTTTCTATGTAAAATTTTTGTATTAAAAAATTTTTTATTAAAAATTTTCAAAAAAAATTTCTCTAGAAAATTTTTTTTATCAAAAATTTTCAAAAAAATTTCTCTAGAAAATTTTTTTATCTAAAATTGTTCTATAGAAAATTTTTTGATCTAAAATTGTTCTATAGAAAATTTTTTGATCAAACATTTTTCTATATAAAATTTTTTTATCAAAAAATTTTTTTATTGAAAATTTTTCTAAAGAAAATTTTTTTTTAAACATTTTTCTATTCAAAATTTTTTTTATCAAAAATTTTTTTATACAAATTTTTTTTATCAAAAATTTTTCTATAGAAAATTTACTTATCAGAAATTATTCCATACAAAATTTTTTTATAAAAAATTTTTAAAAAAAAATTTTTTTATCAAAAATTTTTCTATAGAACATTTTTTTATCAAACATTTTTTTATCAAACATTTTTTTATCAAACATTTTTTTATAGAAAATTTTTTCATCAAAAATTTTACAGACAATTTTTAATCAAAAATTTTTCTATATATAATTTTTTATCAAAAATTTGTCTATAGAATAAATTTTTTCTATATAAAATTTTTCATCAAAAATGTCTATTTTTTTTTATCAAAAATTTAGCTATAGAATAAATTTTTTCTATATAAAATTTTTCATCAAAAATTTTTTTGTTCGTGAGTTTTTGTTTATCAATAATATTTCTATAGAAATTTTTATTATCAAAAATTTTTTTTCCAAAAATTTTTCTATAAAAAACTTTCTTATCAAAAATTTTTCTATAGAAAATTTTTTTACCAAAATTTTTTCTATAAAAACTTTTTTTATCAAAAAGAAAGAAGATTTTCTTTTTCATTTATTTTAAGTCAAAATTTTTTTCGAAAAATTTTGTTAAAAAATATTTTTTTTTTTCGAAAAATTTTCCAAAGAAAAATATTTTTATAAAAAAAAAAAAAATTCTATAAAAAAATGTCTGTATCGAAAATATCTAAGCATGCTATACAAATGTTCCTTAAATATCTTACATTTCCATCGATATCGATGTTTGGAACTGTTAATTAAATTAATTTTAAGTTTTTTTTAACATCTTAAGTTTGTATATTTTTAATTTGTTTAGTAAAATTTAAAGATTGAAATTTCCTTTACAAGGAATTATATTGTTTAACAAGCTCAAGACTTTTCAAAATTTTACAAACTCACTGAATGCAAAAGACATTTTTTTACACTTCCGATAGCTCCTTTTGTATTTAAAACGCTTCATTCTGTCACAAACCTGAACGATAGACAAGATAATTTAAAGACAACTTGAGTAGGTTGTATGTTGCAACGAAAAGTGTGTGAATTTTGTCAAACAAGTTTGAGATATTTTTTTGCTTAAATAAATTCACAACTTTTTTTCTTTCTTTGGAAAATGAGGAAAACAAAAATACTTAACTTCTTTAATAGGATGGATGGATGGAAATGGTAGTAAAATAATATTGACTATAATTTGCCACAACCAGATTCAATATTTTTCAATCTTTAATGGTTTGAGTGGTTATTTTGGCTTTTTGTCTTTTGCCATGAATTTTTTTTCTTATTGACGGATACTTGCAATAAATAAAAACTATTTAATTGAGATTTATATGGATATTATCGTTAGGCTAACAAAACGGGATATGTATAATTTTTAGTAGAGTGAATGTACAAATCAATAATTAAGTGGCATGCAAAAGTAATGTTTAATTTAATGAAGCATAAATATAGTTTAAATTGCAAAAAATTTAAAAGATCATTAAAATTAAAATTTCACATAAGTCATATTGTAGGAGATGCTGCAACATTTAAGTGCAACAATGTATTCAACAGAATGCTAAAGATTGCTTACTACAAAAAAGTTTAATTTCCATTAAGTGCAGAATTTCGTTATTGACGCCAGTAATTTTATGTCACATTTTTGGTTTTGACTGTGCGACATTTGGCTTTAATCAATTACTGATTTCTTGTGGATTATGGCAAATGATTATAAACAAGTGTCTAAACAAATGTTTAATCACTCCTCATGGGATGTTGTCCACATGTATAAAATATGATATGCATCAATGGAGTGCAGACAATTTGTATTCGAATTTTCACAAGTTACTCAAATGGTAATTAAGACACATTAATAGTAATTGAGGAATTTTAATGTTTCTTCAAACATTTAACAACTTTTTTGGTGACATATGGTTAGTGAGTTGGAAGAAATTTAACAGATTTATTGGATGTGTCGTTAAGTAATTTCTTTTATTTAAAGGAAATGCTATTTTGAGGATTTATGGAAAAACAAATTTGAAAGGGTACCTTTAAATTTGTTGGACAAACTGAACAGAACTAATTAACATAGAGGGCAGAAATAATCATCAGAAAAGGGGAAGAGTCCCACTCTCATTCTACTTAGATCACTCGCCAAAAGCGTTTACCGCTTGAATAAAATGCAAAGCCTCTCCCACAATTTTCATCAGGGACCAATTTACGGCATTCGATATCGATCGAAATCTTAGATATTTTCAAAACATTTGTATAGCATACTTTAAGGATAATCAAAACTATTTAAAAGATGCCCAGTTTACTATATTTTTTTAAGTTATTTGCCAAAAGATGAACAATAATAAAAGAGTTGTAATTGAACTTTATGTTTTAAAAAACGAATCAAAATAAATACCAAATTTCAAAAAACTTTTTGCATTGAAGTTACTTTGAAAATCCCTAAAGTATATACCTCACAATATTTGCTTAAAAGTCTGGGGTCAAATTACCGCATTCGATATCGATCGAAAACTCAGACTTTTAAGCAAATATTGTGAAGTATACTTTAGGGATGTTCAAAGTTACTTCGATGCAAAAAGTTTATTGAAATTTGTTATCCCTTCTGATTCGTTTTTAAAAACATATAGTTCAATTAAAACACTTTTACTATTGGTCATCTTTTGGCAAATAACTACAAAAAATATAAAGTAAACTGAGCATCTTTTGAATAATTTTGATTATACTTAAAGTATGATATACAAATGTTTTGAAAATATCTTAAATTTCGATCGATATCGAATGCCGTAATTTCGCCCCTGAGTTTTCGATCGATATCGAATGCGGTAATTTGGCCCCAGATCTTCGGCTAAATTGCTGCATTCCATATTGATCGAAATGTAAGATATTTCGGAAATATTTGTGTAGCATACTTTTAGGATAATCTAAATAATATAAGCTCTAAGGTTCACTGCATTAAACTTATTTGTCAGAAGTAAAATAGTAAAATAATTTCATTTAAACTTAATATTTAGATAAACAGACGGATATGTTTAGATATTAAATGCATTAAACTTTTTGCAAAATAAATTATTTTGAAAATCCCTAAGGTAAGTTACACAATATTTGCTAAAATGTTAGAGTTTTCTATCGATATAGAATGTGACGATTTGGCCCCTGACGTCATCCGATTATTGAAATTTTTCCCACAAATAGCTAAATTTTTAAAAAAAATTCTAGAAATTATAGAATTTTTAAATATTCAAATTATGAAAACTGTGCCAAAGTCGTCGCATTGTATATCAATCAAAATTTAAGATATTTTAGAATCATTTGTGTATAAAGATTTCCTATAAATAATAAAAATTTTATATAAATAATAAAGTTTATCTCTAAAAAGTAAAAATGTTAAAATTTCTCTAAAGCAAAAAGTTTAAAAATTTTCTAGAAAATGTAAAAAAGTTAAATTTTAAAAGTTTTTCTGAACAAAAAATAGTACAATTTTAAAAAATTTCCTAGAAATTAAAAAAATATTCCTATAGAAAAAATAGTAAAACTTTTAAAATTATCCTATATAAAAATAGTAAAATTTAGAAAAATTTTCCATACAACAAATAGAAAATTTGAAAATATTTCTATAGAAAAAAAAAAATAAAATTTTATTATAACAAAATAATAAACAGATTTTCCTTCAGAAAAAATTGCAAAGTTTTTAATATTTTCCTATATAATTAATAGTAAAATTTTTCTTATGAAAAATGGTACAATTTTGAAAATTTTCGTATTGAAAAAAAAAAAATAAAATTTTGAAAAATTGTAAAATTTTGAAAAATTGTAAAATTTTGAAAATTTCCCATTTAAAAATAGTACAATATTGAGAATTTTCCTCTCTAAAAAATAGTCAAATTTTGAAAAATTTCATGTTTTAAAAAGGTCATGAGTTTCTTTTTTATCAAAAATATTTCCATAGAATTTTTTTTTATCAAAAATTTTTTTACCAAAAATTTTTCTATAAAAAACTTTCTTATCAAAAATTTTTCTAAAGAAAATTTTTTACCAAAATTTTTTTTATAAAAAATTTTTTTATCAAAATTTTTCATAGAAAATTTATTTGTCAAAATTTTTTTCGAAAAATTTTCCAAAGAAAATATTTTTATAAAAAAAAGTAAAATTTTGAAAATCTTCCTATTTTAAAAATAGTAAAATTTTGAAAATTTTACCATTTAAAAAACAGTAAAATTTCTAAAATTTTCCTATATACAAAATTGTAAAATTTTGAAAATGTTTCAATTTAAAAAAAAATAAAATTTTGAAAATGTTCCTATTTAAAAAAAATGTAATTTTAAAAATACTCCTATTAAAAAATAGTAAAATTTATAAAATTTTCCTATTTAATAAACAGTAAAAATTAAAAAATGTTTATATTAATAAAAATATTAAATTTTAAAAATTTTCATATTTAAAAAAAAATGGTAAAATTTTGAAAATTTTCCTATTTAAAAAATAGTAAAATTTTGAAAATTTTCCTATTTAAAAAGTAGTAAAGTTTTGAAAATTTTCCTATTTAAACAATAGTAAAATTTTGAAAATTTTCCTATTTAAAAAATAGTAAAATTTTGAAAATTTTCCTATTTAAAAAATAGTGAAATTTTGAAAATTTTCCTATTAAAAAAAATAACAAAATTATAAAAATTTTTATATTAATAAAAAAGTAAAATTTTGAAAATTTTCCTATTTAAAAAGTAGTAAAATTTTGAAAATTTTCCTATTTAAAAAATACTCAAATTTTGAAAATTTTCCTATTTAAAATATAGTCAAATTTTAAAAATTTTTCTATTTAAAAAGTAGCAAAATTTTTAAAAATTTTCTTATTTATAAAATAGTAAAATTTTGAAAATTTTCCTATTTAAAAAATAGTAAAATTTTAAAAATGTTCCTATTTAAAAAATAGTAAAATTTTAAAAATGTTCCTATTTAAAAGATAGTAAAATTTGGAAAATTTTCCTATTAAAAAAATTGTAAAATTTTGAAAATTTTCCTATTTAAAAGATTGTAAAATTTTGAAAATTTCCCTGTTTAAAATATAGTAAAATTTTGAAAATTGTCCTATTTGAAAAATTGTAATATTTTGAAAATTTTTAGAAATGGGAAAAGTTTGAAAAGTTTCCTTTTTAAAAAGTAATACAATTTTGAAAAGTTTCTTTTTTAAAAAATAGTAAAATTTTGAAAAAGTTTCCTTTTTAAAAAATTGTAAAATTTTGAAAATTTTCTTATTGAAAAAATAGTAATATTTTTAAAATTTTCCTATTTTAGAAATAGTACAATTTTGAAAAGATTCCTTTTTAAAAAATAGTAAAATTTTGAAAAGTTTCCTTTTTAAAAAATAGTAAAATTTTTAAAATTTTCTTATTGAAAATATAGTAAAATTTTCAAAAAATATTAAAATTTTGAAAAGTCTCCTAATGAAAAAAAAAGTCAAATTTTAAAAAGTTTTGTATTAAAAAAATTTGAAATTTAGTAAAATTTCCATATAGAAAAATTTAAAATTTAAAAAATTTTTTCGCAAATTTCCCTTTAGAAAAATAGAAGATTTTCCTATTGAAAAAGTAATTTTTAGAATATATTTATATTTTTTATATTTAAATTGTGAAAAACTTTCTTTATAAAAATTGTAAAATTTAGAACATTTTCTTATATAAAAATATACAAATTTCTATATCAAAAAATAGTAAAATTTATAAAATTTTTCTAAAAAATTGTAAAATTTAAAAAACTTATTTGTATAAAAATACAAAAATTTTGAAAAATATTTTACAACAAAATTTATAATTTTTTTTAATATATATAATAATATCTATTAATATATATTCAGTTTTCCATCTCTGGCAATATATCAATTTCAAAATACTGATGCAATAAATCATTTTTGTATAACACTTATTTCTTTAAATTTTCATCCTTAAGACATGCAACACTTTTGTGCTTCATATATGCCTCCCATAACTGTTATATCCACTGTTATTGAACCCTATGTTAAACTATGAACAAATATTAATGTTAAAAATTATCAAGGCATGAACAATTTGTTAATAAATTCAAGTACTGTCACTTAACGATTTGTTCAGTCAAGTTAAGAAATTTGTGAAAAATTTTGAAATAATCTGCCTGCCGGCAGACCATAATTTAAAATTTTCTGTTGCTTTTATAATGAGTGGCAATATATCAATTTCAAAATACTGATGCAATAAATCATTTAGCATAGAGATTAGACAACATAAAAAAAACAAATGTTGAGTGCACAAAACTAACAATTAGTTCCAAACAATCACTTTTTCCTCATTTTATTCAGTTTGATGTAAAGCTTGTTAATTTATATTTTTGTTTTTTTCTTAATTTTTTTTTTCAGGTATACCAGCCACATTGACTTACATCAATATGGATCATAGTGTTACTGGATCTCCTGCTTTAATCCCCTACCCCGATTGGCGCAGTAATACAGCTGGTGATTGTGCCAACAGTATAACGACAGCATATCGTATTCATGCTGATGAGTGTGGTCGTCTTTGGGTTTTGGATACTGGTACTGTGGGTATTGGTAATACCACCACCAATCCTTGTCCCTATGCTGTCAATGTATTTGATTTACAAACAAATACACGTATACGCCGCTATGAACTGAGAGCTGATGATACAAATGCCAATACCTTTATTGCTAATATTGCTGTGGATATTGGTAAATCTTGTGATGATGCCTATGCCTATTTCTCCGATGAATTGGGTTATGGTTTGGTCGCCTATTCGTGGGAACAAAACAAGTCTTGGCGTTTCTCGGCTCATTCTTTCTTCTTCCCCGATCCTTTGAGAGGCGATTACAATATTGCTGGCTTGAACTTCCAATGGGGTGAAGAGGGTATCTTTGGCATGTCTTTATCACCAATTCGCTCAGATGGTTTCCGTACCTTGTACTTCAGTCCTTTGGCTAGTCATAGACAATTTGCTGTATCCACACGTATTTTGAGAGATGAAACCAGAGTAGAGGATAGCTTCCATGATTTTGTGGCTTTGGATGAACGTGGTCCCAATGCTCATACAACTTCTCATGTTATGAGTGATGATGGTGTTGAATTGTTTAACTTGATCGATCAAAATGCTGTTGGCTGCTGGCACTCATCTATGCCTTATTCACCCGAATATCATGGTATTGTAGATCGTGATGATGTGGGCTTGGTATTCCCTGCTGATGTTATTATTGATGAAACCAAAAATGTTTGGGTATTATCCGATCGTATGCCTGTATTCTTGTTGGCCGATCTTGACTATAATGATGTTAACTTCCGTATCTACACTGCTCCCCTTAGTACTCTTATCGAGGGCACCGTTTGCGATCAACGTAGCACTGTCTATGGTCCTTCCAACTCTGTCTCTATACCCAAACAAAATCCTCTCTATCCTACTAAACATTATATAGCACCAGTTCCTCAAAAACCCACTATAATTCAAGTGGCTCATCCCTCTCCTAACTATTTGCCATCCTATGCCAGTCAAAAGGTCGATGTTCCTAAGACCTTTGTGTACAATCAACAAAATGGCTTAACCTATGAAGCCTCCAATGGTCCTCATCTATTCCCTCCTATACAACTAGCAGCTCATACTGCTCAACCTGATGGTTTGAAGAATTACGTTACATCCCGCAACTCCAACTGGTGGCGCCATCATCATCATTAAGACAACCAGTTAATCATAATAATCATCATGAACCACAAAAAAATATATTTAACTCATTTGGCCAACTGTTTTAAATTATATTAGTCTATTGTATTTTAAAGTTTAATAGCAATTGTAAGCAATTAAATATTTTCAATCACTTTTCTTTTGCATTTTTAGCCAAAATTGTTTATCACAATTCTTACATTCTAAAAAAATTATATCTTTCTTCTTATCAAGTATTATTTTTTTTTTTTCTTCAAAATCAAATTTTATTTATGTAGCATTTTCCATTGCATGTTCATTTTTTTTACATATAATTATTATTTTTTTATTTTATTTTAAACATGTAGTGAAATCGATCTTTTATGTTTAATAAATAAAAATAAGTTTAAAATAAAGTTTTTTAAAAAAATGTGTGATATTTTTTTTTTGATATCAAAAAATGTAAAGGTAAACCACAACATAAAACAATTTGTAGGAAATTTTTCAAAAATTGACTATTTATAAAATTTTTTTCGAAAATAGTCTTAGGAAATTTCTCAAAAATTTTCTATTTATAGGAAATTTTTCAGATAGGACATTTTTTGAAAATTTAATATTTTTAGAAAATTTTCGAAAGTTTTCTTTTTATAGAAATTTTTTTAAAATTTACTATTTATAGTAAATTTTTCAGTTTTTCGAAAATTGACTATTTATAGAAAATTTTTCTAAAATTAACTACTTATAGGAATTTCTCTAAAATAGACTATTTTTAGGAATATTTTGAAAATTGATTATTTATACTAAATTTTTGGAAAATTGACTATTTATAGGAAATTTTTCGAAAATTTACTTATTTTTAAAAAAATTACTATTTTTTATAGCAATTTTTTAAAAAATTTTCTTTTTATTGCAAATTTTTCGAAAATTTACTTTTTTTTTGATATTTTTCGAAAATTGACTATTTATAGGAAAATTTTCGAAAATTGACTATTTATAGGAAATTTTTCGAAAATTGACTATTTATAGGAAATTTTTCGAAAATTGACTATTTATACGAAATTTATCGAAAATTCACAATTTATAGGAAATTTTTCTATTTCTATTTATAAAAAATTTTTTCGAAAATTTACTATTTATAGGAATTTTTTTTTCGAAAAATGACTATTTATATGAAAATTTTCGAAAATTTAAGTTTTCAAAACTTGACTATTTATCGGAAGTTTTTCTAAAAATGACTATTTATAGGAAATTTTTCTAAAATTTGCTAATTATAGGAAATTTTGCGAAAGTCGACTATTTTAGGAAATTTTTCGGAAATTGGCTATTTATGAAAAATTTTTAGAAAATTGACTATTTATAGGAAATTTTTCGAAAATTGACTATTTAAGGAAGTTTTTGGAAAATTGACTATTTATAGGAAATTTTTCGAAAAATTACTATTTATAGGAAAATTTTCTAAAATTGACTATTTATAGGAAATTTTTCGAAAACTGACTATTTATAGGAAATTTTTCGAAAATTGACTATTTATAGGAAATTTTTCGAAAATTGACTATTTATAGGAAATTTTTCGAAAATTTTTTCTTTATAGGAAATTTTTCAAAAATTGACTATTTATAGGAAATTTTTTAAAAAATGACTATTTATTGGAAATTTTTCGAAAATTGACTATTTATAGGAAAGTTATCGAAAATTTACTATTTATATGAAAATTTTCGAAAATTGACTATTTATAGGAAATTTTTCGAAAATTGACTATTTATAGGAAATTATTCGAAAATTCACTAATTGTAGAAAATTTTCGAAAATTGACTATTTATAGGAAATTTTTCGAAAATTTACTATTTAAATGAAATTTTTTCGGAAATTGATATTTATTGGATTTTTTTTTTAAATTTACTATTTAAAGGAAATTTTTCGAAAATTGACTTAAGGAAATTTTTCGAAAATTTTAAAAAAATTTTCTTTTTATAAGAAATATTTTGCAAATTAACTATTTAAAGGATATTTTTCGAAATTTTACTATTGATAGGAAATTTTTCGAAAATTGACTATTTATAGGAAATTTTTCGAAAATTGATTATTTATAGGAAATTTTTCGAAAATTGACTATTTATAGGAAATTTTTCGAAAATTCACTATTTATAGGAAATTTTTCGAACATTTACTATTTATAGGAAACTTTTTCGAAAATTGACTATTTATAAAGAGTTTTTCGAAAATTTACTTATTATAGGAAATTTTTCGAAAATTGACTATTTATAGAAAATTTTTCGAAAATTGACTATTTATAGGAAATTTTTCGAAAATTTACTATTTATAAGAAAATTTTTCGAAAATTTACTATTTACAGGAATTTTTCGAAAATTGACTATTTATAGGAAAATTTTCGAAAATTTACTATTTATAGGA
The DNA here is from genome assembly GCA_933228675.1 of Stomorhina lunata. Classification (NCBI taxonomy): domain Eukaryota; kingdom Metazoa; phylum Arthropoda; class Insecta; order Diptera; family Rhiniidae; genus Stomorhina; species Stomorhina lunata. Next base: position 92,099,590 of record OW121743.1, on the reverse strand, counting down.
AATTTTTCGAAAATTGATTTTTTATAGGAAATTTTGAGAAAATTTTGCTTATATGAGTTTTTATATTAATTTCTTATTTAAATTAGATTAGAAATTTTTTAAATTGAAATTTTTCGAAAATTTACTATATATAGGAATTTTTCGAAAATTTAATATTTGTAGGAAATTTTTTCAAAAATTTACTACATATAGAAAAAAGTATAATTCATTCGAATTTGTTAAAAATTTCATGCAATTTCGGTATTTTCAATAATTTTTGTTGTTTTTTTTTGTCTTATCTATAACAATCAACCTATTTAAAGCTGCCTCCCTTAAAATATGCAATAAAAACGGTATTAATTTCTCTTCTAGTGTTTATGAATTTTTGAATGATTCCAAGACATTTCGATTCAAATTCTTCCTTATTAAAGAGCACAGTGATATAAAAAATCCAGTCATTATTACTAAAACATATTTTGAGTTTATTTCAACAAAGAAAGTTCTTACATACATATTTTGAACTGAAAAATTTTGTATGTCAATATGATCTTTCAGCTCACAAAACTTAATTTCAGATCTTTAATTTTTTCAATTTGTTATTTTTTATCATAATATTAACTATTTAGTACTTTTAGATTTTTTATTTGACTTATCTTTGTGTCAATAAAATAACAAAAAATTTTAATTGCCTTCAGTAATTACCTCAAAATTGATCAAAATTACCATCAAGATTTTCGAGACCATCAGGCGTGTCAATAATAAGTTAAGATAAAAAATTTATTATCAATTAAAATTCAATTTGATGAACAATAAGAATCAACGATCAAAGTGGCAACACTAAATCAAATCAGAAAAAGATCAAATGAAAGATAAATGTATATAATTACCATTGCATATCTTAAGGCACAAATCTAAAATTATAAAATCATTTTAAACAAAAATTCTAAAGGACTGAAAAAACAAATACGATTAAAGATAAAAAACAGTTAACCACCAGTTGTTCCAGCAATTCAGTCAAATTATATATGAACAAGATATAAGAAAGTAATCCTTAAGAACTTTGTTGAAAAAGTTATTTGTAACACTAAAACCTTTAAAAATTTAATTAAATTGTAATTAAGTGGAGCTAACAAATTTAACATACATTTATTTAAATATAATGAAAAAATGCTTTAATTCATATAAAAAGATAAGAAAAGAACATTTTATAAGGAAGCGATAAATGTATGGAGTAACTCGTTCCAACAGGAACCATGACCTAAATGTACTAAAAATATTACAAGCGAGACATGAGACAAGACTTGAGCTTGATCAATAACGATAAAAATTGATCATCATGTTAAATGTTTGGTGATTTTAACGATGCAGAAAACAACTTTAAAAATTATGGAATATAAAAAAACAATTTTTTGGTGATTTTCTTTTTTTTTTTTTGCTCGATTGTGACACGTTTTGTTATAACACATTGACTGTGAAAATTCACACGTTGCGTTTTTTGGAGCGAATAATGAATTGCGAAAAAAAAATAATATTAACAAGCTTGTGAAATGGCTGTAGAGTGTTTATCGTCACATATCATGTATTTTGTTTACAGATAATTACAATGTAACATGCAAAAAATTTATATATATATATAAATACATATTATGATTAAAGTGCACAGTGGTCCACAGAAAAAGGCCAGAAATGTGACTATAAAACTTATTACAAATAGTCAATTTTCAAAAAAAAAAAAAAAAAATATCCTATTAATAGTCAATTTTCAAAAAATTTCCTATAAATAGTAATTTTTCAAAAAATTTCGTATAAATAGTCAATTTTCAAAATATTTCCTATATATTGTCAATTTTCGAAAAATTTCCTATAATAATCAATTTTCAACAAAAAATCCTATTATTAGTCAATTTTCAAAAAATTTCCTATAAATAGTAATTTTTCAAAATATTTCCTATAAATAGTCAATTTTCAAAAAAAATTCCTATAAAGAGTCAATTTTCAAAAAATTTTCTATAAAAAATCAATTTCAAAAAATTGCCTAGAAATACTCAATTTTCCAAAAATTTCCTATAGTCAATTTTCAAAAAATTTCTTAAAAATAGTCAATTTGAGAAAACTTTCCTATAAATAGTCAATTTTCGAAAATATTCCCTATAAATAAATAGTCAATTTTCAAAAATATTTCCTATAAATAAATAGTAAATTTTCGAAAAATTTCCTATAAATTTTCAATTTTCGAAAAATTTCCTATAAATTGTAATTTTTCGAAAAATTTCCTATAAATTGTAATTTTTCGAAAACTTTCCTATAAATAGTAAATTTTCGAAAAATTTCCAATAAATACTCAATTTTCGAAAAATTTCCTATAAATAGTTAATTTTCGTAAAATTTCCTATTAATAGTCAATTTTCGAAAAATTTCCTATAAATAGTCAATTTGCGAAAAATTTCCTATAAGTATTCAATTTTCAAAAAATGTCCTGTAAATAGTCAATTTTCAAAAAATTTCTTATAAATAGTCAATTTTCAAAAAATCTCCTATAAATTTTCGAATAATTTTTTATAAATAGTCAATTTTTAAAATATTTCCTCTAAAAACTCAATTTTCAAAAAAATTCCTATAAATTGTCAATTTTAAAAAAATTTCCTATAAATTGTCAATTTTAAAAAAAGAGTATATTTTCAAAAAATTTCCAATAAATAGTCAATTTTCGAAAAATTTCCTATAAATAATGAATTTTCGAAAAATTTCCTATAAATAGTCAATTTTCGAAAAATTTCCTATAAATAGTCAATTTTCGAAAAATTTCCTATAAATAGTCAATTTTCGAAAAATTTCCTATAAATAGTCAATTTTCGAAAAATTTCCTATAAAAAGGCAATTTTCAAAAAATTTCCTATAAATAGTCAATTTTCGAAAAATTTCCTATAAATAGTCAGTTTTCAAAATATTTCCTATAAATAGTCAATTTTAAAATAAAGAGTCAATTTTCAACAAATTTCCTATAAATAGTCAATTTTCGAAAAATTTCCTATAAATAGTCAGTTTTCAAAATATTTCCTATAAATAGTCAATTTTAAAATAAAGAGTCAATTTTCAAAAAATTTCCTATAAATAGTCAATTTTCGAAAAATTTCCTATAAATAGTCAATTTTCAAAATATCTCCTATAAATAGTCAATTTTAAAATAAAGAGTCAATTTTCGAAAAATTTCATATAAAGAGTCAATTTTCGAAAAATTTCCTATAAATAGTCAATTTTCGAAAAATTTCCTATAAATAGTCAATTTTCGAAAAATTTCCTATAAATAGTCAATTTTCGAAAAATTTCCTATAAAAAGGCAATTTTCAAAAAATTTCCTATAAATAGTCAATTTTCGAAAAATTTCCTATAAATAGTCAATTTTCAAAATATTTCCTATAAATAGTCAATTTTAAAATAAAGAGTCAATTTTCGAAAAATTTCATATAAAGAGTCAATTTTCGAAAAATTTCATATAAAGAGTCAATTTTCGAAAAATTTCCTATAAGTATTCAATTTTCAAAAGATGTCCTGTAAATAGTCAATTTTCAAGAAATTTCTTATAAATAGTCAATTTTCAAAAAATCTCCTATAAATTTTCGAATAATTTTTTATAAATAGTTAATTTTTAAAATATTTCCTCTAAAAACTCAATTTTCAAAAAAATTCCTATAAATTGTCAATTTTAAAAAAATTTCCTATAAATTGTCAATTTTAAAAAAAGAGTATATTTTCAAAAAATTTCCAATAAATAGTCAATTTTCGAAAAATTTCCTATAAATAGTCAATTTTCGAAAAATTTCCTATAAATAGTAAATTTTCGAAAAATTTCCTATAAATAGTCAATTTTCGAAAAATTTCCTATAAAAAGGCAATTTTCAAAAAATTTCCTATAAATAGTCAATTTTCGAAAAATTTCCTATAAATAGTCAATTTTCAAAATATTTCCTATAAATAGTCAGTTTTAAAATATAAGTAAAGAGTCAATTTTCAAAAAAATTTCCTATAAATAGTCAATTTTCGAAAAATTTCCTATAAATAGTTAATTTTCAAAATATTTCCTATAAATAGTCAATTTTAAAATAAAGAGTCAATTTTCGAAAAATTTCATATAAAGAGTCAATTTTCGAAAAATTTCCTATAAATAGTCAATTTTCGAAAAATTTCCTATAAATAGTCAATTTTCGAAAAATTTCCTATAAAAAGGCAATTTTCAAAAAATTTCCTATAAATAGCGAATTTTCGAAAAATTTCCTATAAATAGTCAATTTTCAAAATATTTCCTATAAATAGTCAATTTTAAAATAGAGAGTCAATTTTCGAAAAATTTCATATAAAGAGTCAATTTTCGAAAAATTTCCTATAAATAGTCAATTTTCGAAAAATTTCCTATAAATAGTAAATTTTCGAAAATTTTCATATAAATATAAAATAGTATATAGTCAATTTTCGAAAAATTTCTTATAAATAGTCAATTTTCAAAAAATTTTCTATAAAAAGTCATTTTTCGAAAAATTTCCTATAAATAGTCAATTTTCGAAAAATTTCCTATAAATAGTCAATTTTCAAAAAATTTCCCATAAATAGTAAATTTTCAAAAAAATTCCTATATATAGAAAATTTTCAAAAAATTTCTCATAAATAGCAAATTTTCAAAAAAAAAATCCTAAAAATAGTCAATTTTTAAAAATTTCCTTCAAATATTCAATTTTCAAAGAATTTCCTATGAATAGTCAATTTTAAAAAAAGATTCCTATAAATAGTCAATTTTCGAAAAATTTCCTTTAAATAGTAAATTTTCAAAAAATTTCCTGTAAATAGTAAATTTTCGAAAAATTTCCTATAAATAGTCAATTTCCAAAAAAATTCCTATAAATAGTCAATTTTCAAAAAATGTCCTATAAATTGTCAATTTTCGAAAAATTTCCTATATATAGTCAAAGTATCAATTTTCGAAAAAACCTATTGGACCCACAAAATGCAAAATTATGTGATTCTGAAAATAATAAATTTTATAAAAATTTAATTGATAAATCAAATCAATCTTCATCATTTGGATGGTGCCCATTAAAATTTATTTTTAAATCATTCAAAATCTAAAGCATACTTTTAAGAGTAAAATTTAATTTTTAAATAATATCAAGCCACTGTAATAAGTCGTCAAGGATCTTGATTAAGATGATCATTAATAAAACGAAAAACTGTTTCAATTGTTCCTTAACAAACTATCAGAGATAAGGAAAATGCATAAAAACAATGTAAATGTAGGTTTGTCATTAAAAAGTTTAAAATTGATGATAATGATTTTTAATTTAACACAATTAAAATCATATCATAAATGTAATCTTTTTCAACAAAATCGTAAAGTAAACGAGGCTCAGTTTAAAGTAAATACTGAGATTTTCTTCGATATTTTTCTTGTGAAGCAACAAGATAAGCTTAATTGTAAATATCGAAAGCCAAACAAAAAAAAAAAATGAATTTGATTTAAAGATTGACTGAGTGAGTGACTGTTCAGTGGTGGTTAGTGTGTGATTAAAAACTATGTAAGCCAAGAGATAGCCGAATTCTGTTTTCTTATGTTTTTAGAGTTAAGGCAACAAAATGATTTATCTCTGCAATAACATTTTTGGCGGTCTCTGCATGTGGGCGGGGCAAAAAAAACACTACATTCGCATATAAAGTGAAAAATATTACACAGACTTTTTTCCTTAGTCAATATAATAAAACAAACAAGGGCGAAAGTTATTTCGACTAAAGTTAATATTATGTTTGTTTTTTAAAACAAACTTTACTACATAGTACTCAATTTTTGTTTTTAATGAACTGTTAAATACAGTCACCCGATATCTGGTATAAACAAACAAACCCAACTAAATTTATTTACACAAGGCAACAGGCCAGAATTAAACCAGACATTCCTGCTCCCAATGGCTTCTATACTACTCTCGGTAGTAGGTAACAGTAGTAACAGCCCACTTAAAGGGTTTAAGCTTCTCGAAATTGAAGGCATCATGTAGTATAAATATAAAGTATATAATCAAGAGGCAAAGAAAAAAAAAATAACACAAAAACTACAAAAATAATAAAAGATGCAAAACTTGACGCCACAAGTGGCTAAAACAACACTTGCCACTATTAACACTATAACAAGGTATGAAAAAATACACATTCAAAGCAAATACTCATACCAAAAATTGTTAACAACAACAAGTCTTTATAGTCGCAGCAGTCGACTACCTCAAAAAGCACATATTGGTATATGCTACAAAGGTACACACTTTCAAAAAAGATCAAAAAAAGTTGTTAACTTTTGTAGATTTTACGAGCTACAAGCAATAACTTAAGTTCAAGAAAGGGTTTGTAACATTACAGCTTTTAATTGTTTGAAAATTTTCAATTTTCAAAAAGCTTTCTTAAAAAATTTAAATTTTCGAAAAATTTTCATTAAATAGTCTCTTTTGGAAAAATTTCCTTCAAATAATCATTTTTAGAAAAATTTCCTTTATATAGTTAATTTTCGAAAAATTTCCTATAAATTGTCTAATTTCGAAAATTTTAATATAAATAGTCAATTTTCCAAAATATTTCCTATAAAAAGTCAATTTTTCCAGAAATTTTCTACAAATAATAAATTTTCCGAAAATTTCCTATAAAAATTTTATTTTCGAAAAATTTTTTCAAAATAGTAACTTCGAAAAATTTCCTATTAATGCACGATTTTCGAAAAATTTCCTATTAATCGACAATTTTCGAAAAATTTCCTATAAATAGCCAATTTAAGAAAAATTTCCTATAAATAGTCAATTGTTGAAAAATTTGCTATAAATAGTCAATTTTGAAAATTTCCTATAAATAGTCGATTTTCAAAAAATTTCCTATAAATAGTAAATTTTCGAAAAATTTGCTATAAATAGTCAATTTTCGAAAAAATTCCTATAAATTGTCAATTTTCGAAAAATTTCCTATAAATAGTCAATTTTTGAAAAATTGCCTAAAATTAGTCAATTTTCGAAAAACTTTCTATAAATAGTCAATTTTCGTAAAATTTCCTATAAATAGTCAATTTTCGAAAATTTTTCTATAAAGAGTCAATTTTTCAAAAATTTCCTATAAATAGTCAATTTTCGAAAAATTTTCTATAATAAG